>NW_021011643.1:33104-258751 GCF_003987935.1 Bombyx mandarina
TGGATTTTCCCTACAAAGAGCACCACAAGCAAGGAGGTATTGGACAAACTAAGGATACACCAGCAACATTTTGGAAATCCATGTAGAATTATCAGTGATCGTGGTACAGCATTTACTAGTCATGAATTTAAACAATACTGTGAGGAAGAAGGTATACAACATGTTAAGATCACCACAGGCATCCCAAGAGGAAATGGTCAAGTTGAAAGGATTCACAGAATTATAATATCTGTTCTCACAAAGTTGTGTATTGAACAACCTGATCTATGGTATCGTCATGTGAGTAGAGTTCAACAATGTCTTAATAGTACATTCCAAAGAAGTGTAAACTGTACACCTTTCGAGCTGATGGTAGGAAAAAGAATGAATATTAAAGAAAATGTAGAGATTCACAACCTACTTATGCAAGAAGAGAGAGATTTATTCATAGAAGGAAGAGAGCATTTACGCCAAAAGGCCAAGGAGCAAATTCAACTCATACAGGAGGAAAATAGAAGAAGTTACAACAGGAAGAGAAAAGACAGCACTAAGTACAGCATAGGAGATTTGGTGGCTATAAAGAGGACGCAGTATGGCACAGCCATGAAGCTAAAGCCAAAGTTTTTAGGACCTTATCGTGTCACAGGTGTCAAGGGCAATGACCGCTATGAAGTACAGAAGGTAAGTGCTAATACTGAGGGACCTAATAATACTTTGTCTGCTGCAGATTATATGAAACAGTGGCCTGTACTTACCTGACTGATCTTTTGTCGATGCTTACTTATTGATAGGTTTTGTGTATTAATTTGTTTTATTTACTTAGTGTAATATTTTAATTTTTTTCTTATGAAACTGATGTTCTGTGTATTCAGTGTATTTTTTTTTTCTCTCGCATTATACATAAAGTGTAAGGGTAGTACTTAAGTTATCATATCCTACCTACAAGGATGTTTGGTTATATTTAGAGATTAGATTAATCTGATTATATGTAACTCAACATTATATTTGTGTTCTTTTTACTGGTTATTTAATTAGGGTGTAATGTAAGGTGTTCTATATTATGTAATAGACTATTTTGTAATAATGATGTAGTGTCAGAAAAAATGATTGATGTATGACTGAGGACAGTCATTTTGTCAGTATGGCCGAATGTAGGATGCGAGAAATGGAACGAATGATTGTATGAAAGAGATAGGAATGTGGTATGAAAGTGTTGTGTGAGAGAGACAGTATGAATGGAAAATTAAGCTTGCTGATTGGTTCACGGCAGTGTGATATTCTTTTTGGAAACTATGGTGGATTCGGTTAAGACGAGAGTTTTTGGCTTATGTTTTAAATAAAACTAGAAGTGGTTTAAGATAAATATTCTTGTTATTTCTGCTGGACACCCCATCCCACATATATATTATGCTGAATTCATTTTGGAGCTTTTGGAGGCCTATAAAGTATTATTCGTATTAAAAATATTAATGTTTCATTTACCTGCTACTCCATTATTCTTTAATCCAAATCGCAGATTTTGTTGACTAAATTCATGACAGAAATCGACGGTGTGTTAACGTTAACAAACTGAATATAGACATTTTGCACGGACACGTCTAAACATTTTTATTAGTTAACAATTAATGCCAATCAATTTGTAAACTAGCTGATATGTAGGAATTCGTAAAATCTGGAAAAATATCTGATTTCCTTTCAAATTTTATCGTAGTAGTATAGAAAATGCAATATAATTCTTCGTATCATATGAGTTTGGAAATCATTTGCATTAAATCGACAAATAGAAACAAAAACGTAATCGCTACTTGCTCTGCCAATTTGACCGCAAAGTTTATTTATGAGATTCAAAAAATCAGAGTCAAAACTGCTTTATTCCATAAGTTTTAATTTTTGTTTTCTTCTTACAGGTCTAGAGGAATGTATTGTGTCAAAATAGATCACGAAGAAGATTGTCCTTTCGATTAATTCATCTAACGTAGCATAATTTATTTAAATGTTAAGTAATTTATTTTAAATTAATTGTAATAGTAAATCAATAAATCAATTCATGAAATGAATGATGATATAAAACTTTATTTGGTTGTATGACTATTATGTGATTCGATCAGTTATGTGGGTTCTGCATGTGACGAGAAATAGAGTAAAGTAATTTAGTCGCACCCTAATCCATGGGCTTGGTAGCACCCTCTCAGGAAAACTCTGCACATTTCCGCCATGGCAGCAATATAGTGTTTATCTCACGCTTGGTAGCACCCTCTCAGGAAAACTCTGCACATTTCCGCCACGGCAGCAATATAGTGTTTGTTCCACACTTGGTAGCACCCTCTCAGGAAAACTCTGCACATTTTCGCCATGGCAACAATATAGTGTTTGTCCCACGCTTGGTAGCACCCTATCAGGAAAACTCTGCACATTTCCGCCACGGCAGCAATATAGTGTTTGTCCCACGCTTGGTAGCACCCTCTCAGGAAAACTCTGCACATTTTCGCCATGGCAACAATATAGTGTTTGTCCCACGCTTGGTAGCACCCTATCAGGAAAACTCTGCACATTTCCACCACGGCAGCAGTATAGTGTTTGTCCCACGCTTGGTAGCACCCTCTCAGGAAAACTGGACATTTACGCCATGGCAGCAATATAGTGTTTGTCCCACGCTTGGTAGCACCATCTCAGGAAAACTCTGCACTTTTCCACCATGGCAGCAATATAGTGTTTGTCCCATTCGGTCAAATAAAGTATAGCTTAATTTTTGAAGTTAGGTGGTCATCGAATCGCAAAAGCGTCCAGTGAATTGCGACCATTAAATTTAACAATTTTGAGAGGTGAAGTCGAAATCGAAGAAATTAATTATAGCTGCCCCACTCTTAAAATCGGAATGAATTACTTTTTTTTTCCGTACCTATGCGGTTTGATACCTCGAGAGGCTATCTTAGCTTCTCCTTGACGTGTAGATCAGCTCATGGGGCTCTAACCGGGAGTGTTGCTAACACTGGCCCTGGCAAGAGCAGTGCTTCGCAGAATCTACCACCGAATCGGAAACGCGACTCACTGAGAAGATCCGGCGAGAAACTCAGTGGGTTGTGTCTATGGGGCAATACACTCGTCGAGCTCTTCATTGCAAGCGACGGGATCGACGGGTTCGCAAAAACGGGATTGAATAACTTGAAGGGGTTTCAAGTTGCTGCGGTCCGCGTGAGCGAACACTACTACGCTTGCATACGTCATAACGGGGCGTATGCAAGTTTTGTAGAGTGTCACCTTATTTCGAAGGGACAATTTACTTCGCTGGCAAATCATGGGATGAATTACAGCAGCGATACCTACTATTAATCCTACCACCAGTAATCAGCTATAAATTAGGAGTACTTGTAATATTTGATGATTCACAAACCGACATTATTGTATGTTTATGATGAGGAATTTGTAGGTTGCTTAGAAGAGTTCGGTACAAGGCATAAGGTCGTTGCTTGCCTTGTTCATTGTGAAGTGATGTATACGAGCTTCCGTTTTTTGGTTGTAAAATAAAATAAAACAGATACAGAATAAATGCAATAATTTATTTAGTTTCTCTTTTTTGGTGTCATTATCAGTTCCGTAATTGTACATAATAAATTACATTCGCTGCCGGCGAAGACCGATCGAAATGTCCAGTTCCCGTAAAAATATTTCCCACCGAAGTAATTCTCAGTTAAGTCTTCAAGGTCGATTTTAAATATGTAATGCTCCTAAAAAGTTATGAGGTTTTTTTTAAGCAATAATACCAAATCTTTATTACCACATTAGGCCGACGTAGATATGGTCTGATCTTAAGTGGTTCTTTTTCATACACATTGGTAATGCCAGGCCGTTTTTTTTGCTTATCGATTCGACGCTTAACTTTTGAAAACAAATCGTTTCATACATTATATTCATCAAACGGCTTTTGAAATAAATCCACTTATATTTAACGGTCTGTTGGATTAAGAAGCGTGCTATCATTTTAGCTAGCTAAATTACTTTCTCTGGATTTGTACATTCAGATAGATGTTATCAATGAGGCCGTGAAACAAAGGAGAAATTCAAAGACTCATAACATAGTAGATATTACTAATTGCGTGCGTTCGTTTTGTTTAACATTCCTATTTTTTTGTTCCATTGCGGCGAAGGCATCAATACACAACCATCCTGCATATTTCTGTCGCATAGCTGTCCAGAGTTCCAGCATACCTGCTGTGATGTCTATTGACATATGCTGGAACTCTGGACTATAATAACAAAGCGAACCGTGAGCTCTTTCACCAACACAGAAAAAATCCGGAATATTATGACCCACTGCAAAAAAGACTAATAACCTATACTAGTATATAAACACATTTCCCGCTTTTTGAAGTGAAAATTCATCAGGCACGTTGAGAGTAAAATTTAACTCGCGACATGATCGTTACGGCTAGAGAGAAAAGATACAACAGACAGAGTTTCTCGTGAACCACTCGACTTTGAGAGGAGGGAGAAAGTGAGCTAAGTAGTTTCTTTTATACACATTCTGTTTACGGGTGTCGGCCACTAGATGGCTTGTTATTAGTTTCCCATTGCTCCTGTAGATGGCAGTCACATATGAATTATCTTATATTTTATTTTTAATGAAAGATTTAAAAAAAAACATATTTCTATATATAATTTAAAATACTATATAATAGGGGTTAAGGTATGAAATTCCGGTTTTATTGTAATAGGTACTTCGAATTGACATAGAACCTTCATGGTTTATGAGTGAAACTTTTTTCAAATGGTACCTATGAGGTTCTTCTTTTAAAAAGTGTGCAACATTCGATTATCGACTTTTAGTTGTTTTTTTATTCAGCTTAGACAAGAAAGATGAATATTTCGAAAATTCGAGTGATTTTTGAATACGAGTTCCAACGCGGAAGTAACGCTGCAGAAACAGCTCGCAATACCAATGTTGCGTTTGGAGAGGGGACTGCTAATGAACGTACCGTGCGATTTTGGTTTAAACGCTTTCGTGATGGAAATTTTGATTTGAAGAACGAACCACGTCGAATGCCGCTCACACATGTGAATAACAATGAATTGAAAGAGATGGCGGAAGCCAATCCGAGCCAAACCACCCAGGAATTAGCGGCGTGGCTTAACGTTACCTTACCAACAATATCGACTGATTTGCGTCAAATCAATAAAATAAAAAAATATGAAAAATGGGTGCCTCATGATTTGACTGGTCTGCAGAAAGAAACGCGTGTTGAAACTTGTGTTGCCTTGTTGAATCGATACAGAAATGAAGTAATAATTGAATCAAACTTCCTCCGTCTATCGTCTATTGCGTGACTGAACTGGACTGAACATTAATATTCACTTTCATAGCGGTTCTCCGAACACATTGAATAATTCTCACATATCTATTAAAACGAAGACTTTATTGTCAGTGGGATAAAGCAGAGAAGCATACGCTTAATCCGAAACTAATTTTATACGCACCTTTTTAACTGTACAGTCTTTGGTAATATTCATATTAATTCGAAACAAATGTTTTATTAAGAAGTGGTCGCATGGTTCCCTCATGTGAAACTTAACCATTTCTTTACC
The DNA here is from genome assembly GCF_003987935.1 of Bombyx mandarina. The sequence goes on from NW_021011643.1 coordinate 38,664, forward strand.
ATTTGATGTGGCTACTATACGACCCTGGAAAATATTATTATATTAGTTTCATAATTTTATTTTAGTGTCCGTAGTTTTAGTGGTATTGGGGCGTGTTGTGAGCCCGTACGGTAACATCACCCTAGCCGCCTGCACCCCAATTGACTTGTCATTTATGAGAATGTTATATGCGTATATTAATTATGACATCATGTTTTCTAATTTAAATAGAGTTGAATTGCAGCCAAAGTTTTTTTTTTAAGATTTGTTATTTGTTTTTGTAACCTTTGTTACGAGTGGTAGTAGTATCTGTATAGTATATCTGTATAGTAGATCAATTTTATGTAGAGGACCCTAAAGTTATTCCATCAGGAGTTTTCCCTTGTTTCAGTTTTCAAGCCCAAGGTGCTTGAGATGATATATTTTGATAGGTACTTTGAACATAGAACATTATTAAACTAAAACTAATAAGTAGATAGTGGTATTATTATAATATGATCCGTAAAATCATATGTATACTTACGACTGTGAGTTTAAAACTTGATTTGACCAAGATATCGTAGCTGAGGATACCACCTTTCGACCACATTTTTATTTCAGAGCAATTTTTTCTTTTTGGTCCTTTGCATGTCTCCAAACGTCCAACAACTATTTTAAGTGGACCCTAAAATAGACGTATTCATTATTTGATTGATTGAATTTAGAAATGTTATTATCTTGTTTGCTTTTATTGCTCGACTGAACAAACTCAGGCCCCGTCTGGTGTCAAGTCGTCACTGGAGCTTATAGATATCAAAGTTAATGGAAACATCCACCTTGTAATATGAGGTCAAATTTTTGAAGCACACTTCTACAATGAGTTGATAATCAGTTAATCAAAAATGTAATTTGCTTCATTTATAAATTATTGTAAACAATGGCTTAGACATGTAGTGAGGGCGCATGAGTAATTACTACTATCTTGGCTATTGCTGAAGTGAGGTTACCGTTATACCAGACGTCTATGGGTTTCCGAGGCCAGCTAACCCCAGGAAAGCCATTAGCTAACATCTAACCATTTTATTCTTTGTCTTCTTGTTCTCATTCCACATTATGTGGGATTAGCGCAGCATGTACTCTTATCATGCTTAATAGGCATTTGGTATGAACGGCCGTCTGCCTGACATAAACCCTACTAAGTTATATCTTCATGGATATGGACGTGCCAAAGGAAGGAACTTTTTCTGTTTCTTCTTTTGATGTTTCTTTAACTTCGTCCGTCTTTGGTTCTATGATTTTCAGAAACATTTACAGTATAATTTGGATTTTCAAAAAACAAAAAGATAGAATTATCATGTTTTATGTATAATATTTTTCTGTATTTTCATAATTTCATCTAACCATCTAGTGAATTAAAACAATCTAAATGTTTTGATTATAATTATTTTAAATGCTATAGTAAATCGAAAATAACAGAGGCAATGATCAATTACTTACGTAATCTAGTTTCGGGTTTGTCGACGATAAAACAGATATAATGATCAAAGTAAATAAACTCCAAATAAACATAATATGCATAACGAAACGGTTAAAGTGCATACGTGAATAAATAAATTAGTTCTGTGTCTAAGTTTAGATAAAATGATCAGGAGACCTGGGTTGAAAGGCACATTAAAAAAAAAGATATTATATTTTTTTCTATTTTCACGAGTAGACACACAATGAACATTATGATATGACACAATGAAAACTAATTTTCTGGTTTAATGTCGTGTTTATTAGTTTTCACGAACATAAGGTGTCATTAGACAATAGACTATTGCGCTGATTATCGTCTAATTTATATCAATAATAGCTTAAAAAAATCTAACAAAATACGATTTTTGGACGTCCGGGGCGGGCTTCATCTTGGACACATGTACGACCGCGTTTAAACTCAGCCACCCAGTTTTTTACTGTGGCATAAGAAGGAGCACATTCACCCAAAAAATTCTTTAACTCGTCATAGATATCTTTTCCCTTCATGCCCCACAAATGAAGAAACTTTATCACCGATCTTTGTTCAAATTTATCCATTTTGAAAACACTTGACGAAATATATTTTCAAATGACAAAAAATCAATAAAATTTTCACGCCACCAAATTCAAATTTAGAACACAGGTGCCCAGAGAGACGAATTTACAAATGACATAATTTTTTTTAATTATAAGTTTTTAAAATTAAAGAGGCTAGTTACTTATCATCCCGCCCTCGTAGATGTGGAGATGTTTCCTGAAAATGTACTATGGATGAACGCAGTGATTCCAGGTAGTGAAAATAAATTCTGCTTCAAGGGCGAGTGGTGTGATTGTAAATAAAGATGATAAGATCATCTCGATTCTAGAGCATTCTTCCTCAAGATACAAAAAAGTTATTTTTGAGGAAATCGTTCGTCAAGACCAAAGTTCAATGTAACCCTGTCTCCTCTAAGTAGACAATAATGTTCCAAAACCACACAAAGTCACGCCTGGTTAGGCAAATTAGACAACAATGATTACCAAATGGAAATATAATGATTTAAAATGGTCAAAATTTCTCATGGACCCAATTTCATCAATTTCAGCATCATTTTAACGGTGACACCCTGGCCCAGGGTATGAGTTGGCCGAAGAGGGCGACCGGGGGTGTGAAATTCCTTCTCCTAATGCGGGAGGAAATTCGTGTGGAGTTTCCCCTTTGAAATAGCACCGCAGTGCTTTTCGCTGGGTTGATGTCTATGCACCATTTTCTGAACCACTGTCCGAGGGTTATAGCTGCGCTCTGGAGTTTCCTCGCGATTAGGGCCTTGTTTTTTATTCGAATAGTAAATAGTCGTGTCGTCGGCGAATAAAGCTAACTGGATCGGCGGCGACCGGGGAATATCGTTGACGAATAAACTAAATAGGAGCGGCGAGAGGACAGAGCCTTGCGGAGCTTCAACCGTGAGAGTTCACGGGGGCAAGTTCCCTCAATATCTCTCTCGATATCGAAAAGAGCGGTTCGACAAGAAGTCCCGTATGATGATCACGACACTGTCCGGCACTCCCGGGTGCCCATGTTGAATAGTTTGAAAATCAAACCATTGTGCCAGACTTTGTCGAATGCTTTTGCCACGCCGAAGAAGAGGGCTCCCGTGTATAACGGTTTTGGTCGATTAAACCTTACCAGGAGTTGCTCTGTGAGGGGGTGCACCTGTTATACGAGAGATTTGCGCGGAATCCGAATTGTTCACTGATGAGAATGCCCTTGGATGAGACGAAGTCTCTGAGACGCTTGTACAGCAGACGCTCACACAGTTTGACTAGAGATATGAGGAGGCTAATCGGGCGGTAACTCGTCGGATGATTTTTTGTCTTACCGGGTTTATGTATGCCGATAACGACCGCTTCTTCCCACACCGCGAGAAAGATACAGTTCGCGATAGCGGCTTTGAAAATAGATTCCAACATCACGATGAGTTGGACGACCTACGTCCAACGTTTGATTAGGTATTTAACTTCCATCGGGGTGACGGGTTGTACCGCATCCTAGGGTGGCAAGGAGGCTCTGCGACCTCACTGTCTGCCACCTCTACACGGACAGGGTCCGGGGATTCCCGGCACCCAGGCGGACCCTCCGGCGCGCACTCTGTGTGGCTGGGGGCTCCGTCTATGGTGGAGTTTTGCTGGACTTCCGCCGGGCGCGTCCGTAGGTGGCGGATAACTGGCCTCTGGGAGCAGTCACACTCCCAGGGGTATCGCTCCTTCTCTCTCGTTGTATTACGGCGGGGGAGCTTGAGCGACGCGGACCAAAACCAGCAGGGGGGTTCCGTGCGCTCCACGCCCTTCACTGGCTGAAGGGTGTTCCTCCTGGAGACGCTTGGACTCCCTCTCTTTTCCCCTTCTTCTTCCTCTTTTTGGTTTACTTTTTATTCTGTCGTTCTTCTTATGTTTTATCTTTCTTCCTTTTATTGTTTTGCCCTGTTTTTGTTTTTGTTTTGTTCGGGTCACGCCTGTCCCTTTTTTTTCGGCGTAGCCCGCAGGAGATGGTGCGCCACTTTTTGCCTGCCTTTCGATGGATAAGTGAGCCAGCGTTGCTTACGCATCTTCCGGCCGCTGGTCGCCATGTCCCCGGCTTCGGCTACAGGGGAACGCCGTCCAGAGGGGTGTACCGGTATACCGGCGTGGCTTCGTCGTTGTTGCTCGTTCGAGCGTCGGGCGGTGGTCTGTCGTGTCGTTTGTTGCACTCGGCGGGCCGCCAGCCAACCCGTAATTCTCACCGCGTGGGGGACGGGGGCCGCTGCCGCGAGGCACGGGTCTGCGAGGACGTAAACCTCTTTAAAAAATGCCCCAATCCTAAGCTCTGGTGCCCCGCGATGGGATGAACGGGTACCACTGTAGGGTACCACCAGACCCCAGGGGAACGACCCCTGGTTAATAAAAAGGAAATATGAAACAATGACAACAGTTTGTCGAGTATATCCGGTCGATGTGCAATATTTCGGAGGTAGTGAGTCGGCGTTAGTAGAGCGACGATATCGAAGGCGAGATCATCGACTAACGCGTCGAGGCGCCTACCGTTAGGAGTTGCGGTGTGCGAGTTCCACCTGATGTGTTTACAATTTAGGTCACCTGCCAAAATGACAGAGGTGCCCATACCGAGCAGCGCCTCGATATCACTGCTTAAAACGATCTTATCCGGTGGAAAACAAACGGACGCGATAACGATCGGTGCGTGTCCCGTCAGTGAGATTCGGTAAACTGATGCTTCGATGTTAGCAAGCGCGGGAGGATCGAGCGGGACGCAATGCAGCGCTCTTTTATAGTAAATGACGGTACCACCACTACGAGCAGTAAGCCTGTCGTTCCTAAGAATGTTCGCGATTTTAGGGGCGCAGAGCGCGGGCTTGAGTAGGGTCTCCTGCACTAAGAAAATATCAATTTGATGGTCACGCAAAAAATCACAAACCTGATCACGTTGATTTGCGAGACCGTATCTGTTAAAAATCCTATCTTTACGGATAGGGGTTTCATTCGACCTATGTACGCCATTGATTACCGGCGGAGTGAGGGGAGGACGTACGTATTTAACGACGCATATACGTCAGTGTATTCCTGCACAACGGTGATGAAGTGTTGTACAGTGGAGGCAGCGCGGATGGCTTCGCCCAAAGCGTTAACGCGCTCAAAGTTGATCGACTGAAAAAAGTCGATCGCTAGAACGAGATTGTCGGACGCGGTCGGAGGGCAAGTCACGGGAGAAGGACTAGTCGCCGGGTAGGGACGAGGCACGCGGGTGGGACGAATCGCGTAGGAGGGACTTGCAGCCGTGTTCGTGTACGGTAACGGTTTCGTCTAGGCCGAGACGCTGGACACCGGCGCCGGAACGATGGAACGCTTACCCTTCGGCACAGAGGGTGCCGAGGCTTTGTTGTCAGGGCCGGAAGCTTGGGGGCGGTTTTGGCGGGCGACGCGGGGATTTATTTTTGGGGCTCGGGGGCATCCATTGTAATTTGGGGGGTGACCTTGTGTACGGCACAGGACGCGGTTAGGCGGTTCGGTAGCGGTTTTCTGGTCGGGCGCACAAAGGGTCGTGGCGTAATTGCCCAAACACTTAAGACATCGGGGCGCGCGTGACAGTTACGGGTAGAGTACCCGTATGGTTGGCAATTATGGCACTGGCTAGGAGTTTCTTTTTTATGGGGGGCTTCGACGGTGATATTGGAGAGCCTACAGACGATCCGTATGTTTAATTTTTTTTTTAATCCCGTGAGCAAGCATTTGCTAAGGCTGAAGGGAAACTAGAACCATATTATATGGCTCCTTACCGCGGCCGGTGTGCATATGGTGCACGGAATTCACTGGTAGGCCTTGTTCTAATAGCCTTGACGAGCTCGACATCTAACTCTTTCGGGATTCCGCGTATAACAACGCGGAGTTCACGCTCCTCCTGGAGCGTATAAGTGTGAAAATTTATACGCTCCTGGTGATTGCACCTTTATTTGGATGCCGTTCGCGAGCGTATAAAAAATTAATATCACTAGCGCCCGCAATGGCGCTAGTGATATTAATTTTTTTGGCCTTAAGGGCCAGGGAAACTCGGTCTCAAGCTGCTTTTTCTTGCAGAACTACCGAGGCAGAGCTTTGTTTTTCGACTATTGTGAATGCATTCCCTCGCAAAAGCAGGTAGCGGACTGTGACCGAGAGCATTGTTTTATCTTCGCACTAACCAGTTGTCGCCAAGCCATGAGCCATAGGGATTTCACTCAATTCCTTGGCCACTAAGTGTTCAAGGCTCTTTCGTATGCTGGTTTGGAGATTTGCGTGGAATACGTCTTAGCTACTCTACAGGCGTCGTTAAGAGCAATCGGGTAACGAAAGACATAATTCTCCGACTGAGTCGGGGTATTCTGGGAATATCTGCGATACCCTCGCCTTACCCAAGCCTGTCTTTGTTCATTTCTGTCTTTTCTGAGGCTCGTACGTCGATTGTTGTGAAAGTTTGACATACCCGGCCTATCATTTCCAAAATAAAGTTGGAAGTCAGGTGATTTCCTCTTTGCTAAAAATATTAATACCAAGCCTAAATAAGTGATATACAAACCTTTTTAACGGCACATTCATTTGATATATTTAAATAAATTTTGAACAAAGTTTGAACTAGAAAGTGATCGCATGGCGTTTTCATTTGATATCTCATCATTTCTTTACCGTTTGAAACTGCAACAATCCGACCCTGGAATATAGTTTATTTATATTATATTATTTAAATAGTATTGTTGGAAAAATAATACTTTTTACAACGAAATAAATTTCTTAGAATATAGTAATTTCTTAAATTAAAGATATTTCTTACATTCGTTAAAGACAGCTAAGTTAAAAATAACCATTTTAAAATGACCAGATTCACAGAATTTATGATTTTTAATTGTTAACGAATACTACCAATCACTTAGAGGCATTAGAAAGAGTTTCAAATAAAATCAATAGCATATATTTGCTTACGACAGCAACAGACATTGTTGTGACATCGTGCTAGAGCATGTTGGGAGCCACCTGGGTCGGAACTAAAATTTTACCTATTTCTACCGCGAAGCAGTCAGGCGCCTATTTCCTATAGGCGGCCCTTGTACTGCGTTCCTTTCCATCCCCCATCGTTCTTTCACATCGAGACATTAGTGTATTAGACTATATTTCACTGACTGAACAACATTCAGTTATCGGATCGGTGTATTCCCCCCCGGAAGACCGCTCTTGAGTAGCGACATCGAGGCACTGCTCGGCATGGGGAACACGCTGATTCTGCTTGGGCAGAACTTGCATTGGGTAGAACTGCCCAAAAATGATCTTAAATCGTAATTTAAGACGCCTACGCTTTGACGCGTTCATTGACGATCTCGCCTTCGAAATCATTGACCGTCTAACCTCGACTCATTTCCTCAAACATATTGCTTGTTTTCTAAGCACCATCGATCTGGCACTGCTTAGGTTCGCAACTCTGCGGTTGTGTTCCATCGAAGTAATTTTAGACGTCAATTCCGATTCCCGACCTGTTGTCATGTAGTTCGGTCGTCCTTACGTCCCAGCCCTAGGAGGAGGAGGACTATAGTGGATTGGCAGAAACTGACCATCAGCTTGGCTCAAGCCTTCCCAGTAATCCTTTTTAAAGCCGGATTTTTCCCCGTCCATGATGGACATCGTCGGATCCATAGAAATCCTGACAAATCACTTGTCAACAGCCATAAGCAATTCGTCACACTAAGTGAATATGGAGGACTTCTACCACTGCATCAGGCTCTCCCCCGAGCTCAAGAAACTCGTAAGAGTTAGGACCGCGTCAATCTGGACTAACGATCGTTTTTCTACCGCATCAAACCAGATCCGACTGTGTCGTTTGCAGAGGGACGTCAAATCACACCTAAACGAAGCCCATACGAGTACAAGGTGGTAAAATTATTTAGAAGGACTCTCGTCCTCTCACCGAGTGTACTGGCGTCTAGCGACAACTCTCAAATCGGAAACCAACACTCATATACCCACTGGTACGCCCTTCAGGTTCACCCTCGGGCTTTCGATGACGATGACAAGCCCGAGTACCTGGCACGAGCTTCGAGTTCTTATACTTCTACCTCGTCTACTACTTCCTATTCGAGTAGGAAGATGTCTTTCATGCACAGTAAGCTCCAGATCGCAGACACCAATTTAGGTCAGTGGCTCCGGAAGTAGCGCAACGAAATCAACCTCACGAAAAGCACAGCTGCGCTCTTCAAAAGGGCCCGACACGACTACTAATATCTCAACAAACTTAGGCGCAGTAACTCCATCAAAATCTTTGGCATCTAGGTATCACCCTCGACAGAGGGATAACCTTCGGTCCTTTCATTAGGCCGGCACGTGACCGAGCCGCGTTCCTACTTACTTGAGTCTATCTAATGATTTGCAAGCGAACTAAATTATCCCCTCGTAACAAGATGATACTCTAATACGTTCCGTCATGACCTATGCAAGTGCAGAATTCACTCACGCGGTCCGTTTCCTCAGAAACTCTCCCCAGGTCATCAAATCTATTTTTGCAGGATAACCGTTAGAGCACCGCGGTACGTGAAGAATGTCGATATCACGACGACTTAAATTTAGAACCGACATGTAAGTACCTTAAGCGTCAGAACGGTTCTTCGACAAAGCCGCGCGACGCGATAAACCTCTAATCGTGGCCGCTGCTAATTACATATCTGACCTTGACGACTCGTAACGAAAGTTGCCGTTACCCGAAACATGCCTTGTCAGATCCCCGTATCTACTCTCGGCGACTCTTCAAGCACCGTACACCGTCGTATTCCTCGATTATGTTGAAGGGTTTGACGAAAATCTAACCTTTAGACACAACCCACTGAGTTTCTCGCCCGATTATATCAGTGGGTCGCGATTATAACCCGGTGGTAGATTCTGCGAAGCACTGCTCTTGCTAAGGCCAGTGTTAGCCAGATGTAGTATAGCTGAAATAGCCCCTTAGGCTACCAACGAATAAGTTAGAAAAAAGATCAGGCGTTTTCGTTTTAAGGCTAAGACATCCACAACACGATTAGTCTTCGACCAAATGTATCTTAGTGTGCTTAGTGTGTGGTAGCTTTTTGTGATATATTTGTTCATCTATAATTTAGTATCACAAACTCTATTAATCGACTATTAAACGCACCTAATAACGACCCCCCAAATTCTGCACCCATTACCGCCCGTTTCATAAAATTATAATTTTAAGCTTTTGTATTAAATTTAGAGCAGTGGCTGCTTTAAAAAAAATTAGATGTATTTGTATTGCAAATGCACATCACTTTCTTGTGTGCCTAAACCAATAAATTAAAGAATAATTGGCTAGTTCGTCGTTGCAGTATGGAGACAGCGCAAATTTCATAGTGTCCCGGTCCCGATTACTTAAAATTAGTAAAAAATATAATCGTCATGCATTCTAATGCAGTTTAAATATTTCTTGATGACTACTTAATACTTTGATAAACACAAATAACAAGTCATTTCCATGAGATACGGCTTAAATTTGTCTAAACTTCAATATTTAAAAGCGGCGGTAATAGCAACAGTTGTCACATTTTTATTTCTATTACCGACCCATGTCGCTGTCTGGTTTTAGATGAGATTGTTTTTACTATGTATTCCATTATGCTATATGAATTAATAAGTAATGGGCTATACTAATTTGGGTGGTTAGAATGTCAAGTTGTATATGAGCTATTAACGCCATATAGTTAGAAGTATAGATAGTTGTGAAAATCAGCAGTTTTCTTAAGTATTTCTTTTGTAAATGTACGAAGCGTAATTCCCAAACATTGTATTTTTTAGTTAAAATATCATTATCTTTAAATATTCATAACTAATGCGGATATATAACCTCACAAATAAACTAAAACGCAATATGTTTACACATTACATACACATTTTTACGGGTCGGTAATATGTTTTACGATTTCCTTTAAAATAACCTAATACCGATCTATCACTACTTTTGCAGTTTTTGCAGTTCTGTAGTCAAAAAAAGAACACATATGGTTATAGTCCTTTCGTTTGACTGAATGCCTAGCTGTGTAAATTAATAGTGTGTTAGTCTAGTATATTTTATTAATTTTTAGTATTACGTAAATATAATGTAAATAAGATTATATTATCGCTTAATAAAAATTTAGACTATATAGAAGAAGAAAAAAACAGCAATTCATTATTGAATAAAAAACTAAACTATATTAAAAATCACCTATTGACTTTCACTTGAGTGTATTGAAAAATGTTATTTACTTATTACATATTATATTCGATTCGATAGATAAATTCGTTTCAGAAACATTAAACCACCAAGACTTAAACAATATACCTAGAGCTAGTCAACTTGACTCTGCATTGATAATGAAGCAAATAAACGCTTAAGAAATCTCGAAGAGATTTTGGATTCATAGAACAACTCTTTGGAACAAGAAATATCATAAATATACTGAAAAACATTATGGAGTTCAAACCGTTTTCAAAGGATAGAACGTCAATTAGATAGACTGGATTCACTAATTCACTTCCAATTATGTAAGAAAATGTTTAACCGTATTGATTAATGTTTCTGCTGACTATGAAATAGCACCTCTTGTAGTAGTACATCTACAAGCGCATGGCTAAGAACCATATCCCAACTGGATCAGCCATCAGGATGGGCGGTATTGATTATAATTCGATTATTTTTAAGAGATTGTTAAAGAGAATTGTGACTTAATGATTAAAGTACTGTTGCTTTATATAAATAATTAAACTAAAACTATAATTTTTATTTAACATGACTAATTAAATAAATAAAATAAAATAAAAATAATTCTGTTGCTTTAGCGGTCGGTAACAGGTGCCAAAACAACGGTAATAGGAACACCGCATTACCGATCCATGCATTGGATCGGTAATAAGGACATGGCCCCTCCCATCAATTTTTATTCTTTCCTTTTTTAAATTTATTTTTGATAGTTGTTCTTTTATTGCATTAAAAAAATGATCTTCGGAATCACTAAAAAAAAAAGATAAAGCCAGTGATTGAATAGCTGCTTATTTTTTTACCTATCACTCTGAACCTGGATGAAACTGGCCGTAATGGGTGCATTTACGTTAAACTACTTAGTTAAAAGAATTCACTCACAGTTGTGAGTTTGACGTATGATTTGACCAAGAGATCATACGTGATCAAGATTCCGTTATTCAAAACAAGTTTCACGTCAGCGCAATCTCTTCTTCTTGGTCCTTTACATGTCTCGAAACGACGTGTGGCGATTGAAGTGGGTCCCTGAAACAAAATTAAATATCCGTAAACGTTTTAGGATAAAATTATATAATCTCTGATTCGACTTACGAGCTTTATAAAGCTCGGGTGACGGAATGCATGCATAAACAATGAATAGATTGTAACAAAACAAATACTAAGCAATAGCTTTGCACAAAAAATCATTGAAAATTAAGTACATTAATTGATCTTTTCACTCATTGCTTAATTTTAAGTGACTATTGACAAATGAATACAAACAGAGGCAGTAGACTTAGTTATCTATATATATAAAAATGAATTGCTGTTCGTTAGTCTCGCTAAAACTCGAGAACGGCTGGACCGATTTGGCTAATTTTGGTGTTGAATTATTTGTGGAAGTCCAAAGAAGGTTTAAAAGGTTAGATAAATATGAAAATGCTCGGAATTATATAAAAACAAATAATTTTGTTTTTCCTTTGATGTGTCCTCCGTCGGACGGATTCCTTTTGTTTGTTTTAAGTTTATTTTATACAACAGTTTAGGTCTTTTATTTATCGATTGAGGCATTAAGAACTCTGCCGGGTCAGCTAGTTATTTATTAATGCACTTTTACTGATGATAATACAATAATTTTTATTACTTCGACCAAGAGCGATTGGATCAAGAGATCTGGATTTATAAGACCAAATTATTGAATATACTTAGTTAAATTAAACTTTGATAATTAAAACATATTCAAATTCAAATTCAAATTCAAAATCATTTATTTCAACTTAGATGTCAGTATGACACACTTGTTGAATGTCAAAATACAAATAACAATGTTAACTCTACCACCGGTTCCAAAAAAAGCCACAGTCCTGAGAAGAACCGGCGAAACAAACTCAGCGGGCTTTTTTTTTTTGTTTTTTCTCAAATATTTTCTAGTAAATAATCCTTAACTTTATAATATGCCTTGTTGCACAAGCGTTCCTTGACAGTTTTCTTAAATCTATGAACAGGTAGTAATTGAACGTTTAGTGGGATCTTGTTGAAAAGTTGTACACCCAGCCCCCTAAAAGAGTTGCTTATTTTCTTAATTCGAGCCGCCGACAACGCAAGCCTATGTTTGTTCCTAGTGTTCACAATTGCAAATCGCAAACTCTGGGGAATTCTTCAATGTTTTTACGCACGTACAATAAATTTTCAAATTTTCAAGGCGATAAAAAAAAACTTTTATTCGTTTTAATATTCTTGCTTTCAACTTAGATAATATACCTAATATTTTTGTGTAGCGAAAATAGTATTTAAATAAAATAAGTGGGATAATTACATAAATTAAAGTTTGATTGTATTTTTTTAAACGTATAAAGTAAAGATTTTTTTTTATGAAAAAAAAAGCAAACTCACGTAATCAGGTTTTGGGTTTGTCGATGACAAGACAGAGATAATCATAAATGTTAAACTCCAAATATGTTGCATAATGTTCACTAAAGCTAAAATCAAGATTAAAAGTTCCAATATTGAAAGGTTTGTGTCTATTTCAAATGATAGACATACTATAGTTAATCTATGTTCTTGAACAAAAATCAATGCACTCAATCAAATATGCCTTAACTGTTCTCGCTTTTTTAATTTTCTGATCGTTGATTTATTTATCTATTGAAATTAAACATATATCTTACACCCACTTTGTTTTGCTCAAAACGCTATACAAAACTGAACGTTGAATTTGATCATTATCGTTATAATAGTAAATGACGTTTTATGTTATAAAAAAATATTTTATCTGATGAATTCTTTTTAGCGGTGGCACGCGCATGCCGTAACAGCCGCGCGGAGCCCTATTTTCAACGTCAAATTAAAATTATAAATAATAAAGATATGGTTCCGGGAGTACGGACCTTTTTATCGGAAATTATCTCCTCTTTAACGAACTTCCTCAAAATTCCTTAACTATTAATATTTATAGAGTTATTAACGAAAAACTAAATATAATTTTTTGTTTTATTTTATTTTGTTAATAACAATTGCAATTTTTTACCTGCACCAAAATCCTTCATAAACGTTTTTCTAGAGGTGATTCCGAATCTAATGAGCTATCGCTCGTATTTTTAAGACCTTTATTTCTATTTTTCACGTTTTTGAACTTATTGACTAAACTATAGGTCATGACCGGGCGTATGGAAGTTTAGTAGAGTGTCACCTTATTACGAAGGGACAATTGACTTCGCTTGCAAATCATCGGATAGAGTATTCTACAATAGTCAACTGTAGCCATCAAATCATAACACGTTATTGTTTCGCAGCACAAATGAGATATCTTCCTATCAGGATCTTAACGCGGCTTACGATGAAGAGAGCTCTACTGCCCATCCCCTGGTATTGTACAACATCCACAGAAAAATATTTGCTGGTACTATTCTAGGCCACCACACACCATACTACACACACACATAGAAAGCCATACTAATTAGGCTGGCAAAAGATTAATGTACCCCATGGAAACTGGCAATGTCCAGTTGTGATGTTACTTACTGAAAAACCCTTTTTTTTAAATTCGTTTACTTTAAGGATATTATTGCGCTCAGAAAACGATGTGAGCCGGATAGTATGTGGTACTTAAATGTGGAGATGATTCTTGGAAATGCACTATGAACGAACGCAGTGATTCCAGGTAGTGAAAATGAACTCTGCATCGAGGGCGAGTGGTGTGATGATAAAAATAGATGATAAGATCCTCTCGATTTTCTTACAGCATTCTGCCTCAAGGTACAAAAATGCTATTTTTGAGCCATGTCTCCTCTAAGTGGACTATAATGCTTTAAAACCACACAAAGTCACGCCTGGTTAAGCAAGTTAGACAACAATGATTGCCAAATGGAAATATAATGATCTAAAATGGACAAAATTTCTCATGGACCCAATTTCATCAACTTCAGCATCATTTTAAAGAGAGAGAGAAANCCTCGAGACATGAATGAGTTCTAAGATTTTTTGGTTTACCGGGTTTATGTTTGCCGATAATTATCGCTTCTTCCTACACCGTTATACAGTTTGTATCTTTCCCGCGGTGTTTGTACAGGTAGAAGTGTAATACCCCGTTTAGACATACCGTCGGAACCGGGAGCCTTGCAAGGACGTAGGTCTTTGATTAGATCTTTAATTTCCATCGGGGTGACGGGTTGTAACGCATGCGAGGGTGGCAAGGAGGCTCTGCGTTCGACCTCACTGTCTACTACTACTCTACATGGGCAGGGTACGGATTGAGTACTGGGCGTGCACTGGGCTTACAATGTATCGGCCAGCAGCTCTGCTTTTTCGTCGACATCGAACGCCGCGAGTCAGCCTGAGGGGCTTAAGGGGAGGGGGGGGGCATAGTTACTACCGTACCCGATTTGAGAGTACGAACTCGAGAGTACGAACGAGTGGTAATAAGATCGTTGGGAGGGCGCGAGTCCTTCTAAGAAATAAGACCATCTGGCATCTTGGACTTCGACGATGCGAGACTTCACATCGCGTTGTAGAGCACGCATTCGAATACGATTTTCCTCGGTAGGATACCTATCGTAGGCGCGGGTCGAGGCGTTTTTGGCTCGAAAGAGTTCCTTAACATAGTCGGGCAATTTGAAGCGGTGAAGGAAATCCTCCGCTACAACTTGCATCGTTGACCTATCTAATGTCGAGGTGATGTGTAACGTTACGATGTCTGTGGCTTCAGCGGCATCCTAAGGGGGTGGGGTAGAGTCAGGGCTAAACGGGAGTGATGGTGGATCACATCCAGCTGGGTTGATACCCAGCGTGTGCCAATCCACCACAGTCCTCGTTACGTGAACGGAATTGGGAGCGCGATCTAGTTTCATAACGACGGGACAGTGGTCTGAATCTAACTCTGAAACTACTTCGATCGAACGTATGCACAGAGTTACATTTTTTAATAATGCTATGTCGAGTATATCCGGGCGATGCGCAATATTTAGCGGGTAGTGAGTCGGCGTTAGCGGAGCGACGATATCGAAGGCGAGATCATCGACGAACGCATCGAGACGCCCACCACTAGGAGTTGTGGTGTGCGAGTTCCACTTGATGTATTCACAATTTAGGTCACCCGCTAGAATGACAGAGGTGCCCATACCGAGCAGCGCCGCCATATCACTGCTTAAAACGATCTTATCCGGCGGAAAATAAACGAACGCGATAACGATCGGCGCGTGTCCCGTCAGTGAGATTCGGCACACTGATGCTTCGATGTAGCGAGCGCGGGAAGATCGAGCGGGACGCAATGCAGTGCTCTTTTATAGTAAATGACGGTACCACCACCGCCACGAGCAGAGAGCCTGTCGTTCCTAACCATGTTGGCGATTTTAGGGGCACAGCGCCCGGGCTTAAGTAGGGTCTCCTGCACTATGAAAATGGCAATCTGATGGTCAAGCAAAAAACACAAACCTGATCACGTTGATTTGTGAGACTGTACGCGTTAAAAATCCTATAGTTACGGATAGGGGTTTCATTCTACCTATGTATGGGGTAGGGAGGAGTCGCGGGGGCGGGACGAATCGCGGAGGAAGGACTTGCAGTCGTGTTTGTGTACGGTAACGGTTTCGTTCAGGCCGAGACGTTGGGCACCGGCTCCGTCATGAAGGAAGGCTTACCCGGGGTATCCACGCGCATAGTTCGCGGGGTGACCCTGTGTACGGCACAGGACGCAGCTAGGCGGTTCGGTAGCGGTTTTGTGGTCGCGCGCACAAAGGCCCGTGGCGTGATCGCCCAAACACTTAAGACATCGGAGGCGCGCGTGATAGTTACGGGAAGAGTGTCCGTACAGTTGGCAATTATGGCACTGGCTAGGAGTTTCTTTTTCATGGGGGGCTTCCACGGCGATACTGGAGAACCTACAGACGATCCATATGTTAAAAATTTGCTTACCCTCGGGAGTAGGCTGGAGGGTAACTAGAATCATATATATGGCTCCCTACCGCGGCCGGTGTGCATACGGTGCACGAAATTCACTGGTAGGCCTTGTTCTAACAGGTCGGCCTTGACGAGCTCGACATCTAACTCTTTCAGGATTTCGCGTATAAAAACGCGAAATTCACGCTCCTCCTGGAGCGTATAAGTGTGAAAACTTATACGAGGTAAGAGGTGAGGGATCTATGGTCGTCGGGTGATTGCTCCTTTATTTGGATGCCGTTCGAGAGAATGCGGGCGCTAGTGATATTAATTTTTTTGGCCTTAAGAGCCAGGAAAACTCGTTCTCAAGCTGCCTTTTCTTGCAGGATTACCGAGGGAGAGAGCTTTGTTTTTTCGACTTTTGTGAATGCGTTTCCTCGCAAAAGAAGGTAGCGGACTGTGACCGAGAGCATTGTTTTATCTTCGCACTAACCAGTTGCCGCCAAACCATGAGCCCTAGGGATTTCACCCAATTCCTTGGCCACTAAGTATTCAAGGCCCTTTCGTATGCTGGTTTAGAGATTTGCGTGAAATACGTCTTAGCTACACTATACGCGTCGTAAAAGAGCAATCGGGTAACGAAGGACACAATTATCCGACTGAGTCAGGGTATCCTGGGAATACTTGCGATACCCTCGCCTTACCCAAGCCTGTCTTTGTTCAGTTCCGTCTTTTCTGAGGTTCGTACGTCGACTGTTGAGAAACTTCGACATAACCCGCCTATCATTTCCAAAATAAAGTTGGAAGTCAGGTGATTTTTTCCTCTTTGCTAAAAAAATTAATACCAAGTCTAAATAAGTGAGATACAAACCTTTTTAACGGCACATTCGTTTGATACATTTAAATAAATTTTTAACAAAGCTTGAACTACAAAGTGATCGCATGGCGTTTTCATCTGATATCTCATCATTTCTTTACCGTTTGACATTGCAACAATCCGACCCTGGAATATATAGTCTATTTATATTATATTATTTATAAAGTATTGTTGGAAAAATAATACTTTTTACAACGAAATAATATTCCTAGAATATAGTAATTTCCTAAATTAAAGATATTTCTTACATTCGTTAAAGACAGCTAAGTTAAGAATAACCATTTTAAAATTACCAGATTCACAGATTTTCTGATTTTTAATTGTAAACGAATACTACCAATCACTTAAAGACATTAGAAAGAGTTTCAATTAAAATCAGTAGCGTATATTAGCTTACGACAGCGACAGAAATTGTTGTTTAAATGGCAGTTAATTATTCGTGGTAGAGCGTGTTGGGAGCCACATGGGTCGGTACTAAAAATTTACCTATTTCTACCGCGAAGCAGTCAGGCGTCTATTTACTATAGGCGATCCTTGTACTGCGTTTCTATCCATCCCCCCTCGTTCTTTCACATCGAGACGTTAGTGTATTAGACTATATTTCACTGACTGAACAACATTCAGTTATCGGTTCGGTGTATTCCCCGCCCCCGGAAGACCCACCCCTCTTGAGTAGCGACATCGAGGCACTGCTCGGTATGGGGAACACGGTGATTCTGCTTAGTGTGGTGACTTATTGTCACCGCATTTGGTATAACTGCCCAAAAATGATCTTAAATCGTAATTTAAGACGTCTACGCTTTGACGCGTTTATTGACGATCTCGCCTTCGAAATCGTTGGCCGTCTAACGTCGACTTACTTCCTCAAACATATTGCTTGTTTTCTGAGCACCATCGATCTGGCAATGCTTAGGTACGCTGCTCTGCGGTTGTGTTCCATCGAAATAATTTTAGACGTCAATTCCGATTACCGACCTGTCGTCATGTAGTTCGGTCGTCCTTACGTCCCAGCCCCAGTAACGAGGACTATGGTGGATTGGCAGAAACTGACCATCAGCTTGGCACACGCCTCCCCAGTAATCCTTTTTAAAGCCGAAGTTTTCTCCGTCCATGACGGACATCGTCGGTTCCGTAGAAATCCGGTAAGAAATTTTGCGGTAGGCAGCAGCTTGGCTCTGCCCCTGGCGTTGCTGAAGTCCATGGGTGACGGTAACCACTCACCATCAGGTGGGCCGTATGCACGTCTGCCTACAAAGGCATAAAAAAAAATCCTGACAAATCGCTTGTCCACAGTCTTAAGCAATCCGTCACACTAAGTCAATATGGAGGTCTTCTACCACTGCATCAGACTCTTCCCCGAGCTCAAGAAACTCCTAAGAGTTAGGACCACGTCAATCTGAACTAACGATCGTTTTCCCACCGCATCAAACCAGATCCGACTGTGTCGTTTGCAGCGGGACGTCAAATCTCATAAAGACGAAGCCCGTAGACAAGGTGGTAAAATTATTTAGAAGGACTCTCGTCCTCTCACTGAGTGTACTGGCGTCTAGCAACAACTCTCAAACCGGAAACCAACGCTCATATACCCACTAGTACGCCCTTCAGGTTTACCCCTGGCTTTCGATGACGATGACAAGCCCGAGTACCTGGCACGAGCTTCGAGTTCTTATACNAAATCTCATAAAGACGAAGCCCGTAGACAAGGTGGTAAAATTATTTAGAAGGACTCTCGTCCTCTCACTGAGTGTACTGGCGTCTAGCAACAACTCTCAAACCGGAAACCAACGCTCATATACCCACTAGTACGCCCTTCAGGTTTACCCCTGGCTTTCGATGACGATGACAAGCCCGAGTACCTGGCACGAGCTTCGATTTCTTATACCTCTATCTCGTCTACTACTTCCTATTCACGTAGGAATATGTCTTTCATGCACAGTAAGCTCCAGATCGCAGACACCAATAGGTCAGTGGCTTCGGAAGTAGCGCAACGAAATCAACCTCACGAAAAGCACAGCTGCGCTCTTCAAAAGGGGTCACCCTCCCGACACGACTACTAATATCTCATACAAACTTAGGCGCAGTTACTCCATCAAAATCTTTGGCATCTAGGTATCACCCTCGACAGAGGGATAACCTTCAGTCCTTTCATTAGGCCGGCACGTGACCGAGCCGCGTTCCTACTTACTTGAGTCTATCTAATGATTTGCAAGCGAACCGTCATGACCTATGCAAGTGTAGAATTCACTCACGCGATCCGTTTCCTCAGAAACTCTCCCCAGGTCATCAAATCTCATTTTTGCAGGATAACCGCCAGAGCACCGCGGTACGTGAAGAAGGTCGATATCACGACGACTTAAATTTAGAACTGACATATAAGTACCTTAAGCGTTAGAACGGTTCTTCGACAAAGCGGCGCGACGGGATAAGCTTCTAATCGTGGCCGCTGTTAATTACATATATGACCTTGGCGACTGGTAGGAAACGAAAGTTGCCGTCGCCCGAAGCATGTCTTGTCAGATCCGCGGATCCACTCTCGGTGACTCTTCAAGCACCGGACACCGTCGTACTTGTAGATTATGATGAAGAGTTTGACGAAAAAACTAACCCTTAGACACAACCCACTGAGTTTCTCGCCGGATTATATCAGTGGGTCGCGATTATAACCCGGTGGTACATTCTACGAAGAACTGCTCTTGCTAAGGCCAGTGTTAGCCAGACGTAGTATAGTGGGAATAGCCCCTTAGGCTACCAACGAATAAGTTGGAAAAAAAGTCAGGCGTTTTCGTTTTAAGGCTAAGACATCTACAGCAAGATTACCCTTCAACCAAATGTTTCATAGTGAGTGGTAGCATTTGTGAGATATATTTCTTCATCTTTAATTTAGTATCACAAAAAAAACAAGGGCTAAAATAGTCAAAGTAAAAAAAAACCTTATTAGTCGTACTTTTAAAGGAGTTCACATTAATCGACTATGTAAAATATTCATTTAGAAGAATTCACTCACAGTTGTGAGTTTTATGTATGATTTGACCAAGAGATCATACGTGATGGACATTCCGTTGTTCAAATCAAGTTTCACGTCAGAGCAATCTCTTCTTCTTGGTCCTTTACATTTCTCGAAACGACTTGTGGCGAATGAAATGGGTCCCTGAAACAAATATCCGTAAACGTTTTAGGATAAAATTATATTTCTGATTCGACTTACGAGCTTTATAAAGCTCGGGCCCGAATGCAGGCGTAAACAATGAATAGATTCAAACGAAACAAATTCTAAGCAATAGCTTTGCACAAAACATTATTGAAAATTAAGTACATTAATTGATCTTTCCACTCATTGTTTAATTTAAAGTGACTATTGACAAATGAATACAAACAGAGACAGTAGACTTAGCTAGATTTACTTTTTTTTTGTTTTATGATTGAAAGATTAGTGGTGGCCCGGAGGCCTTTCCAGTTTCACCAGGGCATGTGGGCGAGCAGAGGCTCAGCCAGGAGGGGTGGGATTTGCTAACAACTGCCCGAGCGCCTTCGAAGGAGACCTAACAACTCAAGAGCAATTGCTTCGCGACTGAATCTACTACCGGATCGGAATCGCAACCCACTGAGAAGATCCGGCGAGAAACTCAGCGGGCTGATGCATGGATTAGGTTGCACGTCGACCTCTTTGTCGAGTTCGACGAGTACGGTTACCGGAGTTCCTAAGCCAACTCCTAGTGTTAGCACTGAAGACGTCTAATGCAAAGGTTATTGGATCTGATAGATCAGGTGATCAGGCGATCTCTTGAAGAACTACCGGGGGAGAGGTCTGGGTTTTGGTTAGTGCAACCCGACGCGGTGACGGTGAACCATGGGCAGAGGGAGAAACGGGGGTCGGAGGGCGGGGGCGTGACGCGTTTGCAGCCTTACTCACTTTAGCGGCTGCGGGATCCGTGTCCGACTCCGAGTTAGATGAGGAAGAGGGCGCGGGCCATCTAAGCACGGGTGTCTTAACGGGCGCCGGAGCGACGGAAACCGTGGAGTTTCGAGGGGGCGCTTGGGTAAGGGGCGCGTGGGTAGCGGGCGCGACGAAGGCCGCGGAAGAACGCGCGGGTACGGATGCGACGGAGGCCGCGGAAGATCGCGCGGGCATGAGGGCGGTGGGCGTGACGGAAACCGCAGTGGACGACGCGGCAGCTACGAGCGCGACGGAGCCCGCGGGCGAGCTCGCGGCATGATGGGCATTGAACGCTGCAAATTCTGTCTCTATAGATAGGTACATGAGGCGAAGGAAGGAAGGTGCGCTGCTTTCTACTTATATGTGATTTTGATTGTGGAAACATATTTGGTTATTGATTTAGCTATATTTTTTTTAAATATTATATGTTTGTATTGTACTGTTTGTTTCCCAAATAAATAAATAACTATTGATGATAGAATAAAATAATGTGCTATGACTTTGTAGAACACATTATTATTTGCAAAAAGTATTGCGACAGCATATGTCTGACTATTATAGTTATGCCACAATAAGTGTTAATTTATTTAAAAAAAAAAACAACGTCAAATATTGTTTACAGGGTAGCTTTCTTTTTATAATTGTGGGTTTACTGGTGGCCCGGAGGCCTTTCCAGTTTCACAAGGACAGGTGGGCCAGCAAGGGTTTAGCCAGAGCAAGGGCTCAGCCAGTACAAGGAAGCTCGGACTCGATATACTCAATGGCTTTTGTTTTGTATGTATGACCTTGTTACGAAAATTAGAAAAATAATAATATAAAAATAATAGTAAAATATACAAAAACAAATATTATTTAAATGAAAATAAATGTCTATTGAAATAATAATATTCAAACTATCTTTATAATTTTATATATTTAGAGACCTGACGCAAATATAATGGTTAATGTGTGTGTATTATAATTATTTATTTTGAAATTTTGTTTAAGACCCGACCGAAGCCGCAGTTTACCGCTAGTTATTTATAAATGCACTTTTACTGATGATAATACAATAATTTCCATTACTTTGACCAAGAGCGACCAGCTCAAGAGATTTGGATATTAGAAGGCCAAATTATTGAATATAATTAGTTAAAACATATCGAGGCGATAAAAAAAAACTTTTGTTCTTTTTAAAAGCATATTACTTGCTTTCAAATTAGATAATATATTTTTGTGTAGCGAAAATAGTATTTAAATAAAATAAGTAGGATAATTACATTAAAATTTGATTGTTTTGTTTTTAAAACGTATAAAGTAAATATATTTTTTTTGTAGAAAAAAAAGCGAACTCACGTAATCAGGTTTTGGGTTTGTCGATGACAAGACAGAGATAATCATAAATGCTAAACTCCAAATATGTTGCATAATGTTTATTACAACTAAATCTAGATTAAAAGTTTCAAGATTGAAAGGCTTGTATCTATTTCAAATGATAGACATACTATAGTTAATCTGTGTTCTTGAACAAAAATCAATGCACTCAATCAAATATTCCTTAATTGATCTCACTTTTCTGCTAATTTTCTGATCGTTGTTTTATTTATCTATCGAAATTAAACCTATATACTACGCCCACTTTGTTTTGCTCAAAACGCTATACAAAACTGAACGCTGAATTTGATCATTATCGTTATAGTAGAGTAGAGCATACTTTATTGTACACTAAAAATTACGCTGTGAACGTAATCTGATGCTAGAACCACACTGCGTTATGCGCTATTCGTTATGTGACTACGCCGTATTTACCAAAATATTTGTCATGCGCGCAAACAACAAACATGCCATCCACACTTCGAATTTGTACACTGAATTATGCTAAATAAGGCAAATATGTGTGTTGTTTGCGTGGAGTGATTGGAGTGATGGACGTGATGATAGTTGCCGCAATTTATTATTTCCGAAATGCTTGTTACTAGTACTTGCTGTACAAGTACAAAGTTACTAAAAGACCGAAAAGAAAACGCTGGTGGATGATTGCAAGTCATAAGAGACGTCGATACACGACCGCCGCAAGCAAGCGAATGACTCACCGAAGTGTGGGCAGTCGATGCGCATATTCGCCATAATCGTGTCCTTTGAAGTGTGTCAAAAAACCGACAAGTCGACGGATACGCGTATTTGCTATTCGTCCTTATGTGTTATGCGTACGAATAAAGCGAATATACTCTCCACACTTCGCCGTATGCGCGTGAATAGCCCGGATAACGAATAGCGAATAGCGCAGTGTGGTTCCGGCATCATAATAATGCAAAAGTTCATGGAGTTGCGCATTGTTAATTATTTCCAAATTTTTAAAGTTACTAATAAGGAGTTTCAAGCTACTCTTCTATTCGAAATGAAACTATTGATGACAATCTTATGCCGGCAAGCATTAATGAGCATGGGCCGTATAGCCCGTGGCTACTACGGGTTCGTGCGGATTTCACAAATCGTTCTATCAACTTTAAACATGATCAATGAGGGTTTCATATCAGTACAAGTTCCCTTTTCTTTCGTGGGATTCAAATTACATATCATGTTTGATTTTGGCATAAGCTGACCGGCTTGAGATAGTAAATCCTGTTTTCTAATCTACGTAGCTCCTGTGCGTGTGAAGTTTACTTTCTAGGACCAAATATTCTTATGTTTTATTTCTTTCTATTTATATTTTTCGTCAAATTAGTTTTGTAAGGTTCAGTGTACCCAGGCCTCCTCTGGACGGACCAAAACAACATCATGGTCATTTACCATATACAAGTCACGCCTAGTTACTTCAGTAAGTACATAATAATGGTTCAACGGAAATATAATGATCTATAATGCTTGAAGGGAAGTGGTTAACAGCGAGACATAAAAGCTTATTAGAGAACGAAGATTCCCAGTTTTTTATAATAGCTAAATAAAAAAATAGTACTTAGCATTAAGCTTAATTGTATTCAGGTTGATAAATAGATTGGTAATTAAGTTTTAATAAATAAATAGGTTTTTTTTTAATTAGGCAGGGGGGTAGCGGTACCTTCTCATGCTGACTCACAATACGTCCTATAATCAGTTCACAATACGTCCTACCACCAGGCCCTTTGTTTTAATTGAATAAAACGGAAAGGTGAGAACAATTAAATGTTGACCGGTTATAGGAGACCACTATAACCTGAATGCCGACGCAGATAGTAATAAAAGATTGAAGTTAGAAAAGTTTCGATACACCAACTGCTTATCGATCGAATCGGAACCCATGATTTTCATTATTTCTTTAGTCCAGAGACTTTTCGCAACACGACTGTGTCGCTCTATGACATTATGTTCACTGCAACATAAGTTATCTTTAAATTAAATTAAGTACCTACTATGAGAATAAGTACCTTGTATCCGAATCAAGATACGAATCTCCATTTAAAGAAAATCTAACGTAATTCTCCATTTCGTAAAAAAAATTGAAAAGAATGATTAAGGACATGTTCACTAAACAATAACGTCAGATAACAAAAATCATAAAACAAAAACAAGTGAAGACAGACGGCAAAAAGACGAGTATTTTTTTTTCCTTATATAATATATGAGTCGACTATTATCAAAGCCGGCAATCTGACTTTTGGACAATGATTGGTAAATCAGAAAAACGAATTATTGACTTTGTATTCCATTGGCAATCACAAAACTCTTCGGAACGACATCTTAGATAAATAACAGGTTAACTATTAACCTTTATTTAATGCAGGTTTTGAACCGTGTTCTTTGAAGGAGACGATTATATTCAAATCAATCTGTATTGACATATCAATAATTTTTTTTTGTCTAAATGCACAGATTGCCACCTTTGATAATAGACGACTCATATAACGATTTAATTTTGAAGTCGTCGTGACTTAAAGGATAAGACGCTCGATGAATTTGTATCGAGAAATGCGACTTCGCCGGTGTTCGAATCTTGCAGGCCGGTACCGCTTTTCCCGATCAAATTTGTACTTAAATTACGAATGACTTTGAAGTCGATTTTATTCTCAGATTCTTCAGAATGAAAGAATAAAATAGTGTAATGAAAATAAAATCTACAAAAATTATAATTTACGTAAATACTGTGGTGATAAGGTGTGTGTCTTGTGAGTATGCACGGCTAGGTACTACCATTCTACCTATTTCTGCCGTGAAGCAGTAAGGCGCTGCGGTTCAAATTGTGGGTTAGGGCAGCCGTTGTACTTTGTATATGACGGAGACTCAAAGATCATGTCAAAAGGCAGAAGATGACGGCATTTACTTCGATGATCTCCATGGGCTCCGATAATCATATCACGTAAGTCGTGAGCTCGTTCAACATTGTAAGCATTAAAAATATAATAGTAATGAAACGCACTTGCGCACCTCACAGATGCGAAGAATGTGGCTCTCAAACTATTGCAGCAAAAACTCAATCGGTGTCGTAGAGAGGATTACAGAAAAACAATTAGACGAAACGAAGAAACGAATGTTTGAAGAACAAAAACTTATGGAAATTGCAAACAGTTATTCAAAACAAGAATCCAAGATGTTCTACAAGCAAGTGGATAGCGGAAGGAAGGAATTAAAACCAAAAACCTCAGTCTGTAGAAATAAAGACGGCCAACTGCTTAATGACAGAACAGAAGTCATGAAAAGATGGGCAAAACACTTCCAAGAGCTACTAAACATGTCTTCATCAGTTGCTACTTATATTGCCGTCAGTAATGCCAGCGGCAAAGCCATGCTTCTGCATATTGAAATCTCTCTCGCACACTTTGATGGCGGTGACGATACAGACCGCAATCTGGAAATTATTATTACCCATCTTACGCCTCGCCCAAAGTTAAATGGTTACGAAACCCATTATAGTCGCAGTGTAAATGCCACTAGCTACTAAGGTAATCCAAATGTCAATTGTATTGCTTAATTGGTGCTCCACCCTTCGAATTGAATGGATGTCTGTTTCGCGAAGGAAATAGGTAGAAATGCAGTTAGTACTATCAACCCATGCAGACTCATATTACGGCCCACCAGCCGTTGTTATTGTTAATAAATTGTTTGCGAACTTTTTGTATGAATGTTGCTTGAGTATAATAGTCATGACAAGCGTATTAACGGGCGGATTGTGTTGATGTATAATGACAACAGTGACAGAATTATGACGATTTTAATTCTATCAATGAATCAAAACTAAAAATAAATGATAAAAATAAAACGATTTCTTTAAAATGACATTTAATAGGATTCATTTAGTAGAACAATCAATGACGAAAAAAGTTTAATTATGTATGTATTAAATCTTATAGTATTTTTAAGTGTTTTAAAAGTTGCATTCCAAATAATGGTTGGAATAAGACTGTTACATAATGTTTGTGTTAGTTATAAAATTGATCTTAACAGCTTAGAGTACTCTCAATATTAGCTATTTTATTTAGGAAAATCATTAACAATGAATCATTTAATGAATGGTAACATTTCGTCTCATTGAAAATATTTTTAGTCAAATATTTTTTATATATATTTAGACTACCTATTTCGGTGATATTATTACTTCCATAACTGTACACAAAAAATTGCATTCAGTCCCGGCGAAGACTGTACGAAAAGTCCAATTTCCGTAAATATAATTTCCATCGAAGTACTTCTGCGATATTTCTTGAAGGTTTAGTTTGTAAACATAATGTCCCTAAAAGAAATTAGAGAAAAATCCACATTACTTTGTCTTTGATTATCACTAAATTAGATTTGAAAATAATAATATTATTATTTACATTTTTCAGTATCACTTACTCTGTAGCAATAAAACGCAAATTTCAAATCTACAAAAGCTAAATTCCGCCACCCACCTCGAGACATGAGTTTTAAGGTCTCAATTTTGTATAGTACAACGTCCACTGCCCCACTGCCCCACCCTTTGAACTGAAACGCATTACTGTTTCACGGCAGAAATAACCAGTGCTGTGCTACCGACCCGTGCGGACTCACAAGACGTCGTGCCACCAGTAGGACGTCTTGTTTTAAGCGATGCAAAGGATTTACTGGATTTTTGGATCGACGATGCGAGGATGACTGCCGAGCTTCATGGTTGCGACGCTCGCCAGTGATGAATAGTTTTTTTATGATTGATGGCTTACTGGTGGCCTGGAGGCCTTTCCAGTTTCACAAAGACAGGTGGGTGAGCAAGGGCTCAGCCAGAAGGGGTGAGATTTCCTAACAGCTATCCGAGCGCCTCCAAGGGAGACCTAACAACTCAAGAGTAGCTGCTTCGCGAATGAATCTACTACCGGATCGGAATCGCGACCCGCAAAGAAGATCCGATGAGAAACTCAACGGGCTGAAGCTTAGGTTAGGTTACATGTCGAACTCTTTGCCGAGTTTGACGAATACGGCTACCGGGGTCTTTACTCCTGCTGTTAGAGCGGAAGGCGTCTAATGCAAGGGTTATTGGATCTGATGGATCCGTAAGGACGTGTCTGGGGCGTCGACTGTGATTGGTTCCTGCGTGATCAGGATTCGGGGAGTACTCAGCGGCGGCAACGATAAGGCGATTATCATGATACATTGCCTTATCGAATAGTATGCAGTCGTGTTGTCAGCAAACAAAGCTAACTGGATCGGCGGCGACCGGGGTATATCGTTGACGAAAAAATAAATAGGAGTGGCGAGAGGACAGAGCCTTGCGGAACTCCAACCGTGAGAGGTCACGGGGAGGAGCGAGCTCCCTCGACTCGATATCGAAAAGAGCGGTTCGAAAAAAAGTCCCATATGATGAGCACGTGACTGTCTGGCACGCCCGCGCGCCCATGTTGAATAGTTTGAAAATCAAACCGTTGTGCCAGACTTTGTCGAATGTTTTTGCGACGCCGAAGAAGAGGGCTCCCAATCGGAGCCCTACCAGAATGTGCTCCGTGAGGCTGTGCACCTGTTGTACGCGTGAGTGATTTGCGTGGAATCCGAATTGTTCACTGATGAGAATGCCCCTGGATGAGACGAAGTCTCTGAGACGTTCGTACAGCAGACGCTCATACAGTTTGCCTAGAGATATGAGGAGGCTAATCGGGCGGTAACTCGTCGGATGATTTTTTGGTTTACCGGGGCTATGTATGCTGATAATGACCGCTTCTTCCCACACCGCGGGAAAGATACAATTCGCCATAGCGGCATTGAGTAGATGTCAACATCACGCTGAGTTGGACGGGTAGAAGTGTAATACCGTGGTTAGATATACCGTCGGAGCCGGGAGCCTTGCGAGGACGTAGGTCTTTGATTAGGTCTTTAACTTCCGTCGGTGTGAAGGGTGGTAACGCATCCGAGGGTGGAAAGGTGGCTCTGCTTTCGACCTCAGTGTCTACTAACTCTACACGGACAGGGTCTGCAGATTGAGTACTGGGCGTGCTCTGGTTTTGCAATGTATCGGCCAGCAACTCTACATTTATTCGACATCGAACGTCGCGAGTCAGCCTGAGGGACTTACGAAGAGGGGTATAGTTACTACCGTATCCGATTTGAGAGTACGAGCTAAGCGGTAGTAAGATCGTTGGAAGGGCGTGAGTCTTTCTAAGAAATCAGACTATCTGGCATCTCAGACTTTAGCGATACGAGACCTTACGTTGCGTTGTAGAACACGCATTCCAATACGATTCTCCTCGGTACGATACCTATCGTAGGCGCGGACCGAAGCGTTTTTGGCTCTAAAGAGTTCTCTAACATCGTCAGGCAATTCGGAGCGATGAAGAAAGTCCTCCGCTACAACTTGCTTCGTTGACCTATCTGATGCCGAGGTGATGTGTGACGTTATGATATCTATAGCTTCAGCGGTATCCTGAGGGGACGGGGTAGAGTCAGGGCTAAACGGGAGCAATGGTGGATCAGATTCAGCCAGGCTGATACTCAGCGTGTGCCAATCCACCACAGTCCTCGTGACGGGAACGGAATTGGGGGTGCGACCTAGCTTCATTAAGACCACTGTCCCAATTTAACTCTGAAACTACTTCGATCGAACGTATGCGCAGAGTTACATTTTTTAATAACGCTTCGTCGAGTATATCCGAGCGATGCGCAATATTTAGCGGGTAGTGAGTCGGCCTTAGTTAGCGGAGCGACGATATCGAAGGCGAGATCATCGACTAACGCGTCGAGGCGTCTGGTTGTGGTGTGCGAGTTGCACCTGATGTGTTTACAATTTAGGTCGCCCGCCAGAATGACAGAGGTGCCCATACCGAGCAGCGCCTCGATGTTACTGCTTAAAACGATCTTATCCGGCGAAAGATAAACGGACGCAATAACGATCGGCGCGTGTCTCGTCAGTGAGATTCGGCACACTGATGCTTCGATGTTAGCGAGCGCGGGAGGACAGAGGTAAACGACGGCACCACCAACACGAGCAGTGAGCCTGTCGTACCTAACAATGTTGGCGATTTTAGTGTCGCGGCGTGCGGGTTTAAGTAGAGTCTCCTTTTTTTTTTTTTTTCTCGGGCCGCGGGCTGTACCTCCTACGAGGTCCCCGCGCCTAGGGGGCGCGCGGGGTATGTGAGACTCAACGATCTGCAGGTGTTGAGAGCAGATCGCGGGCCCAAGGATTTTAGGGCCCACCCACTAAACGACTCCCCTGCACTCTTACTTACACCCGACGTCCGATCTCCGTCCGGGGTCAGAACCCGTTCAGAGTAGGGGGGTTTCCGCGGTCAACACTACAACCAGACACGCGGCGCCACCCCGAGGACGCCCGACCGACGGGTCGTCGAGGCGATAGTCGACGACCAACGACGTCAGTCTCCGCGGTACGGCGGCCCTACCAGGCCACCCGGGCGGTGCCGCTGGTATTCCGGGATACCCCGCTGGGCCTGAACCAGCCTGCCGGGTCGGAACGCGATACACCGCCGACCGGGTTGCTCTTCAACAGTATGTTCGGCGACGACAGCGACGACGAAAATGCGGACCGCATCGCAGTCTGCAGCCGCCGACGCGCCGTCCCGTCCTCCTGGTGCCAGCGCGCTAGAGTGACGGTAGTGTGCGGCGCAGCCTCAACCCCCTTAGGTCGCCCCGTGACCATCACCGGGAGGAGACTGCCTCCTCATAGGGGCTGGAGCTGGACAAACGCCCTCCTCCGACCCCCGGCCCGACGGCGGCGGCACGGCGCCGAGAGGGAAGAAGAGCTCTCCCTCTCCCGTTCCGCCGCCTCCTTCTGCGAGATGGTGGACTCGCAGAAGTCGAGCATNAAAATAATACTTTTAACAACGAAATAAATTTTCTATAATATAGTAATTTCTTAAATTAAAGATATTTCTTACATTCGTTAAAGACAGCTAAGTTAAGAATAACCATTTTAAAATGACCAGATTCACAGAATTTCTGATTTTTTATTGTAAACGAATACTACCAATCACTTAAAGACATTATAAAGAGTTTCGATTAAAATCAGTAGCGTATATGTGCTTACGACAGCAACAGACATTGTTGTTTAATTGGCAGTTAATTACTCGTGGCAGAGCGTTTTGGGAGCCACATAGGTCGGTACTAAAATTTTACCTATTTTTACCACGAAGCAGTCAGGCGTCTATTTACTATAGGCGATCCTTGTACTGCGTTTCTAACCATCCCCCCTCGTTCTTTCACATCGAGACATTAGTATATTAGACTATATTTCACTGACTGAACGACATTCAATTATCGGATCCGTGTATTCTTCCCCGGAAGACCCCTCTTGAGTAGCGATATCGAGGCACTGCTCGGCATGGGGAACACGGGGATTCTGCTTAGTGTGGTGACTTATTGTGACCACATTGGGTAGAACTGCACAAAAATCGTAATTTTGGACGCCTATGCTTTAACGCGTTCATTGACGATCTTGCCTTCGAAATCGTTGGCTGTCCAACCTCGACTCACTTCCTCAAACATATTGCTTGTTTTCTGAGCACTGTCGATCTGGCACTGTTTAGGTTCGCAACTCTGCGCTTGTGTTCCATCGAAGTAATTTTAGGCGTCAATTCCGATTACTGACCTGTTGTCATGTAGTTCGGTCGTCCTTACGTCCCAGCCCTATCAGGAGGAGGACTATGGTGGATTGGCAGAAACTGACCATCAGCTTGGCATAAGCCTCCCCAGTAATCCTTTTTAAAGCCGGATTTTTCCCCGTCCATGACGGACATCGTCGGATCCATAGAAATCCTGACAAATCGTTTGGCCACAGTCATAAGCAATCCGTCACACTAATTCAATATGGAAGACTTCTACCACTGCATAAGACTCTCCCCCGAGCTCATGAAACTCCTAAGAGTTAGAACCACGTCAATCCGGACTAACAATCGTTTACCTACCGCATTAAACTAGATCCGACTGTGTTGTTTGCAGCGGTACGTCAAATTACACTTAGACAAATCCCATACACAAGGTGGGAAAATTATTTAGAAGGACTCTCATCCTCTCACCAAGTGTACTGGCGTCTCGCGACAACTCACAAATCGGAAACTAACGCTCATATACCCACTGGTACGCCCTTCAGGTCCACCCCTTGCTTCCGATGACGATAACAAGCCCGACTCACCACTTATTTCCTCCCGCATTAGCAGGAGAAATATCACATCCCCGATCACCCTCTTCGGCCAATCTAAGCCCTGGGCCAGGAAAGTCAAGTACCTGGGAGTCACCCTGGATGCATCCATGACATTCGGCCCGCATATAAAAACAGTCCGCGACCGTGCCGCATTTATTCTCGGCAGACTCTATCCCATGATCTGTCAGCGGAGTAAAATGTCTCTTCGGAACAAGGTGACACTTTACGAAGCTTGCATAAGGCCCGTCATCATCTACGCGAGTGTGGTGATCACTCTCGTGGCCCACACACACATAGACACCCTCCAATCCCTACAATCCCGCTTTTGCAGGTTAGCCGTTGGGGCTCCGTGGTTCGTGAGGAACGTTGACCTACACGACGACCTGGGCCTCGAATCAGTCCAGAAATACATGAAGTCAGCGTCGGAACGGTACTTCGATAAGGTTATGCGTCATGATAATCGCCTTATCGTTGCCGCCGCTGACTACTTCCCGAATCCTGATCATGCAGGAGCCAGTCACCGTCGACGCCCTAGACACGTCCTTACGGATCCATCAGATCCAATAACCATTGCATTAGAGTCTTCAGGTCTAGCACTAGCAACGGTAACCGTATTCGTCGAACTCGATAAAGAGGTCGACGTGCAACCTAACCCATACATCAGCCCGTTGAGTTTCTCGCCGGATCTTATCAGCGGGTCGCGATTCCGATCCGCTAGTAGATTCATTCGCGAAGCAATTGCTCTTGAGCTGTTAGGTTTCCTTCAGAGGCGCTCAGGCAAATCCCACCCCTCCTGGCTGAGCCTTTGCTCGCGCACCAGTCCTGGTGAAACTGGAAACGCCTCCGGGCCACCAGTAATCTTTCAATCATAAAAAAAACACAAGCTCGAGTAACTGGCACGAGCTTCGAGTTCTTATATTTCTACCTCGTCTACTACTTCCTACTCGAGTAGGAATATGTCTTTCATGCACAGTAAACTCCAGATCGTAGACACCAATTTAGGTCAGTGATTCAGGAAGTAGCGCAACGAAATGAACCTCATGAAAAGCACAGCTGCGCTCTTCAAAAGGGATCACCCACACGACCTCACGACCCGACACGACTACTAATATCTGATCCAAAATTAGGCGTGGTTAGGTAGGTAAGGTGGTAAAATAAAAATCTTTGGTATCTACCACCCTCGACAGAGGGATGACGTTCGGTCCTTACATTAGGCACGTGACCGAGCCGCGTTCCTATTTGCTTGACTCTACCCAATGATTTGCAAGCGAAGTAAATTATCCCCTCGTAACAAAATTATACTCTAATACGTTCCATCATGACCTATGCAAGTGAAGAATTGATTCAAGAGGTCCGTTTCCTCAGAAACTCTCCCCAGATCATCTAATCTCATTTTTGCAGGATAACCGTCAGAGCACCTCGATACATGAAGAATGTCGATATCACGACGACTTAAATTTACAACTGACATTTAGAACCTTAAGCGTCAGAACTGTTCTTCGACAAAGTGGCGCAACGCGTTGAACCTCTAATCGTAGCTGCTACTAATTACATATCTGACCTTGGCGACTGGTAACGAAAGTCGCCGTCGCCGAAACATGCCTTGTCAGATCCCCGGATCTACTCTCGGGGACTCTTCAAACACCGGACACCGTCGTACTCGTCGATTATGATATTCGTCAATTATCAGTGGGTCGCAATTAAAACCCAGTGGTACATTCTGCGAAGCACTGCTCTTGCTAAGGCCAGTGTTAACCAGACGTAGTATAGCTGAAATAGCCCCTTAGGCTACCAACAAATAAGTTGGAAAAAAAATCAAATGTTTTCGTTTTAAGGCTAAGACATCCACAACACGATTAGCCTTCGACCAAATGTTTCTTTGTGTATGGTAGCATTTTGTGTGATATATTTGTTCATCTATAATTTAGTATCACAAAAAAAAAAGCAAGGGCAAATCACAAAAACTAGTCAAACCTTATTACTCGTACTTAAAAGAGTTCACATTAATCGACTATGTAAACTATTCATTTAAAAGAATTCACTCACAGTTGTGAGTTTGATGTGTGATTTGACCAAGATATCATACGTGATCAAGATTCCGTTATCCAAATCAAGTTTCACGTCAGCGCAATCTCTTCTTCTTGGTCCTTTACATTTCTCGAAACGACTTGTGGCGAATGAAATGGGTCCCTGAAACAAATATCCGTAAACGTTTTAGGATAAAATTATATTTCTGATTCGACTTACGAGCTTTATAAAGCTCGGGCCTGAATGCAGGCGTAAACAATGAATAGATTGAAACGAAACAAATTCTAAGCAAATTCAAAAAATAGCTTTGAAACATCTTTGAAAATTNCCTTTACATTTCTCGAAACGACTTGTGGCGAATGAAATGGGTCCCTGAAACAAATATCCGTAAACGTTTTAGGATAAAATTATATTTCTGATTCGACTTACGAGCTTTATAAAGCTCGGGCCTGAATGCAGGCGTAAACAATGAATAGATTGAAACGAAACAAATTCTAAGCAAATTCAAAAAATAGCTTTGAAACATCATTGAAAATTAAGTACATTAATTGATCTTTTCACTCATTGTTTAATTGGAAGTGACTATTGACAAATAAATACAAACAGAGACAGTAGACTTAGTTTTTATTTATAAATGCACTTTTACTGATGATAATACAATAATTTCTATTACTCTGACCAAGAGCGACCAGATCAGGAGATCTGGATGTTAGAAGGCCAAATTATTGAATATAATTAGTTAAATTAAACTTTGATAATTAAAACATATCAAGGCGATAAAAAAATACTTATAGTTAGTTTTAAAAGCATCTTTCTTGCTTTTAAATAATTAATTAGATATATATTTTGTTTAGCGAAAATAGTATTTAAACAAATTAAGTGGGATAATTACATTAAAGTTTGGGGTGCTGTACAGGGAAGAAAGTCTAAGTTTTCCTCCCTGGGTACTGACAAGTGCGCATGCGCGTTAGTGTCTACGTCTGCTCTCACGCATCTAAAATTCTCCGCCATTGTTGTGCTCGGGTAATTTGCAATATTGTGTTTAGTGTAAAAGTGAAATAAACAAAAGGCAATAAAATTTAATAGCGAAGTATTAAACAAAGTTGAGTTCATCAGACAGGTCTTTTTCAATTAGTAGTAGTTTATTTAAAAAATAAAAAGACAGTTAAATTGTTTTTTTTATGAGTGGAGGGCTAAGTACCCCCACCCCCCTCCGGGGCTTCGCCTCTGGACCCCGGCTCGGTACTCCATGGGTGCTAAGTTTTTTACAATGTCGAATTTTCGGCCTGGTAGGAGAAAAAATGGTATGTGCAACGCGGGAAAAAAGTAGGACATCTCATGTGTAAAATTAAACATAAATAGAACGTAAGCGTAAATAAAACACGCGGGAGGAAATGTCCAACTTCTCATCCTTGGTGCACAATGACTATTTTTGCAGAAAAAAAAGCAAACTCACGTAATCAGGTTTTGGGTTTGCCGATGTCAAGACGGAGATAATAATAAATGTTAAACTCCATATATGTTGCATAATGTTCATTAAAGCTAAAATCTAGATTAAAAGTTCCAATATTGAAAGGCTTGTGTCTATTTCAAATGATAGACATACTATAGTTAATCTGTGTTCTTGAACAAAAATCAATGCACTCAATCAAATATGCCTTGATTGTTCTCGCTTTTTTTAATTTTCTGATCGTTGATTTATTTATCTATCGAAATTAAACCTATATCCTACACCCACTTTGTTTTGCTCAAAACGCTATACAAAACTGAGCGTTGAATTTGATTATTATCGTTATAGTAGAGTAGAGCATACTTTATTGTACACTAAAAATCACGTTGTGAACGTAATCTCATAATAATGCAAAAGTTAATGGAGTTGTCATCATCATCATCATCATCAGCCTTTATCTGCCCACTGCTGGACATAGGCCTTCCCCTACGCCTTCCACGTAATGCAGTCCTCCGCCTTCCGCATCCAACGACTTCACGCCGTGCGCACTAAGTTGTCAGTCCACCTGGTTGGAGGACGCCCCACGCTCCTTGTACACATCCGTGGCCTCCATTCGAGGACTTTCCTCCCCCAATGGAGTTGCACATTGTTAATTATTGCCGAATTTTTAAGCTACTAATAAGGAGTTTCAGGCTACCCTTCTGTTCGAAATGAAACTATTTATGACAATCTTATGCCGGCAATCATTAATGAGCATGGGCCGTATAGCCCGTGGCTATTACGAGTTCGTGCGGATTTCACAAATTGCTCCATGAACTTTAAACATGATCAATGAGGGTTTTATATCAGTACAAGTTCCCTTTTCTTAAGTGGGATTCAAATTACATATCATGTTTGATTTTGGCATAAGCTAACCGGCTTGAGATAGTAAATCCTGTGTTCTAATCTACGTAGCTCCTATGCGTGTGAAGTTTAGTTTCCACGACCAAATATTCTTATGTTTTATTTCTTTCCGTTTGTATTTTTCGTCAAATTAGTTTTGTAAGGTTCAGTGTACCCAGGCCTCCTCTGAACGGACCAAAACAACATCATAGCCATTTACCATATACAAGTCACGCCTAGTTACTTCAGTAAGTACATGATAATGGTTCAATGGGAGTATAATGATCTAAAATGCTTGAAGGAAAGTGGTTAATAGCGAGACATAAAAGCTCATTAGAGAACGAAGGTTCCCAGTTTTTTAGCTAAATTTAAAAATAGTACTTAACATTAAGCTTATTATTATTTATTCTTTATTTGTACACACTGTTAATATAATACAGTAATTGCGATAAGATATAAAAAATGGCGAGCTTAACTCAACAATTGAGTTATCTACCAGCTAACCGTTCTCAAAGAAGGAAAGCTTTACATGAGTGGGTAGATGAGTACAATCTAATTAATTTAATTATTTATACTATAGACATTAACAATAAAAATAATAANTCAATCTTACTGCGTTTATTATCCGGGAGAAGGACGATTATTTTCCCATCTGTTGTCCAGCAGCGCTTAACGCCAAAATGAGAGCGGGCCTCCAGAAAGACATCATGACGTGATTTGGTCAAAAATTCTGAAATGATGACCTTAGATCCCTTCAGGAGTGTCTTGTTCTTCCATACTTCATTGCATCGCCTCAGACTCAAGAACCTGACTAATATAGGCCTAGGCTTACTGGTGTTGGAGCCTAATCGATAGCAAGCAGTTAAATCCTCTTCTGTGCATCCAGTCAACTTCATTTGGTTGGTTAATATACCCACAATTGCTGTTTCTGGGTCTGTGGCATCTGACTCCGGGATTCCATGAAACAGAAGGACCTTACGACGCGATGCCATCTCATGCCTGTCCAACCCCAAGAGAACAAGCTCCATCTGTGACCTCAGCATATTGAGTGTTTGTAGTGTGAGATTCCGGAATGCAATGAAATCTTGTGATAACTTGCCTAGGTCCGTGTGTGGTGACTGGTGACTGCTCAGCATTGCTTCAAACTCGGTCATCCGCTGCACAACGCTTGATTCCACGTCTTGTAACTTAGTGTACAGATCCATGATGTGGCGCTATTGATGATATGGCAGTAGTGATGATGTGAAGTGATATTGATAGAAAGAACTTGTTATGAGCTGTTGTGAAGCAAGTTTTGGAACTCAAATTATAACATTTAGATATGAATAGGTACAAATATATATTTTTAACAATTAAAAACACTGAGAGCTCAACAAACTAGTGTATACACTTCAACTACCCACAGTAGAAAAAAAAGCTTAATTGTATTCAGGTTGAAAAATAGATTGGTAATTAAGTTTTAATACATAAATAGTTTTTTTTTTTAAATTAGGCAGGGTAGCGGTACCTTCTCATGCTGACTCACAATACGCCCTACTATCAGTTCACAATACGTCCTACCACCAGGTCCTTTGTTTTAATTGAATAAAACGAAAAGGCGAGAACAATTATATGTTAACCGGTTATAGGAGACCACTATAACCTGAATGCCGTCGCAGATACTAATAAAAGATTGAAGTTAGAAAAGTTTCGATACACCAACTGCTTATCTTTCGAATTGGGCCCCATTATTTTCATTATTTCTTTAGTCCAAAGACTTTTCGCAATGCGACTGTGTCGCTCTATGACATTATGTCACTGCAACATAAGTTATTTTTAAATTAACTTAAGTACCTACTATGAGAATAAGTATCGCTTCCTTTGATAGAGATTTGTCATCGTCTTACACCCCATAACATATTTTCTTTAAGGATATTTTGAAAATATTGCTTAAACATTTGGTAGCAGTCAAACATTTTTGTTCCTAAATACTCGTAGTTGGAGTTTGAAGTTTGCGTTTCGGTTTGATGGGTGGGGCAACCGTTGTAACTATACTGAGATCTTACAACTTATATCTCAAGGTGGGTGGCGTATGGGTATGGAGCCAAATGCAATTTTTAAAACTCCATACACTTTGTATTAGTAAAATGTTTGTGTACCGGGCTATTAATAGGTGCAATGAGACCTCCTCTGTTTGTGACAGAAAAAGATCTGGCCGTCCACGTAGTGTTCGTACGAAAAAGGTGGTCAAAGCAGTAAAGGAAAGAATTCGAAGAAATTCTGTCCGAAAGCAAAAGATTTTATCTCGAGAGATGAAGCACCTAGAACCATGTCGCGTATTTTAAAAGATGACTTAAGACTTGCAGCCATAAGAGACGTACTGGTCATTTCTTAACTGATAATTTAAAAGAGAATAGGGTGGTAAAATCGAAACTTTACAACTACTGAAGCGGTACGCAAAGGGAGGTCATAGAAAATTTTGGTTTACGGATGAGAAATTTTTTACAATTGAGCAACATTTTAACAAACAAAATGACCGTATTTATGCTCAAAGCTCTAAGGAAGCTTCCCAATTAGTCGATAGAGTGCAACGTGGGCACTATCCGATTTCAGTGATGGTTTGGTGGGGTATTAGCTATGAAGGAGTGACTGAGCCATACTTTTGTGAAAAAGGTATCAAAACATCGGCACAAGTGTATCAAGATACCATTCTTGAGAAGTGAAGCCCCTTAACAACACTATGCTCAATAATCAAGAATGGTCCTTCCAGCAAGACTCGACGCCAGGTCATAAAGCTCGGTCTACGCAGTCTTGGTTGGAAACGAACGTTTCGGACTTCATCAAAGTTGAAGACTGGCCGTCGTCTAGTCCCGATCTTAATCCGCTGGATTATGATTTATGGTCAGTTTTAGAGAGTACGGCTTGCTCTAAACGCTATGATAATTTGGAGTCCCTAAAACAATCCGTACGATTGGCAGTGAAAAATTTTCCCATGGAAAGAGTGCGTGCTTCTATTGATAACTGGCCTCACCGTTTAAAGGACTGTATTGCAGCCAATGGAGACCACTTCGAATAAGCTTTTAATACTTTAAATTATTTTATATTTATGTATTAAACTAACACACTGTAAAAGTAATAAATGTTATTTGCAATAGATTTTTTTTCCTTTGTCTCAGTATTTATGGCAAGACTAGGTATATTTTTTTTATTGCCTTTGTAGACCGACAAGCATACGGCCCACCTGATGGTAAGTGGTCACCGTCGCTCATGGACGTCAGCAATGCCAGGAGCAGAGCCAAGCCGCTGCCTACCATAATTATAGACTTTTTAACAATAAAAATTGTACAATATAAGTTTTTTAATTTAAAAACGACGACTATTTATCGTAGCAGGACATCCCATCACTAAATACGTCTATGGCCTTACGTTATATAAGCATAACGCTGTTTAATTTTATAATACAACTTTTTTAAGGCAACTTTCTAGAGTCACACAGCGCCATAGACCTATATAAGTATAGTGCCATAGACATATAGTACACAGCGCACATATATTATAACAATGGGCGGATTGTGTCGATATATAATGACAGCTGTGACAGGATTATGACGATTTTAATAATTCTGTCAATGAAGCAAAACAAAAAACAAATGATAAAAATAATACGATTTCTTTAAAATGTCATTTATTAGAATTCATTAAGTAGAACAATCAATGACGAAAAAAGTATAATTATGTATGTATTAAATGTTATAGTATTTTTAGAAGTGTTTTAAAAGTTGCATTCCAAATAATGACTGGAATAAGACTTACATAATGTTTGTGGTAGTCATAAAATTAATCTTAAACAGTTTAAAGTAAGTACTGTAAATTTTAGCTATTTTATTTCCGAAAATCATTAACCATTATTTTTACAAAAAAATATTTGTGGCGTAACGAATTATTTAATGAACGGTAGCGTTTCATCTCATTGAAAATATTTTTAATCAAACATATTTTTATATACTTAGACTAGACCTTTTTCGGTGACATTATCACTTCCAGAATTGCACACAAAAAATTGCATTCACTGCCGGCGAAGACTGTACGAAAAGTCCAGTTCCCGTAAAAATAATTTCCATTGAAGTACTTCTGCGATAGATCTTGAACATCTATTTTGAAAACATAATGTCCCTAAAAGAAGGTAGAGAAAAATCCACATTACTTTGTCTTTAATTATTCAACCATTAACAGAACTGTAATTTATTATTTTTCTTAAAAGGAAATGATATATTTGATTATCATTAAATTAGATTGGAAAACAATAATAATATATTTTATATAATTCTATATCATATATCTTAATCTATAATTCTATATCTTAGTACCTATTCCTGAAAATTGCTTTTGTACGATTCGGGTAACCGGTAATAATATAGATATTTCGCCATTAACAACAACAAATATTATATAATACGTATACTTTGCGTCGATCCTACTCAGTGGAATAAGGGAGAGAGGCAAAACAAGGTCTTCGAACCACCATCCATTGACTAAAAGTCAATCGGCCAAATTATTAGATCCAAAACATTATTTACATTTTTCAGTCGTACTTACCACTCACTCTGTAGCATTAAAATGTAACTTTTAGATCAAACTATAAAGTTATTTATTAAAATAAAAGGTAAATTCTGCCACCTACCTCGAGACCTGAGTTCTAAGGTCTTCAAGGTCAATTATTATAGTACAAAGGCAGCCCCACCTTTGGAACTGAAACGTATCACGGCAGAAATAGGCAGTGAGGTGGTTCCAATCCCTGCGAACTCACAAGACTTCCCACCACCTATAGGATGTCTTGTCTTGAGCGGTACAAGGGTTTTACTGTATTTTTCGGGTCGATGATGTGAGGATAACTGCCGAGCGTCATGACTGCGACGCTCACCAGTGACCAATCGTGGCGGCCGATGTTCGTCTTCTGTGAATGCATTTTCTCGCAGAGGCAGGTAGCGGACCGTGACCGAGAGCATTGCTTTTTTTTCCTACTTACCAGTTGCCGCCAAACTGTGACTCATAGGGATTTCACCCAATTCCTTGGCCGCTACGTTTTCTAAGCCCTTTCGTACGCTGGTTTGGAAATTTGTGAGGAATGCATCTTAGCTACTATACACACGTCGTGAAAAAAAGCAATCCGGTAACGGAGAACCCAATTCTCCGACTGAGTCGGGTATCTTGGGAATACTTGCAATACCTTCACCTTACCCAAGCCAGTCTTTATTCAATTCTGTCTTTTCTAAGACTCGTACGTCGATTGTTGAGAAACTTTGACATACCCCGCCTATCACTTCCGAAATAAAGTCGGAAGACTAAAAAAAATAAAATTAATACCAAGCCTAAATAAGTGAGATACAAACCTTTTTAACGGCACATTCTTTTGATACATTTAAATAAATTTTGAATAAAGATTGAACTAGATAGTGATCGCATGGCGTTTTCATCTGAAATCTCATCATTTCTTTACCGTTTGAAACTGCAACAATTCGACCCTGGAATATAGTTTAATTATTTATTGTTGGAAAAATAATACTTTCTACAACGAAATAAATTTCCTAGAATATAGTAATTCCTTAAATTAAGACATTTCTTACATTCGCTAAAGACAGTTAAGTTAAGAATAACCATTTTAAAATGACCAGATCACAGAAATCAGATTTTTAAATTGCAAACGAATACCACCGGTCATCTAAAGACATTAGGTAGAGTTTCGATTAAAATCAGTAGCGTATATTGCTTTCGACAGCAACGGACATTGTTGTTGTAATTGGTAGTTAATTACTCGTGGTAGAGCGTGTTAGAAGCCACATAGGTCGGTTCTAAAATCTTGCCTACTTCTACTGCGAAGCAGTCAGGCGTGTATTTACTATAGGCGGCCCTTGTACTGCGTCCCCTTACTATAACTGCTCAAAAATGATCTTAAATCGTAATTTAAGACGCCTACGCCTCGAGGCGTTCATTGACGATCGCGCCTTCGAAATCGTTGGCCGTCCAACCTCGACTCATTTCCTCATACATATTGGAGCACCGGTCATCGTCGTACTTGTCGATTATGATGAAGAGTTCGACGAGAAAACTAACCCTTAGACACAACCCACTGAGTTTCTCGCCGGATTATATCAGTGGGTCGCGATTATAGCCCAGTGGTACATTCTGCGAAGCACTGCTCTTGCTGAGGCCAGTGTTAGCCAGACGTAGTATAGCTGGAATAGCCCCTAATAGGCTACCAGCGAATAAGTTAAAAAAAAAGTCAGACGTTTTCGTTTCAAGGCTAAGACATCCATAACACGATTGAGCTTTCGACCAAATGTTTCCTAGTATGTGGTAGCATTCATTTTCTGATATCTTTGTTCATCTATAATTTGGTATCACAAAAAAAAAACAGGGTCTAAAATAGTCAAAGTCAAAAATACTTTATTACTCGTACTTTTAAAAGAGTTCACATTAATCGACTATGTAAACTATTTATTCACAAGAATTTACTCACAGTTGTGAGTTTGATGTATG
This sequence comes from Bombyx mandarina, assembly GCF_003987935.1. The sequence goes on from NW_021011643.1 coordinate 81,005, forward strand.
ATTTGACCAAGATATCATACGTGATGGAGATTCCGTTGTTCAAATCAAGATTCACGTCGGAGCAGTCACTTCTTCTTGGTCCTTTACATTTCTCGAAACGACTTACGGCGGTTGAAATGGGTCCCTGAAACAAATATGTATCTGTAAACGTTTCAGGATAAAATTATTTCTCTGATTCGACTTACGAGCTTTGTAAAGCTCGGGCCCCAATGCAGGCGTAAGCAGTTAATAGATTAAAACGAATCAAATTCTAAACAATAGCTTTGCACAAAACACCATTGAAAATTAAGTACATAAATTTATCTTTTCACTCATTGCTTAATTTAAAGTGACTATTGACAAATGAATAGAAACAGAGACAATAGACTTAGTTTTTATTTATAAATGCACTTTCACTTATGATAATACAATAATTTCTATTAATTTGACCGAGACCGACCAAATCAAGAGATCTGGATATTAAGATGGCTAAATTCTTGAATATAATTGGTTAAATTAAACTTTAACAATTAAAACATATCCAGACGATAAGGAAAATTCTTTTCTTTTAGTTCGTTTTAAAAGCATATCTCTTGCTTTCAAATTAGATTTATATTTTTGTGTAGAGAAAAATAAGTAGTATAATATGTAGTATTTAAATAAAATAAGTGGGATAATTACATTCAAGTGAAGTCGTCGTGGCCTAAAGGATAAGACGTCCGGTGCATTCGTGTTGAGCGATGCACCGGTGTTCGAATCCCAGGCGGGTACCAATTTTTCTAATGAAATACGTACTCAATAAATGTCCACGATTGCCTTCCACGGTGAAGGAATAACATCGTGTAAAAAAAATCAAACCCGCAAAATTATAATTTGCGTAATTACTGGTGGTAGGACCTCTTGTGAGTCCGCGCGGGTTGGTACTACCGCCCTGCCTATTTCTGCCGTGAAGCAGTAATGCGTTTCGGAGTGAAGGGTGAGGTAGCCGTTGTCACGGAGATCTTAGAACTGATATCTCAAGGTGGGTGGCGCATTTACGTTGTAGATATCTATTCTTCTAGGGTTTTAGTAACCACTTAACACCAGGTGGGCTGTGAGCTCGTCCACCCATCTAAGCAATAAAAAAAATAAAAAACTTCAATTTTGATTGTTTTATTTGGAAACGTATAAAGTAAAGTTTTTTTTTGTAGAAAAAAAGCAAACTCACGTAATCAAGTTTTGGGTATGTCGATGTCAAGATGGAGATAAAAATAAATGTTAAACTCCAAATATGTTGCATAATGTTCATTAAAGCTATATCCAATATTGAAAGGTTTGTGTCTGTTTCAAATGATAGACGAATAGAATGATGATAGTGTTTTTCAACAAAAATCAATGCACTCAATCAAATATTCCTTAATTGTGCTCACTTTTCTGCTAATTTTCTGATCGTTAATTTATTTATTTATCGCAATTAAACCTCTAGCCTACGCCCACTTTGTTTTGCTCAAAACGCTATATAATACTGAGCGTTGAATTTGATCATTATCGTTATAGTAGAGTAGAGTATACTTTATTGTACACTAAAAATCACGGTGTGAACGTAATCTCATAATAATGCAAAAGTGAATGGAGCTGCCACAGCCCACAGACGTCCACTGCATTGTTAATTATTTCCAAATTTTTAAGCTACTAATAAGGAGTTTCAGGCTACCCTTCTGTTCGAAATGAAACTATTTATGACAATCTTATGCCGGCAATCATTACTGAGCATGGGCCGCATAGCCCGTGGCTATTACGAGGTCGTGAGGATTTCACAAATCGCTCTATGAACTATAAACATGATCAATGAGGGTTTCATATCAGTATAAGTTCCTGTTCTTACGTGGGATTCAAATTACATATCATGTTTGATTTTGGCATAAGCTGACCGGCTTGAGATAGTAAATCCTGTTTTCTAATCTACGTAGCTCCTGTGCGTGTGAAGTTTAGTTTCCAGGATCAAATATTCTTATGTTTTATTTCTTTCTATTTATATTTTTCGTCAAATTAGTTTTGTAAGGTTCAGTGTACCCAGGCCTCCTCTGAACGGACCAAAACAACATCATGGCCATTTACCATATACAAGTCACGCCTAGTTACTTCAGTAAGTACATAATAATGGTTCAATGGAAGTATCATGATCTAAAATGCTCGAAGGAAAGTGGTTAACAGCAAGGCATTAAAGTTTATTAGAGATATACTTAGTATTAAGCCTAATTGTCTTTTGATCGGTAGAATGGTAATCAAGTTGTAATAAATAAATCATTTTCCTTTTTGTTTTATTTGAATAAAACCGGAAGATGAGGACAATTCAATGTCAACCGGTTATAGGAGACCACTATAACCTGAATGCCGATGCAGACAGTGATAAAAGATTGAAGTTCAAACAGTTTCGATACACCAACTGCTTATCGATCGAATTGGAACTCAAGATGTTCATTATTTCTTTAGTCCAGAGACTTTTCGCAGCACGACTGTGTCACTCTATGACAATATGTTCACTGCAACATAAGTTATCTTAAGATTAACCTAAGTACCTACTATGAGATTAAGTATCATTTCCTTCGATAGAGTTTCGTTGAGATTGATATCAGTTCCGGTAGTTTGCCTAGAGATCGTCTTATACCCCATAACATGTTTTCTTCAAAGACATTGTGAAAATATTGTTCCAAACTTTGTAGCAGTCAAAAATTTTTGTTTCTAAAGAGTTGGGGTTAATAATAGGTTGGGGAAAATCATAAAAAAAATATATGATTGAATGATTACTGGTAGCCCGGAAGCCTTTCCAGTTTCACCAGGATAGGTGGGCGAGCAAAAGCTCAGCCAGAAGGGGTGGGATTTGCTAACAGCTGCCCGAGCACCTCCGAAGGAGACCTAACAGCTGAAGAGCATCTGCTTCGCGAATGAATCTACTACCGGATCGGAATCGCGACCCACTGAGAAGATCCGGCGAGAAACTCAGCGAGCTGATTCATGGGTTAGGTTGCACGTCAACCTCTTTGTCGAGTTCGACGAGTACGGTTACCGGGGTCCCTAAGCCTGCTCCTAGTGTTAGAGCTGAAGGCGTCTAATGCAAAGGTTATTGGATCTCATGGATCCGTAAGGACGTGTCTAGGGCGTCGACGGTGACTGGCTCCTGCGTGATCCGGATTCGGGGAGTAGTCAGCGGCGGCAACGATAAGGCGATTATCATGATGCATAGCCTTATCGAAGTACCGTTCTGACGCTGACTTCATGTATTTCTGGATAGATTCAAGGCTCAGGTCGTCGTGTAGGTCAACGTTCCTCACGAACCACGGAGCTCCGACGGCTAACCTGCAAAAGCGGGATTGTAGAGATTGGAGAGTGCGGGCCGCGTGAGCGAAAACCACACTCGCGTAAGCCATTTCCGGCCTTAAGCAAGTTTTGTAAAGTGTCACCTTGTTCCGAAGGGACATTTTACTCCGCTTACAGATCATGGGGTAGAGTACACCGAGAATAAATGCGGCACGATCGCGGACTGATTTTATATGCAGGCGGAATGTCATTGATGCATCCCGGGTAACGCCCAGGTACTTGACCTTCCTGGCCCAGGGTATGGGTTGTCTAAAGAGAGTAATCGGGGGTGTGAGATGCCTCCTCCTAATCCGAGTGAGATGCCTCCTCCTAATCCGAGAGGAAATCCGTGTGGAGCTTCCCCTCTGAAATAGCACCGCAGTATTTTTCGCTGGGTTGATGTCTATGCGCCATTTTCGGAACCACTGTCCTAGGGCTACGGCTGCGCTCTGAAGCTTCTTCGCGATTAGGGACTTGTTTCTACTCGAATAGTAAACAGTCGTGTCGTCGGCGAATAAAGCTAACTGGGTCGGCGGCGACTGGGGATTATCGTTGACGAATAAGCTAAATAGGGGGGGGGGGGGGGGCGAGAGGACAGAGCCTTGCGGGACTCCAGCCGTGAGAGGTCAGATCAAAAAGAGCGGTTCGACAAGAAGTCCCGTATGATAAGCACGAGACTATTCAGCACGCCCATGTTAAATAGTTTGAAAATCAAACCGCTGTGCCAGACTTTGTCGAACGCTTTTGCGACGTCGAAAAAGAGAGCTCCCGTGTATAACAGTTTTGGTCGATTAAGCCCCACAAGAATGTGCTCCGTGAGGCGGTGCACCTGTTGNTCAGATCAAAAAGAGCGGTTCGACAAGAAGTCCCGTATGATAAGCACGAGACTATTCAGCACGCCCATGTTAAATAGTTTGAAAATCAAACCGCTGTGCCAGACTTTGTCGAACGCTTTTGCGACGTCGAAAAAGAGAGCTCCCGTGTATAACAGTTTTGGTCGATTAAGCCCCACAAGAATGTGCTCCGTGAGGCGGTACACCTGTTGAACGCATGAGTGATTTGTACGGAATCCGAATTGTTCATCGATGAGAATGCCCTTGGATGAGACGCAGTCTCTGAGACGTTTGTAGAGCAGACACTCATACAGTTTGAAGGAAGTTGAAGGAAGTCCTCCTCTACAACTTGCTTCGATGACCTATTTAATGTCGAGGTGACGTTAAGATGTCTAAGGCTTCAGCGGTATCCTGAGGAGACGGGGTAGAGTCCGGGCTAAATGGGAGCGATGGTGGATCAGATTCAGCCAGGTTGATGCCCAGCGTGTGCCAACCCACCACAGTCTTCGTGACGGGAACGGATTCGGGAGCGCGACCGAGCTTCATAACGACGGGACGGTGATCTGAATCTAACTCTGAAACTACTTCGATCGAGTGTAAGCGCAGAGTTACGTTTTTTAATAACGCTATGTCGAGTATATCCGGGCGATGCGCGATATTTAGCGGGTAGTGAGTCGGTGTTAGCGGAGCGACGATATCGAAGGCGAGATCATCGACTAACGCGTCAAGCCGTCTGCCATTCGGGGTTGTGGTGTGTGAGTTCCACCTGATGTGTTTACAATTTAGGTCGCCCGCCAGAATGACAGAGCTCCCCATGCCGAGCAGCGCCTCGATATCACTGCTTAGAACGATCTTATCCGGTCGAAGATAAACGGACGCGATAACGATCGGCGCGTGTCCCGTCAGTGAGATTCGGCACACTGATGCTTCGATGTTAGCGAGCGTGGGAGGATCGAGCGGGACGCAATGCAGGGCTCTTCTATAGTAAATGACGGTACCACCACCACGAGCAGAGAGCTTGTCGTTCCTGACCATGTTATAGTTCGCGATTTTAGGGTCACGGCGCGCGGGCTTAAGTAGGGTCTCCTGCACTAAAAAGATATCAATTCGATGGTCACGCAAAAAGTTAGAAACCTGATCACGTTGATTTGCGAGACCGTAAGCGTTAAAAAATCCTATCATTACGGATAGGGGTTTTATTCTACTTATATACGCCATTGATTACCGGAGGAGTGAGGGGAGGACGTACGTATTTAATGACGCGTATACGTCGGCGTATTCCTGCACAACGGCGATAAAGTGTTGTGCAGTGGAGGCAGCGTGAATGGCGTCGCCCAAAGCGTTAACGCGCTCAAAGTTGATCGACTGAAAGAAGTCGATCGCTAAAGCGAGATTGTCGGACGCGGTCGGAGGGCAAGTCGCGGGAGAGAGACGAGTCCCGGGGTAGGGACGTATCGCGGGGGAGAGAGTTGTAGCCGTGTTCGTCGGGTGTTTGAACCTTAATCGGAAAAAGTATTTTAGTATTATAGTATGTATGAACTTGTAATAAAGCCACGATGAGAGGGTTCTCGTGTAGTGCCGCTTTATCGAAGTGGCGCATCGACGCCGACTGCAAATACTTACTGATGGACTCTAAGTCCAGGTCGTCATGGAGGTCGACGTTCCTGACGAACCACGGGGTTCCGACGGCTATCCTGCAAAAACGGGATTGAATAATTTTGACCAAGCGCTAGACAGCATGGCGTATTTATAGGGCTTGGTACACGTGCGCGTGTTTTCACGTTTAAAGTATTAAAATTACAATAAAAGGGATAGTGACATACTGTTTAACATCAATTTGTCATCGTAATAAACACAGAGTAATTAGTTGATCAGATCATCACATTCAATTATCATTATTTTTATAATGAGTAGGTGAATCGTGATATTTGCGCCGACATATATATACCGTGTTAAAATTATTTTTCAACAGAATACCATACCCACGATCCAATTTTTACAATAAATAAAAGTGATCTTAATAGTATTGCTATTATGATTACAGTGACTTCCATGATAAAAAAATTGAAAACTTGGATTAAAGCTTAATCGTGCCTACGGCATATTTTGAAAACCTTAAGCGTATATACACAAAACACAAATATATCTAGCTCAAGTATATTTTTAATGCCAGCTACATGTGAAGAAATTTATAAAACAATTCATTCTCTCAATAATACTAAATCAACAGGTTATGATGAACTGCCCACCTTTATACTAAAACAATGTGCAATAGCCATTACACCTGTACTCTGTCATATTATCAATCTTTCATTAACTGAAGGTATATTTCCTGATAAATTGAAAATCTCAATAGTGAAACCTATATACAAAAAAGGACATAAGGAATGCATCAATAACTACCGACCGATTACTTTAATACCTATACTTGCAAAAATATTCGAAAAAATCATGCATTCTAGACTCACAACTTTTCTTAATAAATCTGAAGTTATAAAATCTGAACAACACGGTTTTCAAAAAGGCAAATCTACTANAACCCCCCTACTCTGAACGGGTTCTGACCCCGGACGGAGAACGGACGTCGGGTGTAAGAGTGCAGGGGAGTCGTTTAGTGGGTGGGCCCTAAAATCCTTGGGCCCGCGATCTGCTCTCAACACCTGCAGATCGTTGAGTCTCACATACCCCGCGCACCCCCTAGGCGCGGGGACCTCGTAGGAGGTTCGGCCCCCATCCTGAGAAAAAAAGAAAAAAAAAGGGATCGTCTTACACCCCATAACATGTTTTCTTCAAAGACATTGTGAAAATATTGTTCCAAACTTTGTAGTAGTCAAACATTTTTGTTTCTAAAGAGTTGGGGTTAATAATAGGTTGGGGAAAAAGTTTTTTTTTTTTATGATTGAATGATTACTGGTGGCCCGGAAGCCTTTCCAGTTTCACCAGGACAGGTGGGCGAGCAAAGGCTCAGCCAGAAGGGGTGGGATTTGCTAACAGCTGCCCGAGCGCCTCCGAAGGAGACCTAACAGCTCAAGAGCAGCTGCTTCGCGAATGAATCTACTACCGGATTGGAATCGCGACCCGCTGAGAAGATCCGGCGAGAAACTCAGCGAGTTCATTCATGGGTTAGGTTGCACGTCAACCTCTTTGTCGAGTTCGATGAGTACGGTTACCGGGGTCCCCAAGCCTGCTCCTAGTGTTAGAGCTGAAGGCGTCTAATGCAAAGATTATTGGATCTGATGGATCCGTAAGGACGTGTCTAGGGCGTCGACGGTGACTGGCTCCTACGTGATCAGGATTCGGGGAGTAGTCAGCGGCGGCAACGATTCATCGATGCATCCTGGGTGACTCCCAGGTACTTGACCTTCCTGGCTCAGGGTACGGGTTGACTAAAGGGAGTAATCGGGGGTGTGAGATGCTTCCTCCAAATCCGTGTGGAGTTTCCCCTTTGAAATAACACCGCAGTACTTTTCGCTGGGTTGATGCCTATGCGACATTGGGTTATTCAAGAAAAGAGCATATTCTTACCTGAAGGGTAGGCAACGCACTGGCGTAAACGCTGGTGACCGTGGGCGGCGGTGAATCACTTACCATCAGGTGACCCGTCTTGCTCGTTAGCCTCTTTATGGTTATAAAAAAAAAAGCGCCATTTTCGGAACCACTGTACTAGGGCTACGGCTGCGCTCTGAAGCTTCTTCGCGATTAGGGACTTGTTTCTACTCGAATAGTAAACAGTCGTGTCGTCGGCGAATAAAGCTAACCGGTCCATGGATTGAGTGCTAATAGGGTCCATGGATTGAGTGCTGGGCGTGCACTGGGTTTGCAATGTATCAGCCAACAGCTCTGCTTTTTCATTATCATCGAACGCTGCGAGACGGCCTGAGGGGCCTACGAGGGGGGGCATAGTTACTACCGTATCCGGTTTGAGAGTACGAGCTAAACGGTAGTAAGATCTTTGAGAGGGCGGAAGTCCTTCTAAGAAATCAGATCATCCTGCACCTCGGACTTCGGCGATGCGAGACTTTACGTCGCGTTGTAGAGCACGCATTCGAATACGATTTTCCTCGGTAGGATACCTATCGTAGGCGCGGATCGAGGCGTTCTTAGCTCTAAGGAGTTCCCTAATATCGTCGGGCAATTTGAAGCGTTGAAGGGAGTCCTCCTCTACAACTTGCTTCGATAACCTATCTAATGTCGAGGTGATGTGTGACGTTAAGATGTCTATGGCTTCAGCGGTATCCTAAGAAGACGGGGTAGAGTCCGGGCTAAGCGGGAGCGATGGTGGATCAGATTCAGCCAGGTTGATGCCCAGCGTGTGCCAACCCACCACAGTCCTCGTGACGGGAACGGAATCGGGAGTGCGACCGAGCTTCATAACGACGGGACGGTGATCTGAATCTAACTCTGAAACTACTTCGATCGAGTGTAAGCGCAGAGTTACGTTTTTTAATAACGCTATGTCGAGTATATCCGGGCGATGCGCGATATTTAGCGGTTAGTGAGTCGGGGTTAGAGGAGCGACGATATCGAAGGCGAGATCATCGACTAACGTGTCGAGCCGCCTGCCATTAGGGGTTGTGGTGTGTGAGTTAGATCTGATGTGTTTACAATTTAGGTCGCCCGCCAGAATGACAGAGCTCCCCATGCCGAGCAGCGCCTCGATATCACTGCTTAGAACGATCTTATCCGGTCGAAGATAAACGGACGCGATAACGATCGGCGCGTGTCCCGTCAGTGAGATTCGGCACACTGATGCTTCGATGTTAGCGAGCGCGGGAGGATCGAGCGGGACGCAATGCAGGGCTCTTCTATAGTAAATGACCACGAGCAGAGAGCTTCGGCGCGCGGGCTTAAGTAGGGTCTCCTGCACTAAAAAGATATCAATTTGATGGTCACGCAAAAAGTCAGAAACCTGATCACGTTGATTTGCGAGACCGTAAGCGTTAAAAAATCCTATCGTTACGGATAGGGGTTTTATTCTACTTATATACGCCATTGATTACCGGCGGAGTGAGGGGAGGACGTACATATTTAACGACGCGTATACGTCAGCGTTTTCCTGCACAACGGCGATAAAGTGTTGTGCAATGGAGGCAGCGCGAATGGCGTCGCCCAAAGCGTTAACGCGCTCAAAGTTGATGGACTGAAAGAAGTCGATCGCTAAAGCGCGATTGTCGGACGCGGTCGGAGGGCAAGTCGCGGGAGAGAGACGAGTCGCGGGGGAGGGGCGTATCGCGGGGGAGAGAGTTGTAGCCGTGTTCGTCGGGTGTTTAAACCTTAATCGGAAAAAGTATTTTGGTATTATAGTATGTATGAACTTGTAACAAAATCTCTTTGGCTATACTACCTATATATGTATCTGGCTGGTTTTGGTATCATTAAAATATATATTTTTTCCTATCTAAGCTAATAGCCTTGAGAGGCTATATCAGCGTAACCTTATCTAGTAGGTGAGCTCACGGGGCTCAAACCTGACGAAGTTGCTAACACGAACGAGTAGCTGAATCGTGATATTTGCGCCGACATATACTTAGTCTGACCATAAATACTGTTACAAAGGAAAACAAAAAAAAATCTATTGCAAATAACATTTATTACTTTTACAGTGTGTTAGTTTAATACATAAATATAAAACAATTTAAAGTATAAAAAGCTCATTCGAAGTGGTCTCCGTTGACTGCAATAGAGTCCTTTAAACGCTGAGGCCAGTTATCAATAGAAGCACGCACTCTTTCCATGGGAAATTTTTTCACTGCCAATCGTACGGATTGTTTTAGGGACTCCAAATTATCATGGCGCTTAGAGCAAGCCGTACTCTCTAACACTGACCATAAATCATAATCCAGCGGATTAAGATCGGGACTAGACGACGGCCAGTCTTCATCTCTGATGAAGTCCGAAACGCTCGTTTCCAACCAAGAATGCGTAGACCGAGCTTTATGACCTGGCGCCGAGTCTTGCTGGAAGGACCATTCTTGATTATTGAACATGGTGTTGTTATGGGGCTTCACTACCTTCTCAATAATGGTATCTTGATACACTTGTGCCGACGTTTTGATACCCTATTCACAAAAGTATGGCCCAGTCACTCCTTCATAGCTAATACCCCACCAAACCATCACTGAAGTCGTATAGTGCCCACGTTGCACTCTGTCGACTAATTGGGAAGCTTGCTTAGAGCTTTGATCATAAAAACGGTCATTTTGTTTGTTAAAATGTTGCTCAATTGTAAAATTTTTCTCATCCGTAAACAAAATTTTTCTATGAACTCCCTTTGCGTACCGCTTCAGTAGTTGTTTCGATTTTACCACCCTATTCTCTTTTAAATTATCAGTTAAGAAATGACCAGTACGTCTCTTATAGGCTGCAAGTCCTAAGTCATCTTTTAAAATACGCGACATGGTTCTAGGTGCTATCTTCATCTCCCGAGATAAAATCTTTTGCTTTCGGATAGGATTTCTTCGAATTCTTTCCCTTACTGCTTTGACCACCTTTTTCGTACGAACACTACGTGGACGGCCAGATCTTTTTCTGTCACAAAAAGAGGATGTCTCATTGCACCTATTAATAGCCCAGTACACAAACATTTTACTAATACCAAGCGTATGGAGAGTTTTAAAAATTGCATCTGGCTCCATGCCTACTTTGTGTAATGCAATCACAGCGATTCGGTTCTCTTTATCACCCCACTCCATTTTAATATCGTAAAATATTGTACAATGTATTGGCGCCAAAATGAGAAAACTCAATGAGCAATCATATAAAAATGACAGATTCCAAATTCAAATGTAATATTTTGTTTATTTTTAATTGTAACAGTATTTATGGCCAGACTAAGTATATAGAGTAAATACTCGTAGTTGGGGTTATTACATATATACCGTGTTAAAATTATTTTTCAACAGAATACCATACCTACGATCCAATTTTTACAAAAAATAAAAGTGATCTTAATGGTATTGCTATTATCATTACAGTGACTTCCATAATAAAAAAATTAAAAACTTGGATTAAAGCTTAATCGTGCCTACGGCATATTTTGAAAACCTTAAGCGTACCTTGTATCCTACAAGATACGAATCTTCATTTAAAGAAAATCTAACGTAATTCTCCATTTCGTGAAAAAATACAAATGAATATTAAGAACATGTTAACTAACTACTTTGTGTAATTGATTGATTTAATATGTAATTATTCAAAATAACAAAAATCATAAAACAAAAACAAGAGAAGACAGACGGCAAAAAGACGAGTTTTTTTTTTCCTTATATTTATAAAACGATTTGAAGTCGTCGTGACTTAAAGGACGCTTGAATTTGTATCGAGAAATGCGACTTCGCCGGTGTTCGAATTTTGCAGGCCCGTACCGCTTTTCCCGATCAAATTTGTACTTAAATTATGAATGACTTTGAAGTCGATTTTATTCTCAGATTCTTTAAAATGAAAGAATAAAATAGTGTAATGAAAATAAAATCTACAAAAATTATAATTTGCGTAATTATTGTGGTGATAGGTTGTCTTGTGAGTATGCACGGCTAGGTATCACCATCCTACCTATTTCTGCCGTGAAGCAGTAAGACGCTCCGGTTCAAATTGTGGGTTAGGGCAGCCGCTGTACTATGTATATGACGGAGACTCAAAGATCAAGTCAAAAGCCAGGGGATGACGGCATTTACTTCGTTGATCTCCGTGGGCTCCGATAACCATATCACGTAGGTCGTGAGCTTGTTCAACATTGTAAGCATTAAAAAATATAACAATAATGAACCGCACTTGCACACCTCAAAGCAAAAACAACCTCGTCGCAAAAATAGGAAACGACTTGTCGTTGCCGAGTGTTGTGGCATCGATGCTCGGCGACGACGAGTCGTGGAAGGCGATGCTCGTGGAGGCTTCTGCGAGTGCACCATCTCGCAGAAAGAGGCGGCGGGGCGCGTGAAAGACGCAAAAACCCGCCGCCGTCGAGCGGGGGCCAGGGAGGGGGATCTCACCCAAGCCCTCTAAGTGTTTCGGGGCCCCTCACATGTCGGTCTGGGGACAGGCGAAGGGAGCCTAAGAAGACGACGTGCAAACTGCTCTGCACGCGTTTTACGTAAGAGCATCCGGGTGATGTAAGGCCGGCTATCCTCAACCCACGCTGGTTCTGACTCAGCGGGGTATTCCGTAGGATAACCCACTCTAAGCGGCGCCATCTAAGCGGGCTCCGGATAGCCTGCCGACCGAGAGGGCTGGTGGTCGTGGCGCCGACGACCGCCGGTCCGGCGTCCCGAGGGGGAGGGTGATGGGAGAGATGTGCTCCGCACTAAGCGCTTCACTTTCCCCCCTTTGACTTTTCATCAGTTCTGTCTCATGCGAGGTTCGGACGTGGGTTGTTGTGCGACAGGAGGTTTTAGTCAGATCGACTACGACATGCTCCGCCCTCCATCCCCAGGGAGGGTGGAAGTCCGGCGATTTCCTCCTGACAAAAGGGATGTGACGTTTAGCAGTTAATTTTTATCGCTGACCGTACTCGCAGCATAAATCTAGTTCTCATTCATGTTGTTATGAAAAATAGTTTAAAAAGCAAATTATTGTTTCAGTGGTATTTACGAAGCCATCAACAATGATCAGCCTGAAGACTGGTCGAAGGACGTGAATAAAACAAAAAAGGACATCATGTCGAATTGGGATCGTGACATCCGTATTGACAACATAATGAATTCATCGTTAATAATATCCGTCACAGATTCAGATGATGAATTTAGTGACAATTCAGATGCTCCTGACTCTGATATAACTTTAGACGGATTAAATGTATTTCTTCTTAGCAACCTTTATCTAAGTAACCTTATCCTATATATCGCACATACGGTGCTATAAAGTCACTTATGCAATTTTTGTTAACACTGAACTGAGTATGAGAAAATACATTTTTAATAGTTATTAGTGAGACGAGAGACGAGAGAGATGTTTGCTTCTACTGATGTAGTTCAAAGTTGTAGTTTAAATATTATTAATCTATTGTATAGCTTTTATCGTGGGCCTTCGGCGTGGCGACCGAATCATGAAATTCCGTAACGAAAAAAACCTAACACCCCTCACTCCGCCTACCATGTAGCTCGCGTTCAACACATTCACACGTTACCCTTGTGTAGTGTTTGTGATAAGCGCGTGGCGTGACGTCACACTGCATGCGCATCATGAAAAGTCTGCCCATCTCTCTCTCGCGCGGTCTAGCTTATGAGTGCGAAGGGGACAGTTAATGTGTTGCTTTTATTAATGTTGAATATAGCGTGGTCTTGTTTTATTATTGTTTTAATATTAAATTATCATTGTCTAATTATAATTGCATAAGTTGATAAAAAATGCTATGCAATAGCTTTACCGCGGCAATTCCCGAGGGCCACACGTTTGTTTTTTTTATTTCTATAGTCTAGCAGCTCTAGCAGAACTATGTGAGAGTTATATAAAAGATGTTGAATTTTCCAACGTTTCTCATGAAAAATTACATAATTTGCTTAAGTGACGTTATTGCACCCTATGTGCTATATAAATATAATTATAGACCTTTTAACATTAACAATTGTACTACGCACAATACCTATACGTTTTTTATTATAAAAAACATCGACTATCCATCGTAGCAGTAAATCCCATCACTAAATACATCTATGGCGTTACGTTAAACACTTTGCTGAATTTTTTAATACAACTTTTTAAGGCAACTTTCAAGAGTGAAACGAAACGTTACTGAAACTGTCACCCGCACAGTGCTTTCACACAGCGCCATAGACCTATATAGTGCCATAGACCTATAGTACACAGCGCACATATATTATAATAATGGGCGGATTGTGTCGATATATAATGACAACTGTGATACAATTATGACGATTTTACTGGTGGTAGGACCTCTTGTGAGTCCGCACGGGTAGGTACCACCGCCCCGCCTATTTCTGCCGTGAAGCAGTAATGCGTTTCGGTTTGAAGGGTGGGGCAGCCGTTGTGACTAATACTGAGACCTTAGAACTATATCTCAAGGTGTGTGGCGCATTTACGTTGTAGATGTCTATGGGCTCCAGTAACCACTTAACACCAGGTGGGCTGTGAGCTCGTCCACACATCTAAGCAATAAAAAAATAAAAAAAAATCTATCAATGAAGCAAAACAAAAAACAAATGATAAAAATAATACGATTTTTTTAAAATGACATTTATTAGGATTCATTAAGTAGAACAATCAATGACGAAAAAAGTATAATAATGTATGTATTATATGTTATAGTATTTTTAGAAGTGTTTTAAAAGTTGCATTCCAAATAATGACTGGAACAAAACTTATATAATGTTTGTGGTAGTTATAAAATTAATCTTAAACAGTTTGAAGTATGTACTGTAAATTTTAGCTATTTTATTTCAGAAAATCATTAATAATTATTTTTAAAAAAATATTTGTGGCTTAACGAATCATTTATTGAATGGTGACAACATTTCATCTCATTGAAAATATTTTTAATCAAACATTTTTTTTATATACTTAGACTAGACCTTTTTCGGTGACATTAAAACTTCCAGAATTGTACACATAAAATTGCATTCACTGCCGGCGAAGACTGAACGAAAAGTCCAGTTCCCGTAAAAATATTTTCCGTCGAAGTACTTCTGCGATAGGTCTTGAAGGTTTACTTTGAAAACATAATGTCCCTAAAAGAAAGTAGAGAAAAATCCACATTACTTTGTCTTTAATAATTCAACCATTAACAGAACTGTAATTTATTATTTTTCTTAAAAGGAAATGATATATTTGATTATCACTAAATTGGATTTGAAAACTATAATAATTTATATCTATCTATAATTCTATATCTTAGTGCCTATTCCTGAAAATTGTGCTTGTACGATTCGGGTAATCCAAGCATAATATTATATATTTCCCCATTAATGGAAACAACAAAAGTATTATAATACGTATACTTTGCGTCGATCCTACTCAGTGGAATAAGGGAGAAAGGCAGAACAAGGTCTAGGCAAACTAGAGTGTTATTTATTAAAATAAAAGGTAAATGCCGCCACCGACCTCGATACATCAGTTCTAAGGTCTTCAAGGTTATTTATTATAGTACAACTGTAGCCCTACCTTTGGAACTGAAACGTATTTCGGCAGAATTAGGCAGTGAGGTGGTTCCAACCCCTGCGGACTCACAAGACGTCCCAACACCTTTAGGACGTCTTGCCTTGAACGATACAAGGGTTTTACTGTATTTTTCGGATCGACGATGTGAGGATGACTGCCGAGCGTCATGACTGCGACGCTCACCAGTGACCAATCGTGGCGGCCAATCTATGTTCATCTTCTGTGAATGCATTTTCTCGCAGAGGCAGGTAGCGGACCATGACCGGGAGCATTGTTTTTTTTCGCACTAACCAGTTGCCGCCAAACCGTGACCCATAGGGATTTCACCCAATTCCTCGGCCACTAAGTGTTCCAGGCCCTTCCGTATGCTGGTTTAGAGATTTGTGAGGAATGTGTTTTAGCTACTCTACAGGCGCCGTGAAAAAAAGCAATCCGGTAACGGAGGACCCAATTCTCCGATCGAGTCGGGTATCCTGGGGATAGTTGCGATACTCTCACCTTACCCAAGCCTGTCTGTTCAGTTCCGACTTTTCTAAGGCCCGTACGTCGATTGTTGAGAAACATCGACATACCCCGCTTATCATTTCCAAAATAAAGTCAAAAGTCTTAAGAATTTAAATTAATACCAAGCCCAAATAAGAGAGATACAAACCTTTTTAACGGCACATTCTTTTGATAAATTTAAATAAATTTTGAATAAAGATTGAACTAGAAAGTGATCGCATGGCGTCTTCATCTGAAATCTCACCATTTCTTTGCCGTTTGAAGTTGCAACAATCCGACCCTAGAATATAGTTTATTTATTTATTGTAGGAAAAATAATACTTTTTCAACCAAATAAATTTCCTAGAATATAGTAATTTCTCAAATTAAGATCTTTCTTGTACCCGCCAAGACAGTTAAGTTAATAATAACCATTTTAAAATGACCAGATTCACAGAAATCTGATTTTTAAATTGTAAACGAATATCACCAGTTACCTACAGACATTAGGTGTAGAGTTTCGATTAAAATCAGTAGCGTATATTTGCTTACGACAGCAACGGACATTGTTGTTGTAATTGGCAGTTAATTACTCGTGGTAGAGCCTGTTGGGACCCACACGGATCGGTACTAAAATCTTACCTATTTCTACTGCGAAGCAATCAGGTGTTTATTTACTATAGACGTGCCTTGTACTGTGTTCCTTTCCATCCCCCCTCGCTCTCTCAAATCGAGACATTAGTCTACTATATTTCACTGACGGAACACCATTCAGTTATCGGATCGGTGTATACCCCCGGAAAATCCCTCTCGATTAGCAACATCGAGGCAGTGCTCGGCATAGGGAGCGCCGTGCTTCTGCCAGGTGACTTAAATTGTCACCACACTAGGTAGAACTGCCTAAAAACGATTTTAAATCCTAAGTTAAGGCGCCTACCCCTCGACACTTAAATTGTCACCACACTAGGTAGAGCTGCCTAAAAACGATCTTAAATCCTAAATTAAGGCGCCTACCCCTCGACACTTAAATTGTCACCACACTAGGTAGAACTGCCTAAAAACGATCTTAAATCCTAAGTTAAGGCGCTTACACCTCGACGCGCTTATTGATGATCCCGCCTTCTAAATCGTTGGCCGTCCGACCCCGACTCACTTCCTCTAACATATTGCTTGTTTTCTGAGCACGATCGATCTGGCACTGTTTAGGTTCACAACTCTGTGCTTGCGTTCCATATAAGTAATTTTAGACGTCAATTCCGACCACCGACCTGTCGTCATGTAGTTCGGTCGTCCTTACATACCAGACCCATTTACGAGAACCATGGTGGATTGGCAGAAACTGAGCACCAGCTTGACAGAAGCCTCCCCAACAATCCTTTCTTAAAGCCGGATTCCTCTTCATCCACGAAAGACATCGTCGAATCCACAGAAATCCTGACAAATCAGTTGTCCACAGAGATAAGCAATTAGTCACACTAAGTCAATATGGAGGACTTCTTCCATCAGCCTCTCCCCGAGCTCAAGAAACTTCTAAGAGTTAGCGTCGATCCGGACTAACGATCATTGTCTCATTCAATCAAACCGGATCCGACTGCGTCGTTTACAGCGGGACGTCAAATCTCACCTAGACGAAGCCCATAACACAAGGACTCTCGTCCTCTCACCGAGTGTACTGGTCTCTAACAAAATTCTCAAATCGGAAACCAATGCCAATATACAACCCTCGTAGGCCCTTCAAGTCCACCCCCAGCTTACGATGACGATGACAAGGCAGAGCTACTGGCCCATGCAATGCACGAGCTCCGAGTTCTTACTCTTCTACTTCTTCTACTACTTCCTATTCGAGCAGGAATAAACTCCAGATCGCAGACACTAATTTAGGTCAGTGATTCCGGCAGTCTTCTTCTTTGTTTCCACCTTATCCCACTAGATGGGGTCGGCACAGCGAATTTTTCTATTCCATTTTCTTCTATCAGCCGTCATCTTAACACTCACTCCTCTTTCTCTCATATCGTAATTTAGACATTCTATCTATGTCTTCTTCGGTCGGTCTCTTCCCCCTTTACCTTGCACTACCATTTTCATACATCTCCTAGTCACATGCGTCTCCTCTCTACATATCACATATCCATACCACGATAACTATCCGCTCTTTAATTTATCAATCAATGGGCTACTTTCACACTTCCTCTGATATACTCAATCCTTATCTAATCCATTTTTGTCACTCCACACATCCATCTCCACATTTGCATCTCTGCCGTTTGCACTCCTCGTTCATGATTTACTATCGTCGTCCAGTGGTTTCGGCAGTCGCACAACGAAATCGACCCCACGAAAAGCACAGCTGCGCTCTTCAAAAGGGGTCACCCTCCCGACATCGCTCCTAATTGTTACTTGTGGTAGGACCTCTTGTAAGTCCGCGCGGGTAGGTACCACCGCCCTACCTATTTCTGCCGTGAAACAGTAGTGCGTTCCGGTTTGAAGGGTGGGGCAGCCGTTATAACTATACTTGAGACCTTAGAACTTATATCTCAAGGTGGGTGGCGCATTTACGTTGTAGATGTTTATGGGTTCCAGTAACCACTTAACACCTGGTGGACTGTAAGCTCGTCCACCCATCTAAGCAATAAAAAAGTCAGATGTTTTTGTTTCAAGACTAAGACATCCACAACACGATTGAGCCTTTGACCAAATCTTTCATAGTGGATGGTAGCATACAGTTTTTTTTTTCTTTTGCTTATCTATAAATGTAGTATCACAAAAACACAGGGGTTAAAATAGTCAAAGTCAAAAACACCTTATTACTTTTAAAAGAGTTCACATTAATCGACTATTTATCCAAAAGAATTTACTCACAGTTGTGAGTTTGATGTATGATTTGACCAAGAGATCGTACGTGATGAAGATACCGTTGTTCAAATCAAGATTCACGTCGGAGCAATCTCTTCTTCTTGGTCCTTTACATTTCTCGAAACGGCTTACGGCTATTGAAATGGGTCCCTGAAACAAATATCATTATGTGTTTTAGGATTGTGGAGATATAACGACGAAAGGAAGATCTTTCACCGAGCGGGTGATATTGCTCGGTAGACCGACGGTCCTGATGTTGTTGTTCGGAACTTGTATATATGCAAGCTTATATTGAAAATTTTGTAAGCGAGATTCAGACATCTGGAATGGGCGACTGTTGGAATTCACAAAAATTGGCAGAGATTATATGATCTTTATCATGAAAAATCATATAATCATAATAAGTCATTTCATGAGTATATTTGTAAATATTCCAAGCTGTTTAAAAAAGTCTGTACATTGGCCAAGTCATTGCACTTAGGCAATCTTATAAAAAATGCACCTGACAAAATTAAAATGACTTGGAATAGCATTAATAGGGAGACTGGGAATGTCAGAAACAGCAACGCTGAATTAACTTTGAAAATCAATGATAGAATAATAACTTCTCATCAAGAAGTGGCCAGTGACTTTGAGCGCTACTTTGCTGATATCCCAGCTTCTACTACAAAATCTTTAATTTCATCTCCTACCGTCGCCGAATCATTACTGCAAGATCATGTTAATAAAGCAGTGTTAACTTTAAGTTCACAAATATTGATATAAAGGACAGAATTGATAATTTCAAGCTCATTAATATCAAGAAAACTGGTGATTTATGGGGAATTTCAATTAAGGTTATAAAATCCATTATTGATATAATCGCACCTTACCTTGCTACAATATTTAATGACTGTATTGATTATGGTGTGTTTCCTGATCTAATGAAATATAGTAAAATAATACCTTTGTTTAAATCTGGTAGTACTTTTGACCCCTCTAACTTTAGGCCCGTTTCAGTACCAAGAACATAGAGAAAAATTTTTGAAAAAATTTTTTTTTGGTACATCTTTTGATCCATTTCAATTCCAATAACCTGCTTCATAACAAACAATATGGATTCACTAGAGGTCGTTCAACTATTGATGCAGGTGTAGATCTTATTAAAAATATTAGTCAGGCTTGGGAGGAATCGCATAATGCCCTTGGGGTATTCTGCGACTTATCTAGAGCTTTTGATTGTGTGGAGCATAATACATTGTTGAGGAAATTACACCATTATGGTATTAGGGGCGTTTCATTAGAACTTATTAAATCTTATTTATCCGGAAGAATCCAAAAGGTAGACGTCAAAGGAAAGAGATCTTCCGGTATCTTACTTAATATGGGTGTTCCTCAGGGTTTCATATTGGGTCCCTTCCTATTTCTTGTTTCCATGATTTACCAACGTTTATTGAAACCCGTCACGAGGTCGGTCGTATTATTCGCTGACGATACATCCATATTGTTTAAAATTAAACGACAATTGGAAGATTATGACGATATGAATGATGCTATCTCGCGCGTGGTACATTGGTTTAGTGTTAATAATGTGTTATTAAATAACAAAAAAACAAAATGTATAAAATTTACAACACCTAATGTTAGACAAGTAGACACTAATATTACTGTAAGTGGAGCTTGGACACTGGAACTTGTGGATTCGACAGTTTTTCTTGGTATAATAGTTGATTCCAAGCTGCAGTGGGGTCCTCACATATGCAAGTTAGCGAGTAGACTTAATTTTGCGGCGTTCGCGGTAAAAAAAATACGAACGTATACTAATGAAGATACATCACGTCTGGTTTATTTCAGTTATTTTCATAGTGTTATGTCCTATGGCATTTTGCTATGGGGCAGTGCTGCCGATGTCGAAACGATTTCCATCCTGCAGAAGAGGGCTATTCGTGCTATTTATAATATGCATCCGAGGGAATCCTTGAGAGACAAGTTTAAGGAAATCAAAATTCTAACTTTAGCGTCCCAATACATTTTTGAAAATTTATTGTACGGGCGTAAAAACATTGAAGAATTCCCCAGAGTCTGCGATTTGCATAATGTGAACACTAAGAACAAA
Source organism: Bombyx mandarina (assembly GCF_003987935.1). The sequence continues at coordinate 101,693 of NW_021011643.1, forward strand.
CACAGGCTTGCGTTGCCGGCGGCTCGAATTAAGAAAATAAGCAACTCTTTTAGGGGGCTGGGTGTACAACTTTTCAACAAGATCCCACAAAACGTTCAATTACTACCTGTTCATAGATTTAAGAAAACTGTCAAGGAATGTTTGTGCAACAAGGCATATTATAAAGTTAAGGATTATTTACTAGATGGCACTACGTGGGAATGAGGCGTTCGCTCCTGGCCTTTTCATTTTTCATTATTAATATTATTTTAATTGAATTTTTGGCTTGTTTTTTCGTTTATTGTAAATATGATTACTAATTTAAAAAAAAAATTTTTTTGAGAATAACAAAAAAAAACAGACCGCTGAGTTTTTTTTTTTGAGAATAACAAAAAAAAAACAGACCGCTGAGTTTGTTTCGCCGGTTCTTCTCAGGACTGTGACTTTTTTGGAACCGGTGGTAGAGTTAACATTGTTATTTTTATTTTGACATTCAACAAGTGTGTTATACTGCCATCTATGTTGAAATAAATGATTTTGAATTCGAATTTGTCAAATATTTTGTGTTCTGTTATGACTACTGCCACAGGATAAAATTATATCTCTAATTCGACTTATGAGTTTTATAAAGCCCGGGCCCGACGGCAGGCGTACTCGTAAACAATGAACAGATTAAAATGTAACAAACTCTAAACAATAGCTTTGCATAAAGCCTTATTGAAAATTAAGTACATTTGATATTTTCACTCATTGCTTAGGTTAAACTGACTATTGACAAACGAATACAAACAGAGACAGTTGACTTAGTTTTTATTTATAAATGCACTTTTACTGACGATAATAATAATACAATAATTTCTATAAATTTGACCAAGAGCGACCAGATCAAGAGATCTGGATATTAGAAGGCCAACTTATTGAATATAATTGGTTAAATTAAACTTTGACAATTAAAACATATTATTATCCAGACGATAAAGAAAATTATTTACTTTTAGTTCGTTTTAAAAGCATATTTCTTGCTTTCAAATTAGATTTATATTTTTGTGTAGAGAAAAATAAGTAATATAATATGTAGTATTTAAATAAAATAAGTGGGATAATTATATTCAAGTTTGATTGTTTTATTTGAAAACGTATTAAGTAAAGATATTTTATATGTAGAAAAAAAAGCAAACTCACGTAATCAAGTTTTGGGTATGTCGATGACAAGATGGAGATAATAATAAATGTTAAACTCCAAATATGTTGCATAATGTTCATTAAAACTAAAATCAAGATTAAAAGTTCCAATATTGAAAGGCTTGTGTCTATTTCAAATGATAGACATACTATAGTTAATCTGTGTTCTTTAACAAAAATCAATGCACTCAATCAAATATGCCTTAATTGTTCTCGTTTTTCTAATTTTCTGATCGTTGATTTATTTATCTATCGAAATTAAACCTATAAACTACAACCACTTTGTTTTGCTCAAAACGCTATACAATATTGAGCGTTGAATTTGATCATTATCGTTATAGTAGAGTAGAGTATACTTTATTGTACACTAAAAATCACGTTGTGAACGTAATCTCATAATAATGAAAAAGTTAATGGAGTTGCGCATTGTTAATTATTTCCAAATTTTTAAAGCCACTAATAAAGAGTTTCAGGCTACCCTTCTGTTCGAAATGAAACTATTTATGACAATCTTATGCAGGCAAACATTAATGAGCATGGGCTGTATAGGCCGTGGCTATTACGAGTTTGTGCGGATTTCACAATTCGCTCTATGAACTATAAACATGATCAATGAGGGTTTCATATCAGTATAAGTTCCTTTTCTTACCTGAAATTCAAATTACATATTATGTTTGATGTTGGCATTAGCTGACCGGCTTGAGATAGTAAATCCCGTTTTCTAATCTACGTAGCTCCTGTGCGTGTGAAGTTTAGTTTCCAGGACCAAATATTCTTATGTTTTATTGCTTTCTATTCTTTTTTTTTTATTGCTTAGCTTCGTGGACGAGCTCACAGCCCACCTGGTGCTAAGTGGAGCTCATAGACATCTACAACGTAGACACGCCACCCACCTTGAGATACAAGTTCTAAAGTCTCAGTATAGTTACAACGGCTGCCCCACCCTTCAAACCGAAACGCATTACTGCTTCACGGCAGAAATAGGCAGGGCGGTGGTACCTATCCGTACGGACTCACAAGAGGTCCTACCACCAGTGATTATGCAAATTACAATTTTGCGGGTTTGGTTTTTATTACACAATGTTATTCCTTCACCGTGGAAGTCAATCGTGAACATTTGTTGAGTACGTATTTCAATAGAAAAATTGCTACCCGCCTGCGGGATTCGAACACCGTTGCATCGCTTCAACACGAATGCATCGGACGTCTTATCCTTTAGGCCATGACGTCTTAATTCATATTTTTCGTCAAATTAGTTTTGAAGGTTCAGTGTACCCAGGCCTCCTCTGAACGGATCAAAACAACATCATGGCCATTTACCATATACAAGTCACGCCTAGTTACTTCAGTAAGTACATAATAATGGTTCAACGGAAATATAAATAATGATCTACAATGCTTGAAGGAAAGTGGTTAACAGCGAGACATAAAAGCTTATTAGAGATATACTTAGTATTAAGCCTAATTGTCTTCTGATCGGTAGAATGGTAATGAAGTTATAATGAACAAATCATTTTTCTTTTTGTTTTATTTGAATAAAACGGGAAGACAAGGACAATTATATGTTAACCGGCTATAGGAGACCACTATACCCGAATGCCCTTGCAGATAGTAATAAAAGATTGAAGAAGTTCAAACAGTTTCGATACACCAACTGCTTATCGTTCGACTCGGAACCCATGATTTTCATTATTTCTTTAGTCAAGAGACTTTTCGCAACACGACTGTGTCGCTCTATGACATTATGTTCACTGCAACATAAGTTATCTTTAAATTAACTTTTAAGTAAGAGAACACAACAAAACAAACAAGAGAAGACAGACGGCACAAAGACCAGTATTTTTTACTTATATGACTATTATACTTTTTACTTACGGCTTGAAGTCGTCGTGACCTAAAGGATAAGACGTCCGATGAGTTTGTATCGGGCGATGCGAATGCGCCGGAGCTCGAATCTTGCAGGCCGGTACCGCTTTCCGCGATGAAATTTCTACTTAAAATACGAATGACTAGGAACTCGATTTAGTCTTAGATTCTTCACAATGAAAGAATAAAATCGCGTAATGAAAATAAAATCTACAAAAATTATAATTTGCGTAGGGGAAAGTTGGAGAAACGCGAACGCGGGGTGATGCCGAATTCAATGGTTCTGATATGTTAGTTACATCTTTGAAAATTTGATGTATGTTCGTAAACATATTGAGGAGTTTTCTAAAATGTCGGACATACATAATAGAAATACTAGGAACAAACACAAGCTTGTTGTACCGATGAGTAGGTTACATAAGATACGAAATTCATTCGGGTGTTTGTCTGTGCGCCTGTACAACAAAATCCCACAAATGTTCAGAACCTACATATACATAGGTTTAAGAAAACTATTAAAGAACATCTGTGCAATAAAGCTTACTATAAAGTCAATGATTATCTAGAAGATTGCACAAAGTGGGAATGAGTTGCTCGCTCCGCATTTGAATATTGTAATAATTGTTATGTTATAATACTCATGTAAAAATGAATATTTAAAAAAAATCTAATATTAAAAAATAATCTAATATTTAAAAAAAAAAGACATGCCCGCTGAGTTTCTTGCCAATTCTTTTCAGGACGGAGGCTAGTTCTTGTGAATTGGTGGTAGTTCTTTTGACGTTCAACAAGCATGTACTTTCATTTATGTTGAATACAATTTTTTTGATTTTATTTGATTTTATTTAGAAAGAGATATCCTAATTTTATTTGCTGCCATTTCGAAGATAACGCCACCACTGGTGCTATTCAAGACCACGGGAGACGCAGACGCACGTACTTATAAAGGTATGCATTTTTCAATATTTTTTATGTTTTAGATGTAATTTTTTTGGTAAATTCAAGTTGGTGTTGCTTTATTTCTATCTACAATAATAATTCCGCTTTTACATAGTGGAATAATCACATATTACTCAGCTAAATGACAACGATGTAGTAGACAAAATAAATTTATCCAAATTTGTTTTTTGACCTTTAATTATTTTCGATTCCGCGGGCTAAAGACGAACACTCCATGTCGGGCAATTTCGAACATTCGCCATTACCCCACTCTCATTTGTTGGTTCCCCGTTCAACTTTTTTTAAATATTATTAAGGATGCCTCGTACAAAAGAAATTCCGAACTGAAGTATAGCTTAGAAGATCTCAAAAAGGCTATAGACGATGCTAAAACAAAAAACTCCCTCGGTAAAGCAGCAGAAACATATAATGTTCTAATAACCATTAATTTTGACCATCTAACGAAAGAAGTGTTAAAACAGTCAAGGTCTGGACGAAAACCTTTATTTACAGAGGATCAGGAAACGCAAGAAATCAAGAAGAAAACGGAATATATGCCAAAAAAAGGAACCCAACTTAAAAGACTGAAGAAGAAGTTAAAAGACTAATAAGAAAACACCTTCAAACAAGGAGATTTAGATTTATTAAAGAATTTGAAAAATATAAAAAACTGGACTCTAGTCAAAATTACGAAAAAAAGGCGAAAAAGAAAATAAAGACTGCTTTTGTATTTTTTGTAGAGATAAATATATAGATCCTCCCGTTGAAGACTGGATTGTGTGCTATGTGTGCAAAAAATGGCCTCACGAGAGTTGTACTGAGGGACAGTCAACATTGTTGGGTTTTAAATGTGATCTATGTCGTTAATAATGTTGGTTCATAATCACCCCACTTGGTGTTCGTATTTACCCGACTAATGTCGGGCAAAGCCGAACGCTAAGGGTTTTGCTTTTCTTTCATATTGTTGCAATTTATTAAAAAAATATAAATGTTGATTAGTGAATAAGTTAGACAGATAAGTAAACTTTATAATAAATAAATTAAAAAAAAATTGTGATCAAATTCCATTGTTTTATTTAAGTTTTAGGTGTTCGTATTTCCCCCACTTTTCCCTAATTGAGCATGCACGGGTAGGTACCACCACCCTACCTATTTCTGCCGCGAAGCAGTAAGGCGCTCCAGTTCAAATTGTGGGATAGGACAGCCGTTGTACTATGTATATGACGGATACTCAAAAATCATGTCTTAAGAGAGGTAGTGACGGCATGTACTTTGTTGATCTCTATGGGCTCCGGTAACCATTTAATATGACGTAGGCCGTGAGCTCGTTCAACATTCTTAGCACTAAAAATATTAAAATTATGAAACGAACTAAATAAAAAAAATACAGAGTTCAGTGTTTTATTTATATATTTATTTGGCCGTGAAGAAGGCCGTTTTTATTATTATTAGTTAATAAATGAAATATTACGCCAAAATTACTTCGTTCGAATTTTAACAGATAAATCGATGAATAATTGAGAAGTAAAATACTTGTAAAGATTAAAAACAAAGACAAAATATTTTTAATGTTTATGTTTCACGCTTAGGTCTCGTGATAACTTCAACGAGAGTACAGTAAAAATTGCAATCTTTGCTTGTGAATACTGATCTAAAGGTCCAGTTTCCGTAAAAATATTTTCCATCAAAATATTTCTCTGAAGTTTCTTGCAGGTTTACCTTGAAAACGTAGTGACCCTGAAATTTAAGACTTTTTTATAAATAACTAGCTGACCCAGCAGATTTCGCAGTGGCCCAATCTATAAATAAAAGATCTAAATTTTTGTATAAAATAAACTTAAAACAAACCAAAGTAATCCGTCAGACGGGCGACACATCAAAGCAAAAACAAAATTTATATTTTTATTAAATCCCGAGCATTTTCATATTTATCTACCTTTTAAACCTTCTCTGGACTTCCACAAATAATTCAATACCAAAATTAGCCAAATCGGTCCAGCCGTTCTCGAGTTTTAGCAAGACTGACGAACAGCAATTCATTATTATATATATATAGAAGATAGAAGATTTCCAAAAAAATGTATAGGTTACTACAAAAAAATATGAATGGATCACTCAAGATTACTCAAGTTTCCATAGTCTTCCATTCTGCTATTAAAAGTAGTGACCTTACAGGAGGAAAACCAGACTACATCAAACACTCCAAAAATACAACCTCTATACCAAGAAATCGACATGCTCTTCTATCTTCAATACACAAATGCTTCCACCATTGCCAAATTGCGTTCGTTTATAAATAAAGAACGTGGTAAGTCGAAAAGAAAACGAGACTAGAAGAAAAAGATATGTGTTTGAAGAACATATTCATATTTTTGCGTAAGATTCTTAATGGTATGTAATTAATAAAAGACTTACTTTATGTACAAAACAGTTATCAGTGACGTTAAGGTAAATTTGGAACAATGTTTTGATCAAGAAGTTATCACAGGGTTTCTTGATTTGAAATTTGACCATTTCTCTGCCTTGAGATAAAGCAACGACCTTTCCCTAAAAAATATAAACTTTCAGAGCAAGAACGAATATAAGTTCGAATGGACGACGAAACCTGATAGCTTTTTACTTTGAAGGTATGAGATACAATAAAAGTGAAAATGTTTAAATTAGAAGATATAATAGGTTCGTCGAATATAAGATGAGCACTTCAGTTCTAACACTAGGAGCAGGCTCAGGGGCTCTGGTAACCGTACTCCTCAAACTCGGTAAAGAGTTTGACGTGCAACCTAATTTCTACATCAGTCCTCTGAGTTTCTCGCCGGATCTTCTCAGCGGGTCGCGATTCCGATCCGGTAGTAAAATATGTATTCCCCAAGCAGCTGTCCTTGAGCTGTTAGGCCTCCTTCGAAGGTGCTCGGGAAACTGTTAGCAAATCCTACCCCTCCTGGCTGAGCCCGTACTTGCCCATCTGTCCTGATGAAATTGGAAAGGCCTCCCGGGAACCAGTTCCTTAATAAAAAAAATCAAGATGAAATATTATTCATATCAAATCGTGTCATTATCTTGGTCCTGTTTTAATCGAATATGTGGGATTGACTCCATACTTTATAATGTGTTTGTGGCGGTAGCCATTACAGAACACAAGATATTTGACAAACGTCTGAATCTTGCTTACGACATTTTCAAGATAAGCTTCATATATACAAGTTCCGAACAACATCTTTTGGACCGTCGGTCTACCGACTCGGTAGTACCGAGAAATATCACCCGCTCGGTGGAAGATCTTTCCTTTGTAGTTGTTCTCTAGTGTGTACATGCTTTATGGCAGAGATGCAGTAGTATTTATTAATATGAATTTGAAGTTTTGTGAGATTTTACGCATACGCAACCTCCTCTTATTTTTCCATGTACTCGAGCCATTGGTAATGCAAGCGTATGTACCCACTATTTACACTATGTATTAATTAGTTGTTATAGTACTATCATTGTACCTGGAAGTTCTGAAACAATCAGTTGAACATTGATCATGTACGATTGATATCGCTAATGTAAGATAATAACTTAACTTAAATTTTATTTATAATATGTCTAAAGGAACAGCAGTTACCGACCCTACAACCTGAATACCGCTGATCAACCCATAGTTCGAGATCTAAATAGCATTGGAGTCATAGCTGTAGCCTCCAAATTGTGACGATAGATAGCTTCGTGACAGAAATGACATCAGTTAAAATTATAATATCAAGATGGAAGATACCACAGATATAATTGGACATACATTAACATTTCTGCATAGACCTTTAAAGTAGGGACGCGACATATTGTTCTATACGTACAATTGCTTATACAAATAGCACCCATTTTGAGGGCACATACATAAACATATATCTATCTCGTTCTTACTCAGCACTGTAACTCGCAGGAAAACAATATAACAGTATTTCAGTGCGTGCATATAATGAAACATGAATATCACTGAAGTATGAAACCTATGGAAATGAAACGTCAACAAAAAATGCGTGCCACTGTGATGTCATCTGGCCGCTAAACATGGCGGTTTTAGTGCTGCCCCGAAGATTTTAATGTTATTAGGTTTTATCGATAAACGTTCTTGGTTCATTTTATTTTAAATACTAGCGACCCGCCCTCGCTTCGCTTCGGAAACATTAAAACACACAAGAAACCAAAAAAAAATATAAAAAAAATAATACAAAAAGTAGCCTATGTTCATCAGGAACAATGTCGGCTTCTAATGGAAAAAGAATTTTTCAAATCGGTCCAGTAGTTTCGGAGCCTATTCGAAACAAACAAATCTTTCCTCTTTATAATATTAGTATAGATTGTTGAGTATTAATTATTTGTAGAATTTATACTTTAATAGGAAGTAAGTATATTGTTATGTGCAAAGATGATGTAATTTAGATGTGTGAAATCTAAGACAAGCTTGTGCTTCAAATTTGCCAAGTAAACGATATGACGATTTTTAAAAGTTGCTACACTGATTTTATAAAGTTGTCGTTTTACAACTCAGTCACCGCAAAACATATGGCGTAGTACAGTGCCATCTGCCCATTTCTAGCACGCTAAATTTTATCGTCGTTTCGTATGTTGCCGTGTCGCTCGCGCTTGCGTATATGCCGGAAAGGGATGAAAGCTTTATGTCGGCGATAAAACGTTAGCATGCTAGATATGCTGTTTTGCATATCAAAATAAGAGTACGAGTTTTTTTTAGACTACTTACCTCTCTATTACGATCTATTTTAATTGTGTTGCTGACTCTAAAGTACGTAACACACTACTGCAACGCACCTCAAGGTAGGTGCGCCGCACCATTTGAATCACTCCCACTTGAGAGTGATTCAAATTTTAAACTTATCAAGGGACCGCGTGATAAAAAAAAAAACACCTTCTGAAACATTTATTTAATTACAAACGTCATTCCTTGTGACTTCCTCTCTAAAATCACTTAATTTAACGAATTTACAATAGTTTTTTACTCGCTACGGAATAAAACTATTTTATTTAAATAGTTCCGAAGAGAGATTTTGTCGGTAACCTTTTTCCCGAAATTTCTAAACAGAATGCTTAAATATGTTTTGATGATACATTTTATTAAGAGGTATTTATGATTAATGTCATGATCAATAGATTCCAACCGAAAAATAGTGTCCGATTTTTCGGAGTAGTGCTCCATAATTAATTTAAATATATATGGATAATAGTTTTGAGGCATCGACTTTCTTGAGATCTTATAAAATATGTTTTAATTATTATTTTTGTATGTTTTAAGCATGATAAAATAAGAAATTTTATATAAGCAATCATATTAAATCGATATCAAAGTCAATAAATAATGTACAACCCAAAACAGACGGCCGAACTGACGTGACAATGACATTTGGTGCGCTAAACATGGCAGATTTTCGGCCTCATTAGACATTTACGTATATTTGTGGCGGTAGCCATCACAGAACACAAGATATTTGACAGATGCCTGAACCTCGCTTACGACATTTTCAAGATAAGCTCGCATATATACAAGTTCCGAACAACAACATTCGGACCGTCGGTCTACCGAGCAATATCACCCGCTCGGTGGAAGATCTTCCCTTTGTCGTATATCTCTTCACACCACATATTCATGTTTCATTTTATGTACGCACTGAAATACTGTAATATTGTTTTCCTGCGAGTTACAGTGCTGAGTAAGAACGAGAAAGATATATTTTTATGTGTGTGCCTTCAAAATGGGTGCTATTTGTATAAGCAATTTTACGTATAGAACATTATGACGCGTCCCTACTTTAAAGGTCTATGATGAATATACGTTAGAAAGGAAGTCACAAGGAATGACGTTTGTAATTAAATAAATGTTCTGAAGGTGTTGTTTTTTATCACGTGGTCCCTTGATAAGTTTAAAATTTGAATCAATCTCAGGTGAGAGTGATTCAAATGCAGAGTGACACACTGCAACGCACCTACCTTGAGGTGCGTTGCAGTAGTGTGTTACGGACTTTAGAGTCAGCAACACAATGAAAATAGATTGTAATAGAGAGGTTATAAACAACTTTACAAAATCAGTGTAGCAACTTTTAAAAATCGTCATATCGTTTACTTGGCAAATTTGAAGCACGAACTTGTCTTAGATTTCACACATCTAAATCACATCGTCTTTGCACATAACAATATACCTACTTACTTCCTATTAAACTATAAATTCTACAAATAATTAATACTCAACAATATTTAAAATAAAATGAACCAAGAACGTTTATCGATAAAACCTAATAACACTAAAATCTTCTGGGCAGCACTAAAACCTCCATGTTTAGTGGCCAGATCACGTCACAGTGTCACGCATTTTTTGTTGACGTTTCATTTCCATAGGTTTCCTACTTCAGTCATAGACCTATATAGTAGGGACACGACATATTGTTCTATACGTACAATTGCTTATATAAATAGCACCCATTTTGAAGGCACATACATAAACATATATCTATCTCGTTCTTACTCAGCACTTTAACTCGCAGGAAAACAATATAACAGTATTTCAGTGCGTACATAAAATGAAAAATGAATATACGTAAATGTCTCCGTCTCCGTCTAATGAGGCCGAAAATCCGCCATGTTTAGCGCGCCAAATGTCATTGTCACGTCTGTTCGGCCGTCTGTTTTGGGTTGTACATTATTTATTGACTTTGATATCGATTTAATATGATTGCTTATATAAAATTTCTTATTTTATCATGCTTAAAACATACAAAAATAATAATTAAAACATATTTTATAGGATCTCAAGAAAGTCGATGCCCCAAAACTATTATCTATATATATTTAAATTCATTATGGAGCCCTCATCCGAAAAATCGGACACCATTTTTCGGTCGGAATATATTGATCATGACACTAATCTAAAATACCTCTTTAAAATATGTCATCAAAACATATTTAGACACAGAATGTCTCTTTAGATATTTCAGGAAAAAGGCTACCGACAAAATCTCTTCGGAACTATTTAAATAAAATAGTTTTATTCCGCAGTGAGTAAAACACTATTGTCAACTCGTTCAATATTTAATAATTAAGTGATTTTAGAGAGGAAGTCACAAGGAATGACGTTTGTAATTTTATTAACGAATAAATGTTCTGTAGGTGTTTTTTTTATCAGGCGGTCCCTTGATAAGTTTAAAATTTGAATCACTCTCAAGTGAGAGTGATTCAAATGGTGCAGTGTACCTTCCTTGAGGTGCGCTGCGGTAGTGTGTTACGGACTTTAGAGTCAACAAAACAATTAAAATAGATTGTAATAGTCTAAGAAAAACACGTACTCAAAATACGATAACATTCAGCATGCTAGAAATGGGCAGATGGCACTGTACTACGCCATATCTTTATGTTTTGCGGCAAACGACAACTTTATAAAATCATGGTAGCAAATTTTAAAAATCGTCATATCGTTTACTTGGCAAATTTGAAGCACGAACTCGTCTTAGATTTCACATAATATCTAAATCACATCATCTTTGCACATAACAATATACTTACTTCCTATTAAAGTATAATTTCTACAAATACATTCACTCAACAATATTTAAAATAAAATGAGCCAAGAACGTTTATCGATAAAACCTACTAACATTAAAATCTTCTGGGCAGCACTAAAACCGCCATGTTTTGTGGCCAGATGACGTCACAGTGGCACGAATTTTTTGTTGACGTTTCATTTCCATAGGTTTCCTACTTCAGTGACTTCAGTGCATTTCTGTAGCGCATAAATGTCAAAATGTGAGATGTCATTATTACACGAAGTTGTGCTTACAGAGGTAACCTCAAAGTTTTCCTTGACAGAAAATTCGTAAACAATATCTGCTCCATTATTTGAGAATAGTTTTACGTTACAGCAATCCCTCCGTTTAGGTCCTTTACAAGTCCCCAATTTGCCGGTAACGAATGAAACAGTACCCTGAAAAAATAAAATTAAGCCATAATAAATATTTCAAGTTTTTCAACATACATAAAATCGTGTGAGAGCCGACCTTAGACGCCTTATCGCTAGTAATTAAGCAAATTATAACTTTTGCAAGTTTTTATTAAAGGATGTTTATAACTTTTTTATATTGCACAGTAAACGATATTGTAAATTACATAAAATAAATGAAATATTACACTGGTTTTTCGCTATACCCATTTTGTCTTTTGGGTGTAAGAATGAATTCGGTGTTACCTTTTTCTTTGGAATGAATTGCTTTTTATATAATAAAGCTTTTTCTATATATTCATTACCACGATAAACTTTTATTGTCACCATTATTGTTATTCTTTATGAGCTTGAGATGAAGTTATTAATTTTAATAAAACTTCAATGCTTTAAACAAAAGCTTTTTTTAGATTCTCGTCGTCGTCGGTTGCTAATCTACATCTTAGTGCCCATCGCAATTCTATAAGTTTTTCTATCTCACATACTTTGAATTATATTTTAATAAACACATTCTTGATGATTCACCACGTTCACTGCTTTGTTCTAATATTTTTTGTTTGTATTTTGTTAGTTTTTTGTAGTTTGAATGTTCATTGTTCAACTCTATCAACTAATACTTACATAATTAAGATTCGGAGACGATAAAGTCATTTGTAGGTCCGCTAAGCCTAATAAAGTCAATAAAAATTTTTTGGGGCACATGACAAAAGGACTGTTACCTATACGGTGCTAATCATATTTGTGTCGATGATATTCTCTGTATATTAAATTTGTGAGGAGCCGGGGTCGCTTGGACTATTATTAACTAGGTTCACTTTAAATATACCAAATAGCTTTGTTGAAAAAAAAAAAGAATATAATTAACAACTCAAACTTGTATGAAATCATTATCTATATATACTAATATTTAAATTTACAGTGGCTTTTACGGATGTTCCGTTATAACTACTGAACCATGCATCCGATTGTCTTGAAACGTGGTATTAATGTAAAAAATACATATACTTAATGGATAGGCTAATATTTATATGAGTGTTGGACTCCCTAAACCAGTTGCGGGGGCGTTAATGATGAGAATCTTTCGGGGGGTAAGAAATAATAATGTTATAATAATTTTAAATCCCCAGCGAAGCGGACGGGTACAGCTAGTAGTTTATTTATACTTATTGTACACAAAAGGAAAATACAATAAAAACACATTTAAAGAATGTCTAAATACTATGTACAAAGGCGAGTATAGTTTATAATTTTATTTATAATTGTAGTTTAATAAATTGTAGTTTATAATTTTACTGTGTGAGAATTTATGGTATTGATTATTATCAAGAATTATTCAGCAATTGATTGCGGTCTCTTGTACTAGTAGAATAATAAAATATGCACATCGGCCAGAGTCAAGGAGCACACTGAAGAAGAAGAATAAACGGCTACTCAAATCTATAATTTGTCAATATGTGGTTTCAATATTTGTCAAGGGGGTGCTAAACAGTAATTAAATTATAAAATTTGACAAAAAAGAAGTACTCACTAAAGACAAATTAATTTAGCACAGGTATTTTGATTTTAAAAATGTAGTAAAAGGGAACATCGAAAATGTAATGCTAGGGTTCTTTCTGCGGTTAGGAAGCTGCAATAAACATATATTTTTTATATTATACTAGCTGACCCGGCAGACTTCGTAGGGCCTCAATCGATAAATAAAAGATCGACGGGGGACACATCAAAGGAAAAACAAAATTGTTATTTTTATTTAATTCCGAGCATTTTCATATTTATCTACCTTTTAAACCTTCTCTGGACTTCCACAAATAATTCAAGACCAAAATTAGCCAAATCGGTCCAGCCGTTCTCGAGTTTTAGCGAGACTAACGAACAACAATTCATTTTTATATATAGAGATAGACAGAAGTTCTCCTTTTAATAATGTAATATGGCTTTTTTTGGTATGAATAATACATTCTTATTAGAATCAGATATTTTCCAATCCATCAGCATCAGCTATCCCGCAATATAAAAAGGGGTTGCTAAACGGTTCAGTCGTTTCAAAATTTCAGTCGAAAGTTAAAAACATTATCTTTATGGCTCATAATATCAGGTATAAATATCATTTAGATTTAAGGTTTTCAAATATACAACTGAAAACAGCTGAACACGGTTTTATTGGAGGAATGAGAAATTTGGTTTTTTAATCTACCATTAAAAACTGGATACTTTTTTTATGAATGAATGATTTCTGGTGAACCGGAGGTCTTTCTAGTTTCACCAGGATGGGTGGGCGAGCAAATGCTCAGCCAGGAGGGGTGGGATTTGCTAACAGTTCCCCGAATGCCTCCAAAGGAGACCTAACAGCTCAAGAGCAGCTGCTTTGCGAATAAATCTACTACCGGATCGAAATTGCAACCCGCTGAGAAGATCCGGCGAGAAACTCATGCATGGGTTAGGTTGCACGTCGAACTCTTTGTCGAGTTCTACGAGTACGGTTACCGGGGTACCCTAAGCCTGCTAAAAGTGGATACAATCCATGGACAAAAGTATGGTATGTGTTAACAAAGCCAGATAAGAAATTCATTCTTACCAAATGAGGATTCGTGTCAATAAAAAATAATTATAATTTCTTTTTAATTTAAGTAAAAATGTTTTAAAAAAATCTTGTATATTGCTCATAAAATAAAGTTGATTACAATACGATATGAGTTTTTTTGTGCACCAGTGTAAAAATAGATTTATTTTGTGTACTTTTTACCCTTCAATCCTCTCAATCAGTAGACGGCAAACACATTTCACGGCTCGTTAGGCTTTATGGTTTACTATATAGTATTATCAATTCATTTAAAAACCGCTTAAACCTTAAAACATAAATCATTGAAGATGTTGAGTGCGCTATTGAACTACAGTATATGAAGGTAATTTTTTCGTTAATGTACGTATATTTTATGTTCTCTATATAGAGGATCATTACGGTCTATTGATTATTATCCTACAGATAATTGTTTCTCTTTCTTGGAAAAGTGAAAAAATAACTAGAAGTAAAGAGAAAAAACATATGCACATTGTCTCATATTTTAATTAATGTTTTTTTTTCTACCTATTCAAGTAACCTCGAGGGGTTACTCTAGATTCACCGAAATAGTAGGTGAGCTCACGGGGCTCGAGCTGGGAGTGTTGTTAACACTGGCCCTAGCAAGAGCAGTGCTTCGCAGAATCTACCACCGGATCGGAAACCCGACCCACTGAGAAGATCCGGCGAGAAACTCAGTGGACTGTGTCTACTGGTCCCGCAAAGCGGGAACTTTCAGGTATTAAAAGAACAGATACTACACTTTGATCTTATAGCCAAAAGGCCGAGAAGCGATAACTGTTTAATAACGATTAATAGTGAAATTTTTACAAAAGTTTAAAATTGTTACTTTGATATGTGTGGTTTAGTTTTAATTTTAATATACACAGCAGACATCAACAATGGTGCATTAAGGAATGTTTATCCATGTAACGATAATAGTGTCTGAATAGCTTGCCGTATTATGTTGGCCCTTCAGCAAGTTTGAATCCGATTCTAATGGAGCTGATCGCATCGTTACGATTTGTGATTGTGAACTTAATAAGTGTATTTATGTAATAAGTGTATATATTTATATATAACCCTATTGGCATAGAATAGTCATTGCAAAATCAAAGGCACACACTTCAGTTTTATTTGTTTATGAAAACAGTAGATGTATAGTTTGTTTTGAGTAAGATTCTGTATTGGTTTGCTGGCTGTTTTTAGATATTCGGCTATCTGTGAACAAAAAATAATCTCAAATTATTTATAAGGAGCATTGTGGTAGTCAAACATGGAGATTATTTTACTTTACCGTGCTTATTTTATATTACAGTAGCGTATTTTAAATATTTATTTGTTCGCCCAGAAGTTATTTCTTTTTAATTCTTCAAGCAAAAAGTATTTATCAATTTTATCTGGTACATTGTTACTTTTATATCTTTAGAGTTGGTTAGAGTTGGAGAGAGTAGAGGTATGTCGGAGTAGAACCGACTATAGCCTCCCGTCACTCAACAACGAACGTCCAAACCTCTCAAAAGACAGAACTCATGAAAAGGGAAAGGGGGGAAAGCGAAGCGCTTAGTGCGGAGCACATCTCCCCCTCACTCTCCCCCTCGGAATGCCGGACTGGAGGTCGTCGACGCCACTACCACCAGCTCTCTCGGTATTAGTAGGTGGTAACTTAGTCTTTTCGTCTTATTTTAACTTTTGTAATGACCCAATCTACGGCTCAGTCTCATTCAAATTCGGCGTTTTCTGCTGCTCTATATTCATCCAGGGATCGATTTATACTTTGATAAATAATTTACTTTTACCTTTACCTTGCATTAATATTTCTTTTTCGGTGTGATAATCAATTCGATAACGTTGCATATAACGTTACAACTGTTCCCATAAAAGACTGACTTATACGTCCAATTCCCGAAAAAGTAAACCCCGTTGTAGTACTTTTGAGATATGTTTTCGACGTCCACAAGGAATTTGTATTGGCCCTTAAAATTTAAAAATAATATTTGAAAAGGTGACAAGTTTTTGTTTTAAGTCAGTTGTACTTTTTTTTTTTATTGCTTTGATGGATGGACGAGCTCACAGCCCACCTGGTGTTAAGTGGTTACTGGAGCCCATAGACATCTGCAACGTAAATGCGCCACCCACCTCGAGATATAAGTTCTAAGGTCTCAGTATAGTTACAACGGCTACCCCACCCTTCGAACCGAAACGCATTATTGCTTCACGGCGGAAATAGGCGGGGTGGTGGTACCTACCCGTGCGGACTCCCAAGAGGTCCTACCACCAGTGATTACGCAAATTATAATTTTTCGGGTTTGGTTTTTATTACACGATGTTATTCCTTCACCGTGGAAGTCAATCGTGAACATTTGTTGAGTACGTATTTCATTAGAAAAATTGGTACCCGCCTGCGGGATTCGAACACCGGTGCATCGCTACATACGAATGCACCGGACGTCTTATCCTTTAGGCCACGACGACTTCAGACATCGGAGTAGAGTTCATCCATACTACCTGGAGCCACTGCGTTTATCCACAATCTACAGTGCATTTTCAGAGATATTTTTTGCCACGCAACATCCGGCTTTGGAGTGAACTCCAACGGTATTTCCCGAGCGCTATGTCATGTCCTTCTTCAAACGAGGCTTGTGGAGAACGGTAGGCAGCGGCTGGGCTCTGCCCCTGGCATTGATGTCGTCCATGAGCGTTGGTAACCACTCACCATCAGGTGGACTGTATGCTCGTCTGCCTATACGGCAATAAAATAAAATAAAAGTACAGTTGTACATTTGATTGAAAGTCCCTTAAAACTTTATTTTTCTTAATAATCTAAATTTCATTGAAAATGTAATTCTTCTCCCTACTTCTAGATACGGAGTTTAATATTTATTATACGAAAGACTTTTATTAGTTTCGAACAGTTCAAGATAATTTGTTTTCTTCGGTTTTCAGGAGTCATAGAAATAATTAAAAATCGTATCTCTAGTTCAAACTCGTTTTTTTTAAATATTCATTGTATAATTTACAATGTTTTGAATAACTGAGGTATGAGCAGCCCTAATTGCAGTAGTAAAAATATGCTTGAGAAACATTTACTAAGCATGCCTTACTGAGTTCTCGTAATGATCGTATATTAGAAACTTACCTTCGCAACCATACAACTGTCCGATATATTAACGAAGGTCTTGAATAAAGATTTAATAAATAGATTATCGCAAGGGTTCTTCATCTGATATTTAACAAAGGGTTTGCCTTCACACGATCCTTCTATTTTCCCCTGAAATGTTCACTTAATACACTTTATGTATTCATATTTATACAGGTATTTTTAATTATTAATACAGGTATTTTTTGATTTTTCTCAATTTGTCGCATATTTTTATATAGAACGCACCTGAGAGATCTACTTAAATCCATGTGACACACACGTGTAACCAAAACAGATAACGCGCTAACCATTAACGATTATGATGATGCATTTCACGTTGATTTCGTCATCAGGTACATTCTGCTATGAGGGATGTGGGACAAATTAGTATTTCTAACAACCGTGTTTTTTTTTTAATAAGACGAAACAATTCATACACGGTCATTCGCTGCAAAACTAGGATTTCCAGTACTGTGAGAACCAGAGACTGATATACATACTGATATATAGTTAAATGTATACATATTTAGATAATAATCACACAGACAAGGAGCAAGAAAATCTTCATCA
The DNA here is from genome assembly GCF_003987935.1 of Bombyx mandarina. The sequence continues at coordinate 119,903 of NW_021011643.1, forward strand.
CATGAATGTGGAATCGAACACACGAAACAATAGCCGTGGACTATTTAATAATATAACTCACAACTGTCTCCAGAATCGGAGTGTCAGAGATTGCACTACGACAAACTTGTAATATACAGAGAGGAGAGTAGTCCCCCATTAAGCGGAATGAATTTTTTATGATTAAAGGAACCAGATCAATGTGAAGCGTCGTTCAGGCTAGGTCTGTTATGGGAGGACCAGGAACAGAAGCAGATCCTGAGTGCAGTGAGACAAAAGAAATGAACACCTAAATTTTTGTCTTGGTCATTATCTATAGACCGCTCTGACGAGAGCGTTTTCTTTGAATTCTAGATATTTCCGAATTAAATAGCACTCACACCCGATAGCGTGATGTCCCTTTTGAGATCTAACTCATAAGTCAGACTTAAATTGTTTTTCATTATGAACGATGCACCAGCACAGTCGACTCGTTTTGGTCCTTTACAGATTTCGACTTTCGTGATCACAATGTCCGTCGAGCCCTATGTAAAATAGAAAGGTTTTAAAAAAAAATTGTCTATCTTACAACGCAATAATTAAAATAATGAGTAATATTGAAATTTGTTTAACCATATATTGGATTAACTTCTGTAGATAGAAAGTCGTCGTGGCCTAAAGGATAAGACGTCCAGTGCATTCGTGTTGAGCTATGCACCGATGTTCGAATCCCAGCAGGTACCAATTTTTCTAATGAAATACGTACTCAAAAAATGTTCAGGATTGACTTCCACGTGAAGGAATAACATTGTGTAATAAAAATCAAACCCGCAAAATTATAATTTGCGTAATTACTGGTGGTAGGACCTCTTGTGAGACCGCGCGGGTAGCTACCACCACCCTGCCTATTTCTGCCGTGAAACAGTAATGCGTTTCGGTTTGAAGGGTGGGGCAGCCGCTGTCACTATACTTGAGACATTAGAACTTATATCTCAAGGCGCACTTACGTCGTAAATGTCTATGGGCTCCAGTAACCACTTAACACCAGACGGGCTGTGAGCTATTCCACCCATCCAAGCAATAAAAAAACAAAACATACAAGTTCCGAGCGCTATGACATGCTCTTCTTCAAACGAGGCTTATGGCTTAGCTCTGCTCCTGGCATTGCTGATGTCCATGAGCGACGGTAACAACTCACTGTCAGGTGGGCCGTATGCTCGTCTGCCTAAAAGGGAAAAAAAAGAAAATGACTTTACCGGCTCCCTCATAATAGTGGTTACGAGACCCCATCTATAGCATAACGTGGATGACATAAAGAACGAATCACAATCATCCATATGTTTTCTAAATTCGGTTTTCCAAAACACAAACTGCTAACTAATTGAAACATTCGCGGCGGACTTGATTTAATTCTGGTGCATTATATAATCATGTATTTGTTTTGAATTAAAGGTAACTTACATATCCCTTCGCATTTGCAATCGAATAGACATAGAATAAACTATAAATGAAATAAAATATGTTTGTTGACATTTCCACGAGCGATGCAAAACAATTGTCATTGTCGATGTGTACTTAAAAATAATAATCGAAAAATAATATAGGCAGAAAAGGAATCGAAAAATTACTGATGAAGGCATGAATTAAAATATCATTATTAAACGTCGAATATATAGATATGAATAGCATTTAATAATCATTATACCATAGCATCATAGTATCATTAACTTTGATGCGTTAAAACAATTTTTCAGTCCGGTTTTGTTTGCGGCTCGCTCTCCTCCTCCTTGCGTCGATTTCCTCATTACTGAGGGTCGTGGTAATGGCCTCGAAACAGTTTGTTTTTTATAATGCACCGCCATCTGTTCCTATCTGCAGCTGAGTGCAGAGCATCGTGCACTGTGGTATCCAGAGCTGCACGAATCTGGTCCGTCCAACGGGTCGGGTTCCTGCCTCTTGGTCGCTAGCTAGCTATAATTCTATAGAGAGAATGTAACATGTATTGAATAAATCTAACATGTAATCATGTTCAAATTTATATCCAAGACAAAAATGGAGTAATGGTTTACAACATTAAGTATGGGTATATTTCTATAAAATTTAAAAGTTTCAGTAACCGTGTTGACTTGTTGAGAACAACTCCGGGGTCTCAATCCGTATAATAAAATAGTAGATTCTGGTGGCACCTATGATGTATGTATCTGATGTATCTGTCCATTGAGGAAGAGTGAAAAAAATTGAAAGTGTATAAGTAAAGAACATAACGTAGTTCAATAAACAATAAAACATAAACGAACAAAGATTATTTTCTGTCTGTCTGTTTGTTTCGCGTATATCTCCGGAACTACACAACGGATTTTTATGTAGATTTCGCTGGTAAACCGATTATTTTGTGGAAAATATAAGCCTTGTTTCATAAAAATTGGATCTCAAAATAAAGTGATTGACATTTAATTATTAGAGTTTACTTTTATACTCTAGATATATTTACTTAACTAATAATATTAATATTAAAAAAATTAAGTAGTTCCTTTTTTTTATAAGTGCGTTGATATGTAAAGGAGCTTACGATGAAGCTTTTATTCAGTGTTCACCGAAGCCCGTACACATCACAACGTGAATGCGACCATCCATCTGGTATATGGCTCAATTGTATAGTAATTACGCAAATTATTTATTTATATTTATTATTTTTATCACACAATGTTATTCCTTCGCCGTGGAAGTCATTTGCAAAGAGGAGCTAAGTGCGTATATCATTAGAGAGATACTATACGAGTAGATTGGGCGTCTGATCTCGTCGTCGTCTTTTGAGTCACAACGATTTATATTCCAAGTCTGATATGCTTTCACGCATTTATAATTTCAATTCAGGGTACGTAATGTACACGGACAAACAGACAATAAAACCATGTTTCTTTCGTGGAAAAAATTACTTAATTACTAAAAATATGTATTATCAAGAACTGAGTTCCTGGTGTAGATTAACTTGAATATATTTTAGTTTCCTTAAGTCATGGAAGAGATTCCATAAGAGGCAAAGATCTAGAAAAAAAAAGTTTAGTTGTAACCACGTCAAGCAACTTGGCATGTATTTGTTAAAATAGGATTTTCGTAGAGTGAATAAAAACGCATTTCCAAAAAAAATTATGTCTTTCTTTTGGGCAAGAAATTCATTGTCATTAAAGAGCAATCGAAGTTACAGTTTTCGTTATAGAACAGCGCTTTAAACGTCCATACGCCGAAAACATGAACGCCTTTGTAAAATGAAGCGAAGATTTCGTTTATGTTCAGTTCGAATACATAGCGTCCCTGAAAAGATGAATTGTTTATTTTCAAAATGTCACTTTTTATGTCATTTTGACAGCTGTCAAATTAGAACACCATTCTCGAATGCAGTATGTGAATCAGAAGGTTTGAGATTACGGGTCTGTGTGCTTAGTGCGAATTTTTAATACGCTTTTATTAACTTCAGACGTATGTATGTTTGTAACGGAATCTTTGGACATGATTTTGACCCCCTTCAAAACGTCGGATTAACTCGAAATTTGGTATACTTATTAAGGACCGATAACAATAAAAAGCTACGCACACACTGGGCGGTTCAATGATTATCATATTACTTAACCGGAAAGTAACTTAAAGTTGAGTGACACAGATTACCAACCACCAGAATCTGTTTTGTCTATCTTCCTTTGTGTCATTAAAAAGTTATACGACTTATTCTGGGCTCTACATAGTTTTAAAACTTTGTTTTGAGTTTTTTTGGTACAAAATCTTTGACAATTGTCAGTACCAGGAATAATTATCAAATCGCAAGCGGGCCTCGTTAATGATGATAAAAGTTAATGTTACCTTTTTGACAATGCAGCTGTTGGTCATATTTAAATATTTGTGATAGAAATATTTAATGAACAAATTTGTGCAAGGACTCTGAGAATGTATAATGAACATTTCTGTGTTATTTGCAATTGCAGTTATTTTTCCCTGTAACAAAATTTACAAGCTGTTAGACAAAATCGTTAATTATGTCCAGACAAAACGTGGTATTCGAATCTGGATACAAACCACTTCTTTCACTTTCACTCGTCAAATTTTTTTTAATTACTTATTTGGGTGGATGCGCTATCGGCCCACCTGGTGTTAAGTGGTTACCGGAGCCCATAGACATCTTTGACGTAAATGCCAATGCCTACCTTGAGATATAAGTTCTAAGGTCTCAGTATAGTTGCAACGGCTGGCCCACCCTTCAAACCGAAACGCATTACTGCTTCACGGCAGAAATAGGCGGTTTGGTGGTACCTACTCGTGCTCGACTCACAAGAAGTCCTACTACTACCACCAGTAAAAGGACAGACTCAAGAAAAACTAAGAAGTATAGTAAAATTAAATAAATTTTATGTCGAATTGGATTTAATGACTTATTCCACTTTGTGTGTTATGAACGTCGAAAGTCAAAATGAACTCTACCATAACCAAAAGAGCCATAGACAGACAGACAGTCCTGAGAAGAACTTAAGATACAAACAACTGATCCTTTTTTTTAATAATAGATTTCTTTTTCCAAAATAAATGACATTGCTTCCTGCCTCTTATAAAAGCACGGTTTTAAAGCACGCTTACCTAACGTGGCACAGCGGCGAATAAGGTCGTCGAACCATAGTGCGGTATCTATCACCCCTTTAAGGGCATGGTACATTAAAGTTATATAATTAAAAGAAACGATAATTGGAACAATGGTAGTAACCTAAAAATAGAGGATAATTAAATTTGCTTTTCATATTATATTAAATAAAAAAAATTATGAACCCATTATTTCATAATTCAGAGAACGCTCTATTAAATTATTTATTTGTCGTTAAACATCGACGCCACGTAATGTGCGATAAAGGTAAGAAGAAGAAGATAATGGCCTCATTTAATAGAGTGATTTGGGTCTCTTAGCATATTCTACCGCGAAGACTACGGTGAGTACTTCTAGCAGCTATCGAAGACGGCTCTCAACTCTTTTTCATTTTCGCCACTGGGGTAAGGCCAACCGTTTTTGCCTGGATCTACATACCTTTCCCTTTACGTATTTTGAAATGCTGGAATGAACTTTCTCCTAAGTTGCTGATGTTTATAGCCGTCGTTGGCCGCTTTTCAGTAGATGACCTGCTGGATCTTTAGCCTAATGACCAATACAAGGTATTGTCTGCAAAACTGATGGCTGCTATTATACCCACCTTTGACGGAGATACATCTTCCTTAACCAAAATGTTATATTCTATAATCGGATCAGCGATTTTAATAAGAACCTCGGTGCAGTTTTTACGTTTAGGTCCTTTGCATTCGATTGCTTTCTCTAATTTGAGAGTAAATGGGCCCTGAAAAGAGATAGAATACAATTAAAAAAAAAAAAAAAGAACTAATTTTAGCGCTTCAATATTTTGTTTAAAAAACAAATTATATTGCATATATGTAAAGAAGTAAGGCATGACCAATTCCCGATTACATTTTCGGTATGCCTTTCCTATTTTTCTGTAATAAGTTGTAATGGTTGTTGTAATATTGTATTATGTTTATGTTTTTGTTTGTTTGTTTGTTTGTTTATTTGTCTTCCCTCAAAAGAAGGGGACAAATACGTCACATTAAAACGAAACGACAGATTGACATTATTTTTTAAAGTCATAGTCATAGGTCAAGAGAGTGATAAATGCCACTTTTTATACCACGGGAAATAACGTTTTATTATCATAGGAAATAATCTTAATTTAATCCTTCTTTCACATTAAAAGGAAGCAATGGCTTTATCAATTGCGCAATCAAGCATAATCCCTTGAACGGATTTGGATAAAATGTCATCTTAGGCAAGTTACATTTCACGCGCGCAAAACCGCGGGCAGAGTAGCACTAGATCCTTGATACTTTGGGAAGTATTTTAATTTACATTCATTAATCTCTCTCATCTATATATATAAATGTATTGCTGTTCGTTAGTCTCGCTAAAACTCGAGAACGGCTGGACCGATTTATCTAATTTTGGTCTTGAATTATTTGTGGAAGTCCAGAAAAGGTTTAAAAGGAAAATAAATACTTATAAAAATGCTCAGAATTAAATAAAAATAACAATTTTGTTTTTCCTTTGATATGTCCCCCATCGGACGATTCCTTTTGTTTGTTTTAAGTTTATTTTACACAAAAGTTTAGGTCTTTTATTTATCGATTGAGGCACTACGAAGTTTGCCGGGTCAGCTAGTAGCTTTATAAGAAAGCCCACTAGTTGGCTAAAATTTTCAGTTCTGATTACATACGTTTGTCAATAGCAAAATAAAAGATAGATTGTTATTTATAAAATATATCTAAAATGCTTTGACAATTTCGTTTATTGGGCGAACACTAGTTATTGTTTTACTTGATATCATTTATTTTTGAAAAATAAATCTATTATTAAAAAAAAAGGATCAGTGTGTTTGTATCGTAATTTCTTCTCAAGACTGTTTGTCTGTCTGTCTGTGGCTCTGTTGGTTGTGGTAGAGTTTATTTTGACTTTCGACTTTCAAAACATACAAACTGGAATAAGTGATTGAATCCAATTCGACATAAAATTTATTTAATTTTACTATATTTCTTGGTTTTTTTTGAGCCTGTCCTTTTACTGTCTGACCTTTTATTGGTAGTAGGACTTCTTGTGAGTCCGCACGGGTAGGTACCACCACCCCGCCTACTTCTACCGTGAAGCAGTAATGCGTTTCGGTTTGAAGGGTGGGGCAGCCGTTGTAACTATACTGAGACTTTAGAACTTATATCTCAAGGTAGGCAGTGGCATTTACGTCGAATATGTCTATGGGCTCCAGAAACCACTTAACACCAGGTGGGCTGTAAGCTCGTCCACCAACCTAGCCAATAAAAAAAATAGAGTCAACGAAAAAACAGTGATAAATAAAGTGTCAATTGAATGTAAAAAATAATTTATTCACTTACAAAATCATAGTCACAAATCGATGGAGTGTAAGACGAGAATAATAAAATTAAGAAAACATAATACAACAAAACCATAATAATAGAATTATTTTACTAAAAATCTTCAGTAAATCGCTTTAGTAATATACAAAAACTGTGGATTCGTTTAAGGTATAAAGTTTCCATAACAAAGCTAAAATTTTTGTGCGTTTTAAAATATAATCACCTTAAATTATTTTGAAACACAATAGATAACGAAAATGGTTCGCTGTTTACAAAATGAGGATAGTTAAAGTGTATCAAATATGAATAGGAAAGATCAGATAACATTTGCGGTAGTCGAAGCGGGATTAAGCTGGTTTTTTTGTTCACGCTTCAGATTGATGCCTCCAATGAACACTACTCTAACTCAAAATTTTGAAATTTTGGTTTTCCACACAAATCGCTTCACGGTGTTAAAAGTATTACAATTAATCATTATTGATGGGGTTCGAAGCAAGAGTAAATCAGCTAGTTACACAAAAAAACCATAAATATATCTGCAATAATAAGATAGATAAAGATTTTATCAACTTTTTTCGTTTAAATGCTCCTCCTGTAAATCTACGAATTTGGAGTTAGCGTAGTGTTCATTGGAGGCATCGAGATGACAGGCTTACTAATAGAAAATGCTCTGTATTCTGTAAAGCTATGGACTAGGAAAAGCAGTTGGAAGTCGTCGCCTAAATAATAAAATTCCCCTTGTACTCGTATCAACCGATGCGACTATGCTGAGGCTCAAATTTCGTAGGCAGATATCAAATAAATAAAATTCAAATTGAGCATAATAATATATATATCTCATACATCGTAGTGATAGGGCGTATTTAAGTTCCTATCGGTAGGTATCTACTAAACCTACAGTAAATGTAAATAAATGTATATAAGGAATTTGTGTATGTATATGTATGTATGTATGTATGTATATATATATACCGTACACCGCTACACCGGGATTTTATTATTTAGGTGACGGCTTCCAACTGCTTTTCCTAGCCCATAGCATTTCAATTGATTGGTACACCGCGTGTAATTAGTTTCCAAACGATTCTTTTCTACCTAATGGTTGTCTGAAAGAGATCGCTCTTAGCGATAAGACCGCCAATTGTACATTCTTTTGTTTTTAATGTTTCGCATCGTTTATTTTTTTGGTGTACAATAAAGAATACTCTCTCTCTCTCTCTCTCTCTCTCTCTCTCTCTCTAAATAATTCACAATTCTGTCGCACTTAACACTAAACATCCCAGCATTAATTCTCGCTATATTTAAAAAATAACTAAACGGGCATATTGACTTATATTTAGTAGACGTAATTAATAATTGTTATAAACATAAATTAATTATTGTGTATATGAAAATAGTAATGCAATAAATCATAAAATTAAGTTCTAACGTTCTAAGCTCTTTCTATTTCACTATCTGTAGGTACTGTCAACAAAATTAACGTTACTATCTTTTTCATCCCTAATAACAATAGTTGTTGTGTTTTGTATATTTGACTTAATCCCGTTTAGTTTATCGATATTCATTCTCACAATTGATGTCACTTTCGCTCGAACCATATCAGTCTTGCTGTCTTCTCTCGTCAAATAATTAATATGGCTTTTTAGGTTGGACGTCGAGGCGGCGTGGTAGGTAGCCAACGTAGTGGTCTTCCTTCGGGGCGATCTTAATCTCGAAACCATAAAAAAAAATACCTAAAGTTCAATCTGTGGCTTATTTCTTCTTTTTTTAGATGTCGCCGTACAACTTTAACTACACAGTTTTAAAATTGTTATTATTCTTTTTTTATTAGTTTTAGTAACTATTTATTACTTTTAATTTCGCAATACTCTAAAAATTTGTACAATTTGGCCGACGAGCTCGTGACAAAACATGACATAGTTTTGTTTGGGGACTACTCAAATATATCTCTTCTTGGGACAGTATACGTTATTTACCACTAGGTATCCTTTTTGCTTCGATTACATTATAGTTATGCGTTTCGCTTTGTAGAATGGAACAAGTGATGGAAATAAGTAGGTAAGATATAATTTTTTTTAATTGCTAGAATGGGTGGACGAGCTCACAGCCCACCTGGTGTTAAGTGGTTACTGCAGCCCATAGACATCTACAACGTAAATGCGCCACCCACCTTGAGATATAAGTTCTAAGGTCTCAAGTATAGTTACAAGGGCTGCCTCAAGCCGAAACGCATTTCAATTCACGGCAGTAATAGGCAGGGTGGTGGTATCTACCCGCGCGGACTCACAAGAGGTCTCTCCCACGCCGTAAAGTAAGTAAAAAATTAAGGCAGATAAAAATCATTTATTGTTTCTTATCTTTTGGCATAAATNTTTAGTTCGGTGGGTAATATTACGGTCTCTCCAGATTTTGCTCAGTTGGGTCATTGCAGATTTTGCCATGCCAGTCCGTCTCCGTATTTCCGGTTCGCTACTTCCTTTGTTGGTAATCAGTGAGCCAAGGTATGGGAACTGGGTTACGGTTTCGTAGTCATGTAGGAGATTGTTGCGTTGGATAGCTTTGAAACGGTCAGTAATCATTAGCTTGGTCTTGGATTTATTAATAGCAAGCCCCATTTCCATACTGACAGTTTCCAGTTTGTGAAGTAGCTCCGCCATTTCATTTTCCGATGAAGCGAAGAGGGTGGTATCGTCCGCGTACCTGAGATTCGATATCTTTACTCCGCCTATCTTTATGCCACCTTCCCAACCATCTAAAGTTTGTCGCATTATGTGTTCTCCATAGATATATATACGAGTACACCGGGAATTTTATTATTTAGGTGACGGCCTCCAACTGCTTTTCCTAGTCCATAGCATTTCAATTGATTGGTACACTACGTGTAATTAGTTTACAAACGATTCTTTTCCACCTAACTGTTGTCTGGAAGAGATCGCTCTTAGCGATAAGACCGCCAATTGTACATTTTTTTGTATTTAATGTTTCGCATTTTTTTTTTTTTGGTGTACAATAAAGAATACTCTCTCTCTCTCTCTCTAAATAATTCACAATTCTGTCGCACTTCACATTAACATACCAGCATTAATTACTGCTATATATAAAAAATAATTAAACGGGCACACTGACTTTATATTTAGTAGACGTAATTAATAATTGTTATAAACATAAATTAATTATTGTGTATATGAAAATAGTAATGCAATAAATCATAAAATTAAGTTTCTAACCTTCTAAGTTCTATATCACTATCTGTACTCTCAACAAAATTAGCGTTACTATCTTTATAGTCCTTATTAATAGTGGTTGTGTTTTGTATATTTGACTAAAAGTCGTTTAGTTTATCGATATTCATTCTCTTTTACTGGTGGTAGGACCTATTGTTAGTTCGCGCGGGTAGGTACCACCGCCCTACCTATTTCTGCCGTGAAGCAGTAATGCGTTTCGGTTTGAAGGGTGGGGCAGCCGTTGTAACTATACTTGAGACCTTAGAACTTTTATCTCAAGGTGGGTGGCGCATTTACGACGTAGATGTCTATGGGCTCCAGTAACCCCTTAACACCAGGTGGGCTGTGACCTCGTCCAACTACCTAGCAATAAAAAAAAAAATTATGTCACATTCCCTCGAATCATATCTTTCTTGTTGTCTTCTTTCGACAAATAATTAATATGGTTTTAGGTTGGACGTCGAGACGGCGTGGTAGGTAGTCAACGTGGTGGTCTTCGGGGCGATCTTAATCTCGAAACCATAAAAAAATACCAAAACTTCAATCTGTGGCTTATTTTTTCTTTTTTTAGATGTAGCCGCACAACTTTAACTACACAGTTTTAATATTGTTATTATTCTTTTTTTATTAGTTTTAGTAAGTATTTATTATTTTTTATTTCGCAATACTCTAAAAAAATTGTACAATTTAGTCGACGAGCTTGCGACAAAACATGACATAGTTTGGTTTTGGGACTAATCAAATATCCTTCTTGGGGCAGTATTAGTTAGTTATTTACTCAGTTATTTACCACTATCCTGTCTGCTTCAATTTCATTATAATTATGCGTTTCGCTTTGTAGAGTGGAACAAGTGATGGAAATAAGTAGGTAAGATATAATTTTTTTTAATTGCTAGGATGGGTGGACGAGCTCACAGCCCACCTGGTGTTAAGTGGTTACTGGAGCCCATAGACATCTACAACGTAAATGCGCCACCCACCTTGAGATATAAGTTCTAAGGTCTCAAGTATAGTTACAACGGCTGCCTCAAGCCGAAACGCATTTCACTTCACGGCAGAAATAGGCAGGGTGGTGGTATCTACCCGCGCGGACTCACAAGAGGTCTCTCCCACACCGTAAAGTAAGTAAACAATTAAGGCAGATAAAAATCATTTATTGTTTCTTATCTTTTGGCATAAATTCTATGTTGCAGATGGAACACACGAAGTTACAGTTATTTCCGTAGATAGTCGCCTTGAACGTCCAATTTCCATAAACAAAGGACCCGGCATAATAGCTCTCGAATAAGTCTTCGTAATCTAATTTGAACGTGTATTGACCCTGGAATTTTATGTAGTCACAATTATTTGTAAATTCACCCTGACACGGAAATACAGTTTATAATATCTACAGTTTAATTCCATAAATTTGCTTGTTATTATTTGAAATGACACAAATTGGGACCAATAGTTATCGAGAAAAATAAAACAAAAATAATTTAGTTTACTTTCAAAATAACGCATTGTGAGGTTGCATTCAGTTTTGTTTTCAGGATAGGCCTAATGAATAGATGATCACATGGTTTGTTCATTTGCAGCCTCATAACTTCTTTGCCGTTCGAATGGGCCACTATTTTCCCCTGCAAAACAAAAAATATAATTTGCTTTGTATGGTTTTGTATATTGGGCTACTCACCGAAGCTGATGTCAAGCTTACAAGATCGCTATATGCATTTTTCCTCCAATTTACGTCAATTTACGACGCATAATTGAGACTTTATTTTGGTAAGAGAATGATTATCATTTTTTGGATATTTCGAAGTAATTAGACGTTGTAAAGCAATTAAATTGTTGGCTGGCAAGAGCAGGATTAGAGAAACCGAGATCATGCGCAATAGCGTGCAATTCAAAAGGCCTATGTCCAGCAGTGGAACTTTATAGACTGCTAATGATGAAACAATTAAGACTTCAACCTTGTATATCAAGGTTGACGATGAAGATACGTATCATATCTAATGAAAAAGTTACCAAAAGCACCCATTTGAGTTCATGAGAAATCCCTAAGTATTTGTCGGAGGCATCGGTTGATGAATGGATGTGCTGCGTGATGTCCTTTGTAAATCCTCGCATGATTATATTATTCTGATCGTAGTGATAAACGATCAAGTCAGCAGCACGGAAGATTGTAGTAGACAAGTGAGTGACATCTACATTTTTCTAATTTTTAACGAATAAATTCAAGGAATAAAATGACAGAAAAGATAATAAATAATGTAAGAGTCTCTAATTATTGTTGCTTAAAGCTCCATACTTTTGTAGGTGAAACATTTTCGAGAATAGTGAAGTTGTAGTATATGCTGTTGTCAACAATTTTTACTGAGATCAAGGTGCAGTCCTTGTTCTTCGGTCCCTTACAAATTTCCAAATTTCTTAGAGCTATCTTAAATGAACCCTGAAAACAAAGATACGAAGGCCATCAATTTCTCAGCAGGTACTATATTAATAATAATAGTATAATGAATAAAATAAGTAGGTATTATTTTCAAAAATTTTAGATTATCTTTCATTGGGTAATGGAATGGCATGTATTCTCACCTTTTCAAATAACTAACAAATAGTCACAAACATTAATTTTCAATTCGATGATGATTTGAATATCTGATATGCTATTGAAAGTACGAGAAGTACTTCATGCCTATATATTTTAAGCTGTTACAAAAGACTGCTCCACGGTAGAAATAGGCAAAGATGTGATCGATCCGTGCAGTCTCGTAATATTTTTCCTACTATTTCTTAAAATTGAATAATTAGCCTTTCTGATGCTCGTCTAATTAAATTTACTAATATAAAAAAAAAGACTTACGTAGCTATTTCCTTCCTTCGCGTGAATCATGTAAATTAAAAGAGAAATTAATACAAGATACACTTTTAACATTTTGACGAAAATGTATAAATGAAATAAATTGTACATGTAAAATTATTGAAAAACAACATTAAAGATCACAAAACGCTGAGGAGACGGGGGCATGTGCCGACCAACCGTTGAATTGATTTATTTAAGGCAAACTATTATAAGGATTTTTTTAGATGAACAATGATGATTATTTATCAGCCATTCATCGTAACGTTACGATAGAGTCGCAACAGACTATAATTCAAATGGTTTTATTTCATTTGAAGTTATAGATAAGAAAATCGGAATACTTTTTTCAAAAAAATGCTAAACAATCGGATTCGGGTATGGGTTTTATTGTATACATGTTGGGGTTGGAGCTGTAGCTGCTTAATAGACGAAAAATCGGACAAGAACTTGAAGCGCCCTATTAATGCTCAGACTGGGAACGGGGAAAAGGTGTAGTTAGTGGAATTTACTACGCTTTTTTAACGGTAACAGCTGTCGCTTATTTACGTAGCTTGGCCCGATGTAAAAGTATTGATACATTACAACATGACATGAGTGAGATTTGGAGAAATAACAAAAATTGCTGTTTTCAATTTTACTGCTAATATTCTATGTAGTCCCTAATGCTGGTGAATTATATTCTCTAAGAACGAGCTGATATAAATCACTTTACGCTGCAATTCAGATTTTGACATAGGTGAAAAGCGGGAAACAGTGTTTTATTTTGTTTAAATTGCAGTGCTTGTCTGATGACTCCTTACTATATAGTTAGTATTTGTACTTATTAACTCTATGCTCCTTACTGAGTCAAATTTACCCATCGTTGATTTCCCCCATCCTCCGATTTTGGAACAATGTGTAATTTGATTGTTAGTATTAAAAGACCAATCATGGTAATCGTTCTGATACAGTCTAATAACAATAAAAGCTACCATAATTTCGTCAAAACATTTCATACACGTGAATTATTTGTGCAAGTTAAATTTATTTAATCGTGATAGGCTGTAACTGTTTAGGTCTTCTCCTTTGTAGAATTTTGAAAAAAAAATACATAAATAAAATAGTCAGAAGCTTACGGTCCATCTGTGTTTAAGCGAGTTCTGAAGGCCTCAGAAACTACAATTCGAATGCTATTGCACACTTTGACTAAAGTCTCGATTGATCCAACTTATTTTGTCAATTACCGCCTTAAGATTTATTTTTAAGATAGCATGTTTTATGTATTTATTATATTTATGTAAGTTGGTATTTATAATACTTCTGAACGGAAAGATATGACGCGTACGATATAGATGACAGATGTCAAAACAAATGACTAAACATGTCGTGCCAATAATTCTGAAATCATTTAGCTTAGGCCTGGTGATTGCTGCAGGTGGGCTTTGGGCTTGTTCAGGAGTTGATTCAAGACCGATTTACAAAGACCAACAAGTTTTGATAGGCGGGACGATATGGAGCCAAATAGTAATACCTCTGGGATTGATTATTTCTAAAGTTGTCGAAGATAACTTGGATAATTTTGTACACGGATACTTTTTGATTTCCGGAGCTATTCTTTTGGGTGGGACCGGCGCGGTTCTGGTTAGTTTGGAACTGAGATGAAATTTAAGATTTAGCCTATAGTTGTTTATACGAACTTTTTTATTAAGAAGTATTTGTTTACGTAAAGTTTAAATAATGTTAGTTTGAGCACCTCAATTTTTCGATTTTCGAAAATTGTTCTCGTTTGTAGCCTTATTAAGCAAACTGAACATAGAATTTTTGATGAAAATGCAGAGACGTAATTCGAAAGTAATACATTTTCTGTGTTTTTGTAAGATTGTTGGCGAGTACAAGATTATACAAAGACGACAAAGAAGAGCTCTCCAACAAGAACCACCAGTTCCTCCGAAATTGATTATTAAAGAGAAAGACAAAGTTAATATCGTGATTAGCATTATTGTGTTGATAGCAGCGTTATTTACGTTTTCCGAATTTTTAATTGTGATTTTTATGGATTAAAGAAGAACAAATTTATTTGTCTTACTTTTAAGGCTGCTAGGAAACAATGCTATAAATATTTTAAATTTAAACACTACCACAAACAATTTTATACCTGCTGCCTATCTTTGACCGCGTGGCTGGTCTGGTAATTGGTATCTCTGACTGCTTTATACACCACGGTTCCAACTTTGATTCCCTGTTGGAGTTTAATCTAATCTTAAAATAAAAATATCTGTTTATGAAAATAAATAAATATTTTTAATATAAAACAACAATACACAAATATTTGTCTCATATGCGAAAATCGGCCACTCATAATACTTTGTGTTCCGGAGAGTCTGTAGACGTGAATGCCTTGAGTACACTTTGAGTACATGAGTACGAAGTCTAATTTGTATTATGTCTATCTTACCCTTCAAACTGGGAATTTGGCAAAATGCAAAACTTTCAACGAAAAATACTGCAATAAAGTCCCCTAGGGTCAATACATTCCAGGCCCAGTGAATATCATTTCCAGAACGACATCCTGTTTATCCCATCTGAACATCTGCAACTGAACTAAAGGACGATCATTCATTCATTTATCCCTCGATTCCGTTTACCATACTATAGAGTCACTACGAAATGAAGAACAAAAATACTTGTGCTTATAATTAACAGTAAGCTCTTATGATATCTATATATTAATACGTGAAGCAAAAACATTGTATCCCTTTTTACGAAAATTGCGTGGACGGAGGAGTATGAAATTTTCCACACTTATACAGAATAAAGAGAAGAAGTGCACAATGCTAATATTTTTTTAAAACAATGCGTAAAAGATACATTAAATCAATAAAGAAAACATTACACACACTACATACTATGTATTTGACGCACACACGCATGCATACTATTTATTGTCAAACTTTTGTTCTTGACGTCTGTGGTCAAATTAAGAATAGATTAAATATTGTTTGTCTTTATCAAAATTTTTTTGATAGTGTAGCCTTGGTGAAATTTGTGATTATAGAAGTATAACATACAATCATAACAGTGTAAAAACTTACAATTCCAATTAATTATAGTCGAATTTCGACTACTGCGGGACCTCTAGTATACTCGTAATTGACATTAATAAAATTGATATTTAAAAATTCACTTTCCAGTCATAAAGTTTGGAAAATGTAAATAAATGGTTCTATTAAGGAAAACTGAAATATTTACGTTTATTCTAATCTAATACAAAATAGTTTTCCAGCTCAGTTTTCTAGTTATTTCCCTTGTTTAAATTGAAGCAAGTATCACGTTCCATTGCCAACATTTTTGTTGCAACTGTTATCAACTGGTAATTACTCATTCCTTAAGTCTTTCTCCAGTACAAGATTTTAAAATATCTGTCGCTAATCCAAAATCCTTGAACTTTACACAATGAATTTCACTCATTACGTGAGATCTGCTTATTTGTCTGTAGATTTGACTGCTGTAACGCTGGGTCTTGATCCGTTTCTTATTTCCATAACTGGCAACCAATGGGCTACCAGGTTGTAAATGGTTAGCGTCGCTCATGCACATTAGCAAGGTCAAGGGCACAACCAAGGCCACTCCCTTCCGCTGAAGACTGTTTTCAAGGCTATTTTGATGAAGTACATCGCATATTTCTTCGGGAACACCGTAAAGGCTTATTCTAAAGCCAGAGGGTACGTGGTAAAAATCATAACGTAATACGTATTGTCGAATCATTCATCATTCATCGAACTCAATATGTTTGTATCAGAAATCGGGGTATTAAAATAACTGAAGGTCCTGACTGGCTTATAACAAAATCTTAGGCTGCGGCCGCTGAGTGCCTGAATATTGAGTTGTACTGCTATTTGTACATATTCATAAAATATATATTTAAAATGGACAAAAGCTCGGAATTCTACTTGATGAGTTATAATATTTGTCACTGGTGCCTCTTGTGAGTCTGCACGGGTAGGTACCACCACCCCACCTATTTCTGCCGTGAAGCAGTAATGCGTTTCGATTTGAAGGGTGGGGCAGCCGTTGTAACTATACTGAGACCTTAAAACTTATATCTTATGGTGGGTGGCGCATTTACGTTGTAGATGTCTATGGGCTCCAGTGACTGTTTAACACCAGGTGGGCTGTGAGCTCATCCATCCATCTAAGCAATAAAAAAAAAACATATGAAGTGTATGAAACGGTATGTATGTGTATTTATATGATTTTGCACAAATTTTCAACATTGATCATGTTCGTCCATCGTTGTTTTACAACTTCAATTGGTGTTTATACAATACCAAATAATGTATTATAATAAAGTAAAGAAGTTTCACACTGAAGGCGTAACTAATTTTTTTTACTCAAAAAGTTAAACCTTTCATAATTAAATGCCTCAAGTCAGGGTTTCTCCTGTGTTATGTATACCTCATACGCGCATATGACTTATGAATATTTCAAAACGCGAAATGTGCTAAGATAAAAAGAAATTGCACTGACCGAGAGTCACCCTGAATTACTATACCAAAGACATGAAAAACAAATTACTTAATTAGCCAGTGTATTCCAAAGAGCCGAAGATTGATTCACATTGGGCCGGTCACATCTGTCGAGCCAGCGACGCTAGGTGGGGGAGGAAAGTCCTCGAATGGAGGCCACGGATGGGTTCCAGGAGCATCCTCCGACCAGGTGGACCGACGACTTAGTGCGCACGGCGGGAAGTCGTTGGATGCGGAAAGCGGAGGACCGCATTATGTGGAAGGCATTGAGGAAGGCCTATGTCCAGCAGTGGGCAGATAAAGGCTGATGATGATGTTGATGATGAAGATTGTTTTGCTCATGGTAGAACATATTGTAAGTCCGCCTAATCATTCAGTCTATTTCTGCCGTGTGGTAGTCATGCGTTCCGGTTTGAAGGCTGAGTAGGTCGTTGAACAATACAATTTATATCATTTACATTATCATTACAATTCAAACTCGTTTCTTAAAGTCGTTAGCAGCATTCACGTTGTGATGTTAATAGGCTCCGGGTACAGCCTAAGTTCGGAGGCTAGTTCACAATAAACCAAAAGAAGTGTACGGCGACCTTTTAATTCAAAACTTGAAGTAAAATTTATGGATACCACAAGGCTGTTTGGAAAACATCATATTGGCTTAAAAGCTCTAGAGAGAGATAAAAGTATGATGTGCCAGATCATATCAGCTCAGATCTTTCTCTCTCTTACCAAAACAGATTCGGTGTCCAAGCATTAGAACAAATCCACTGTGATTTGTGAAACAAACTCTGAATATTAGTATTTGTAAAGAAATATTTTAAAGCATTTTCAGTGCAGTGGAACAGAGACTTATGCAAATTTAAAACACGTATGCACTCAAGTATAAATATTGTTATCTTCATTAAAGTTAAGCCTTTTTGATTACTGCTACTACAAGAAAGACGCACGTAGCATATGGAAGTAAAATGGCGTTAGGATTGTGAGTATTAAATATTTTTTTTCAAATAAATAACTCTAATTTGAATTGGCTGGCACGCTCATGGTGCAGTAGTGGGATTGGTTTGAGTTTACAGGTGTTTTTGTTGCTTTAGATGGGCAGATCAACTCACGACCTATTATAGCTGTGTGGTTATTGGAGTCGATAGGCCTCATAGCGTGAAATATTAGGCTTAAATTGTATTGGAATAATAGCCGTTGTATTATTTAGCACAGGAGGCATTATTGCATCGTACGATAAAAAGTAGGACCTTGGTCTCGATTTGAGTATGTTCATATACCAAAAATGGTTACTAAGTATTCAATGTATGACCAAGAAGCGCAGTGCCACAGAGTACGTTGAGCCGAGTGTCATTGGTTTGATTTCCGTTTCGGTTAAATATTTGTTTGACGAACAGGTTTGTTTGTTCTAAATCCCAGGCACGTGTTTAATTAATTATACATATTTATATGAGTTTCTACGTACTTGAAAACTCTACTGTTTTAAGTTTACAATTATTTAGCTACTGTATAGAAAACCTTAGTTTGGAGTTAGATGGCAAGATGACCCTGTGCAATTTGTTCCCGATTATTTCATCATCATTAACCTATAGTAGTTCACCGCCGGACATATACCTCTCCAACTGCTTGCCACTGAGCTGTTACCAACCGCATAGGTCGTCTCTCCACCGAGCCTGAGGGCGACTTGAACTACTTTTGCCAATTCATGGTCTCCAGTCAAAAACAAGGTTATCGGTTCTCCGATTGCCATTTCAGCTTATTAATCTGCTGTGAATTAAATAATAACTAAATACAGGATGCGGTCATGATGCGATGATAATTACATAATGCGATCCTTTTATTATAAAAGTCGAGTCGAGTCGAGTTTTAAGGGTGAGAAAGCCGCGTTGTTTTTGCTTCAGTTTTATTTTAATAAATTCCAAGAAGTTCGATTAACTCGAAAAGTTGCACACGCATACACAGCCAATAATTTGACAGTATTTTAGCTGAAGACCCCGATTAGTTCGGAGATGTAATTATTTTTCTAAACTACAATTTACATCTTCTTTTCATTTCAGTCTACTTATCACCGGAATTTTAGCGTTTGGAGCTTATTGGACTACGAAATATTTAATGAGTAGTCCTGACAACAATTTTTCTTCTACAACTGTCATGCCGACAACGATGTCCTCAACGCTACCACCCGGGCTGTTATAGCGTAGTACTGTAGAATTTAAGATAACTGTAAATATGTTATTAATTTAAGAATGAAATTAAAAGAAAATTAAAAACCTACATGTATTTAAATATTGGTTATTTAAAAAAACAACGAGAATACGAAATGTTAAACTGTCAAGATGATCGAGTAAAATCTAAACTCACACCAAAGACCTTGCAAGAGAACAGAGTGACTAAAACGCTTTTCCTGACTCACTACGGCTGCTTACTCTGTCTATTAAACTAGGTACTATCCTAGGAACTTGTGATGGGCTTGTTACAAGTCACGTTGGTATCATGGCCTTTCTATTTTGATAAGGGGCAATGCAATGAACGTGCTAAAATAGGGTAGCATTTTTCGAGAAAAATTGAGAAATCGACCTCATGATTCAAATTGGGCGATGGCATACGCTTTAAAGTTTTCTTGGGCTCTAGTAACTGTTCTACGCTGAGCCGTAAAATTGTCTGCGTTTGTCATCTATACTAGTTGAAAAGAATATGATACTAAACATTACGCGTATGTCGCTTATTACGAGGATTTGAAAATCAGGCTTATTACTGCAGCAGTGTTTTATAAATATTGATTGTTTCCGCTCATTAAGGTGGTGCACATAATCGCGTATTTTTTATTATTATTATATTTGCATACATATATATTTTTCCGAAATATATAATATAAAAATGTTTTTAGACGTGTTGATTTAGTATGTTATAATATTATATGAAATAGGCTTGTGTATTTATTACGAATGTTTATATTTCGTAATATCGTTTACAATCACACGTATTATTTAGAGTTCACCTAATAAATAAAGTATGAAACGGTGAACTACTATAGAATATTTTGAAATAATATGTGAAGATTGTAAATTCCAAAACATATCAAAAAGTTGATAGCATTTAAGAATTTACAATGGTCCACACTACCTGTCTATGGCGGAAAAATAATGATATTTAAAAGGATAATATAGTGCTATTTAAACTTCTTATTTTATTACAAACACGCGTATAATTGCATTTATAGTATGTCACGATCCGTGATGCGTCTTCGACTTGACGTCTCAAGATATAAAATATGTCGACTTTCACTTATCACACGGGCACTGCTGACTGCTCAGGGCTTGAGTTCTCTATTCATCTGCGACAAAAAACGTAATATCTGTGCTTAGTGCGAGTTTCTTAACGTTCTCGATAGCGTAAAAGTTAACTCAAATTTGTATGCATTTGCATGCAGTTGGAGCGTTTGCTTACGTTTGCCGCTAGGGGCGCTGTTCCACTTCCACTGTTTTACTGGTGGTAGGAGCTCTTGTGAGTCCGCACGGGTAGGTACCACCACCCCGCCTATTTCTGCCGTGAAGCAGTAATGCGTTTCGGTTTGAAGGGTGGGGTAGCCGTTGTAACTATACTGAGACCTTAGAACTTATATCTCAAGGTGGGTGGCGCATTTACGTCGTAGATGTCTATGGGCTCCAGTAACCAATTAACACCAGGTGGGCTGTGAGATCATCCACCCATCTAAGCAATAAATAAAAAAAAAACATACAAATTTGAGTTAACTTTTACGCTATCGAGAACGTTAAAAAACTCGCACTAAGCACAATCGTCACCTTTTCATATTCAGTCGATTGTCACAGCGACGCATGGCTGGGATTTACTGCCCATGTAGACCAGGCTTAAAAAAAAATTACTCACTAACCACAACAGATGATACAATAGGTTGTATCATCTGTTTCCCACGACATGTCACGAATACGCCGTGTGATACGAAAGTGTCTCATAAATTCACCTTGAGTACAATAATAGAGATATGGCGTTCGGATTGTAAGTACAAAACATTTTAATTGTATCGAAAAATTATGGTTAAAATTATGGTCTTAAAACTATTTTATGCTCCGTAACATGAGAGAGGAATAGCTAGCACTGAGTCGTTCCTTTGTTACGTTGCGTATTAATCACGTTGTTTAGCTTAATGTTTGTATGAAGCCTAATCCCACAGTCGTCCGGGGAACTCGTTTCGAGTAATATAAATCTCCATATTCAAATCCTTTAGTAGGTACATTTTTTTCTTAGTAAATAAGTACCTAGCTCGAACGAAGTTATTTGAGTCGACTATTATCAAAGCCGGCAATGTGACTTTTCTACCATTATTGGTAAATCAGAAAAACGAATGATTGACTTTGTATTCCATTGGCAGTCACAAAACTCTTCTGAACGACATCTTAGATAAATAACAGGTTAAGCATTAACCTTTATTTAATGCAGTTTTTGAACCGTATTCTTTGAAGGAAACGATTATATTCAAATCAATCTGTATTGACATATCAATAACATTTTTTTGTCCAAATGCACAGATTGCCACCTTTGATAATAGACGACTCATTTATCGTTGAGTTATTGCTTATAAGAATTTGGTTAATTATTAGCGATTGGTTGTATTCTGAACTTGCATGTTGGTATTTACCAATATTCTGTCTATTTCTTAGGCACAACTTAAGCTTCTCTTAAGCAAACATGATTGTCTCGTCAATCTACTAGATAATGACTCTAAACTTTTGAACCACGTGGCCCGTTTGATCAACGTCTTTGTTATAATAGTCTAAGGTTGAATGTGGTTACTACGAGTTTAAAAAAAAATGTTTCCCGCCCCGCTTAGTTTGTGGTAACATTCAAACTGTAGTTCAATGAACTCCGACAACCCATACACACCAGTGGGAGCTAAGTTTGCATATTTACGCTCGACAATCGTCTGTGAGTTACTTGCTCATCTGTCAATGTTAGCTACTAGCTATAATAAGGGATTTATACCAGTGAACCCAAAATTGCGGTAGGCAGAGACTTGGCTCTGCCCCTGGCATTGCTGAAGTCCATGGGCGATGGTAACCACTCACCATCAGGTGGGCCGTATGCTCGTCTGCCTACAAGGGCAATAAAAAAAAAACAAAAAAAAAAATTGTGTGAAGTACCTTAATTGCCTTTATAAAAGAGTACACATTAAACTAATTCTCTTAGTAACAAATATACGGCCTAGCTACAGTAGTTTAACGTTTCATTGCTATATAACTTAAAGTCGTCGTGGCCTAAAGGATAAGACGTCCGATGCATTCGTATGAAGCGATGCACCGGTGTTCGAATCCCGCAGGCAGGTATCAATTTTTCTAATGAAATACATACTCAACAAATATTCACGATTGACTTCCACGGTGAAGGAATAACATCGTGTAATAAAAATGAAACCCGCAAAATTATAATTTGCGTAAGCACTGGTGGTAGGACCTCTTGGGAGTCCGCACGGGTAGGTACCACCACCCCGCCTATTTCCGCCGTGAAGCAGTAATGCGTTTCGGTTCGAAGGGCGGGGTAGCCGTTGTAACTATACTGAGAGACCTTAGAACTTATATCTCGAGGTGGTTGGCGCATTTACGTTCTAGATGTCTATGGGCTCCAGTAACCACTTAACATCAGGTGGGCTGTGAGCTCGTCCATCCATATAAGCAATAAAAAAAAATAAAAAAAATGATTGAACAGGCATCCTCTTAATTCTTAATAACTGGGTAAATGTTTCTATTTTTTTTTTTTCAGTTTACTAGTAACAGCTATAATAGCTTTCGGAACATATTTTGCGACAAAATATTTTATGAATCGTCCAGAAATTGATATGGAAATCGAAACAGAAGCTGCTACCGAAACGCATACGAATAAATATTATTTTTAACTTCACACTCTCTTCAGGATAATAGGTTTGTTTTCTATGTCTCTAAAATACCTCTATGATGAATGTTATTACAGTACTAATGTTTTTTACACTGCACATAATGTGACCAATCGATCATAGGCAAAAAGGCCGAAAAAGTTAAATTCTTTTTCTCCTTTGTTCTACAGATTTTTTGTATTACAGCTATTAACGAGCTATAAGTGTTATCAATAAATATTTGCAACGAATTTTTCCCTACTATAACAAAAATTGAACACCAAAATTTTCCCACTGTTCCAAAAAAAGATACCAACTAAAACAAATGAAAAAATAGCACATACAAAAAAATTCTAAATGTTGAGGTAATTTTTTTTTTTTTTTTTTTTAAATAAATAAATAAATATTTACTAACAATCACGCCACGTTAACTGGTCCCGTGGTAAGTTCGTAAAGAACTTGTGTTACAGGTACCAGATAACGGAAATAAATGTAATATTTTTATTATACACATACATATATTTAATATACATCCATAACCCTGGAAAAGACATTTTTTTATATTTATCATACAAATATCTTCCCTTGGCGGGATTCGAACCCGCGACCCCCTTGTGTAGTGACCATGTCACTTACCACTACACCAGACGGCCGTTAAGTAATGTCAGTAATAATTTCGAGCGTTGGCTGAACGTGAAATTCGGTAAATTTTAATAATTCCTCTTACGTCAATGTTACACTATCACGCTGTCATTTCGAGAATATGAAATGAAGCCCTATATTGGAAAACCTATGTACAAGTATGAACCCACAAGGTAAATGGACTGTTATAAACAGAACTGGTATCGTCTGAATTATTATTTTATTGTATCATTTATCTGAAATATTCTGAATTTGTTTATTTACTACATAGCTGCAAACAAAAATATTGTGATTTTTTTTGTAAACACGTTTCGCTGAATCTCAAATTTAAGAGTAATGCAAAGAAAACATATTATATTTGCTAAGAGCAACTCGCCGTGTTTGATTGTGGTTGATAAGCAGCCTGTTAAATTAATTATTATTGGAAACAATGGCAGTAGCCGGTTTGTAAGTAATTTAAATAAAAATATTTCATTTTGTATGTAAATTCCCTTTACGCGAGGCAGCTCGATTTTCAGCAGTATATCACTGCTATTCGGCATAATTTTTATACTTTTTATTTCGCAATTTTTATTCTGCTTTCTTTGTTAATAATTCAATTAAATAAAATTTTCAAGAATACGTAATGAATTAAAGTTTGTTTAATTTTTATTGTTATTAATAGTCTATGTGATTAAATCTAATAGATTCAATTTTTTTTACTAAACTTTAATAAAATCAAAAGGTTTCTTTTTTCAATATTAGAAATATTTTTCACCTGCATGAGCAGCTGGGTGGTATTTATAATAATAGCGCCTCATGTGAAGTTACTCGCGTCTATCAATATTAAGTTTTACTTTTGCAAAAAGTAAGGAGACGAACTCACAGCCTGACTTTAAATGAACTATTATTAGCTCATAGATATCACAACGTGAAGGCTTCTCTTGAGACACAGGTTGAATTATCAATGAATTATCAATGCGACGTGACGAACAAGAATTTCGTTTGTCTTTTGTTCGTTTGCAACGTAATTAGTCTCTTGAATATGCTACCATATATTTTTTAATTTTCAGAGCACTTTTGGTAGGAGCCATCATGGTGTCCATATATCTTGGAGGCAAATATCTATTAGAAATGGACCGTATGAACAATGACGTGCCTATGGCGAATTTAACTGGTCTAGGTTGAGAAACACGTTGTTTTAATGTTACGTTAATTTAAATTTGTTAAATTAGTTAATTTTAATTTATTATTAATTTTAGGCGAAGAAAGGATAGAACGATTGTTGTCTGGAAAATTGTATTGATGTGATTTTTTAAATAAAATGGTTCGGTGAATGTCATCAATTTCGTTTTAATCAGTAAAACGTCCGCATGTTGAGAGCCAAGAGATAAATCTCTATTTTCTTTTTTTTCTACCTATGTTGATAGCCTTGAGAGGCTATCTCAGCTTCGCCCTAACATGTAGGTGTGCTCACGGGGCTCAAACCGGAGTGATGCTAACACTGGCCCTAGCAAGAGCAGTGCTTCGCAGAATCTACTACCGGATCGGAAAAGCGACCCACTGAGAAGATCCGGCGAGAAACTCAGTGGGCTGTGGGTTAAATCTCTTTTAAGATAAATCTTACGTTATTAAATTTGTGTATTTTATCTCCATTAAGTTTCATGTTATCTAAGTATAAAATTGTATGTCATACCAAATGGTATTTACCAATATTTATATACCAATATTTCTTCGAAAATAGTGTGAAAGAGCTCTTGATGTTTGGTATTCCTGACGTATCAAAGCGACGGTAATCAATAATTGAATTGGCGTAGCATTCACGTAGAAGTATTATTATAATAAAAACAATATCAGGTATGGAAAAAAAAATTGAAATAAAAATGTCAGTATAAATAACATCAAGACCAAATAGTATCGTGATTCATTTGTTTTTGTTCGTATTACAATAAGCCAAACAAGAGTGTTATTTTTTAAACATAGCGATGTTTTCACAATGGAATATCAGCGGCTATGATTTTATTGTTTATATTATACTAAATGATCACTCGTTTGTGCATCAGCTCAGTATAATCTCGGCTGTGATTCAAAGGTGTTATAAATTAATATTAAACTTAAAAAAACGCTTTGTACATTGTCTTCGTAAAGGTTATGGAAGCTGGATTGTGAGTAACGTTTAGTATTTTTTTATTTGATAATAAGAATTGATTTTATAGCGCGCCTTTGGTTCAGTTGGATCATGCCTAACCTACAAGGCTCGTACAACTGTTTTGAATTTGGATATTAGTTGGTATTAAAACTGCTAATTACAAATTAAATGATAACAGTAGTAGTGTCTCAAATTATATTTATTCATACTTTTTTTTTATTGTCTAGATAGGTGGACGAACTCACAGCCTACCTGGTGTTAAGTGGTTACCGGAGCCCATATACATCTACAAGGTAAATGCCGCCACCCACCTTGAGATATGAGTTCTAAAGTTTCAGTATAGTTATAACGGCTGCTCCGCCCTTAAAACCGAAACGCATTACTGTTTCACGGCAGAAATTGATAGGGTGGTGGCACCTGGGAGGCGCTGGAGTCCGACATAGCCCGGTTCGTTACCCCCCTTGACCGGGAATCCGTAAATGGATTCCACAGCGCTAAAAAAAAAAAGGTGGTGGCATCTACCCGTGCGGACTTGTCAGAGGTCTTACCACCAGTAAGATACATATATTCTTCCACCCCTGGTTTTTAAATTGAGTACAATTAGTGGGTGTTACAAGTTGCGGGTTGATGCTACAGTTCCGCCTACCTTTGACGGGCAATCATTGTAATTGTTGAGCTACAACGATGAACATCGATCGCAATTATTCAAAAAGCTTTCAACACTAAAAATGTTTGTTTTTTAAGAAAACAGTAAGTTGCTTGCTAAAAAAGATATGGCAAGATATTTTGTATAAGTTATGGTATTATTATGTAAAATTACGTAATATTTTGGTTTTTTTTTTAGGTTTTTATTGACCGGAGTGCTAATGTTTGGTTTGTTCTTGGTCGGTGAAGATGTACGTAAAATGGTAGATAAATTAATTAAATTAGATGGAAAAACAGGTGACGGATATTCACAGTACGCTGATTTCGCTAACGACTCACAATTTTAAGGATCGTTATTTCTTATACTGCGATTTTTGTAACCAAATACAATGTAAGTATTTTTTAGGGTTCCATGAGCAGTAGGGTTACTTTAAAGCAAGGGGCTCCCAAACTTATTTTGTCTACTACCCACTTTGAGAATAAATTATTATTTAGCACCCCCCTTTTTTTAACCTACTTAAAAACCACTATAGCGAGAACTCAGCCGGTGTCTAAGAGTCCTCCTAAATGAAATTACAAATCGCTTACCAAGTCTCTACACAACACCCCCATTTTTTTTCTGGGTCTCTTACCGCCCCCCTTTAAGCTTGCAGCGCCCACAAGGGGGCGTTATCGCCCACTTTCAGAAAGGCTGCTTAAAGGTTTAATTCCGCGTTTATTCTTTGCATTTTAACATATTCATCCTTTCCAATAGTTTGTAACTTAAGTACTTACGTATTTTGTGCTTTAAAAAATTGTTTATTTTATTTATAAAAAAAATCATATAACGATATATTGTACGATTAATTGCGCTGAAATATAATAAAAAACTGAATAATATTTTACTTCATTGCTACTGAAATACCCCTTATCCGGACTATCTAGTATCACACACATTATACAAATGTTTTTTTAATATATAATCCTTTTTTTTTGTTAATGTCGGTTGCACATGTGTGCTTAACGACTATAACTTAATATGTAGTGTTTATGTGCGGTGAAAAGTATTTTAGTAAAATGTTTTATTTATTTCATATTTGTTTTCAGAGCTGAGTCATTTGGGAGAAAACTATAAATTATTTTGATGCTACAAGCTGGTGATTATTTACTATGGCAGTGGGAATGTAAGTTTAAATTGATATGTACATATTTATTTAATATTATTTGATTGAGACATTCATCTTGTCAGGGCGGTGGACAGGAATTTTGCTGTCTCCTTGAAATTATTCTTTATAAGCGTTACAGTATGATTATAAATTAACAGCACGAACCTATCTCCTCCGTTGGGTGTCCACAAGCTGCGGCTGAAGGATTCATCAGAGTACGACCAGCAGCGTTTTTTTTAATATTAAGCCAGTAATACAATGCGACCACGAAACGGAATTTAATGGTGGAAACACGTATTCTAAAGCTATATGGGTGGGTGGTTACCACTATGTGCCCTATTTAAATCGCAAAGCATATGTTCCGGTTTAAACCACTTAGCGATCATTATATAACAGCCTTTACCAAAGTGGGTGATAACGCACCCTAAGCAGGCCTAAAGGGGGGCGGTAAGAGACCCAGAAAAAAAATTGGGGCGTTGTGTAGAGGCTTGGGAGGCGATTTGTAATTTCATCTAGAAGGACTCTTAAGCCTGGTTCGGACTAGGCGAGTATTTTAGTCGAGTACCGAGTAAATTAGTAGCTAAATGTGTCTGAACACCAAAAATTTAGTCGAGTAGGTTAGTAAATAATTTAGTAAAGTCAATCCATTTTATTCTATTTTTATGAGGGGAGTAGCGCCTCACTGGCTCACTGACTAAGGTCAGGACTAAGGTGGTTTTAAGTAGGTGAAAAAATGGGGGCGCTAGAAAATAATTTATTCTCGAAGTGGGCAGTAGACAAAATAGGTTTGAGAACCTCTGTTATATAATGTAATGGAGACTTCAACCTTGTCTCTAAGAGAAATCCCTTCAAGGCGAAGTTGGCAAAAAAGGGTGGGCAAAATTCACATCGTGATGTCTAGAAAGTTAAGATTACTTATACAATTATATTTTCAATTTTCAGTGTCCTCTTGCTCGGTGCCTTCGCTTTTTCAATATTTTGGACGACAAAATTCGTCACAGAAGTTTATGGTACATCTAGTAATGCTACTACGCCCTTCCAGGATGTGACTCCGAATTCACATGCGGCAGAACTTATTGAATATGTTGAATAATTAGTGATTAATTTGACTTGATTTTATATGGTTATTTAGCAGCAGTAGAAGTTATTGTATTTACTCATAATGCACTATATCTAATTTAACAAATATATACTAAGATTACCATAATAATATATGTCTGGCCGCCATCTTTTATTTGTGAACAGTTTTTATCTCTAAATATTTTATTAACGCTTTAACTGTCGATTTTAAAACATTAAAACAAGTGAGCATTTTAATTTATTTATTATGTATTCCGAAATGTTTCAGATATATTGTTCACTATTCGTTGGATTTAACATTAAAATTCAATAAAATTACGTTTCCTTAACGTGAATAACTAACGGTAATGGATATCTGGAAAGCGTTCTTGGTGCAGAGGTATTATATATACCAGACTGCAATCTAGGAAATTATTTAAGGATTTTTATTTAAATTCAATTTCGAATTATTGTCATGTTCCCAGTTTGAATAAAAAAAATACGTTGTACATTTTTTTATATATTCGTATTTTAAGTACTACAAGTAATAAACGTCGTCCAACCATCAATATAAATCTAAGCCCATAGTGGTACTAAAAGGATTTTAATTGCTATAGATGTGCAAGTGAGTTCTGCTATTAGAATTGGTATTAAATGTATATTTGAGATCATAGGCGTCTCATAGGAGTGTATGCCGCGGTCCAGTTTGACACATGAGACCGAAGCCTCAACAATATTGCGTAACAGCTGCACCACACCATGACAATGAGTGGATAATGGCAGAATCGAACCGGATTGTGGTAATTGCATACTAAGCGATTGATAGCACGTGTTTCACTTTTATTTAAATATGTTTTTTATTTTCAATCAATAAAAAGACATTCACTGATTTTATCAATTTTATTAACGATAACAGTATTAACAAAACTTGTTTCAAGTCTTTTTAAATTATATTAATATTTAATCATTAAAACAATTGCTTATTTAAGTACTTGTGGAACACTTACAGTTAGTCATTAGTCATGTATTAAAAATAAAATAAAAATAACCGAAACATTTTCCGAGTACCTTTAGATATCGTGTAATCCAGTACCATTTTTATACATTTAAACTTCAAAATAACTTATTAAAATGAATATATAATATTATATAATAATATGAATAAATATAATGTTTGTTTCTCCAGCAGCCTTAAAACAATGTGAGAATGTGTCCTTCTTCTCCATCTTAAAAAGGTTCGAAAAGCCTTTAAAAAAACCTTTAAATTAATTTAAACCTTTAAAAATCTATCAGATTCATTTCTTCCAAATAATTCAATTATAATAATTTGTAATATTAAAACAAAATAAATATCATCATAATATCATTCAATTTTGAATTTTTTATGAGGCTAAATTAACTTATAAAGTTATGAGAATACTGATATATGTAATTTTAAATAGCACTTTTTTGCTTCATTAGAAATATTAATAGATAATGTTAACCGCGAATCAAAGCCTTCCATGGCGCTCAATTTTTTTATTTAATTGTACTAAATTGGAGTGATATAATTGAATAATTAACATTGACAAAAAATATTATATTTATTGAAGGTAATAAATAAGTATTTTGTGATGCTAAATACTGTTACTTCCTTAAGCTATTTAGATATTTATAATCAGAATCTACACACAATGAAGATAGATACATACCATAAATATTAGTTATTGTTGCTTAATAACAGTTCACAAAAAATGCCTTGAATGTTACTTAAGTAAAATATAAGTCCGTTTTGACACAAGTCTATATCTTATAAGTTTTCAAATATATTTGGTAACTACAATTTTTTTACTCCTAATTTATATAATCCGTACATCGCTCGATCAAAAAAATCTCCTTCACATTTAAAATTAGGTACAAATAAATACTCATAACAATTTTTTGTGAAAATCATATAAGGTAATTTTATTTGGATCAATAAAAAGCCACGGACGTTCATTAGAGTGTGTGATGAGGTGGAACAACATTTGTTTTTGATTGAATTGAAAAAAAAAAAAAACTTAGTCCAAAAGAAACACGAAATTCTTTAGTCTTTGATGATGTCATGTATTTTTTTTATACTGAATAAGTCTTGTTACAATCAAATGTATAAATAAAAAATGTATATTTGTGTGTTTGTTTAAGCTTTGCGCGTTCTTGTGATGTCCGTATTTTTTGAGCTTCTGTAGAGTTATCAAACGGCCTACTAAAAATATAGACCATATTATATAAAAATCTGTTTACAATAATTATTAAGTTTTCAAATGAAACAATCACAATTTCATATTATATTATTTTAAAATGCAATTTAAAACTTGCTAGAAGATCATAAACTTACTTATTAACAACACATCGTTCCAATAAAACTCTACATTTAGTTTTTTGTTTCCTATTCTAGATGTACACAGTCACTTATGCTTTCTTTGTAGATTCTTTCTTTCTTTTCGGATACAATCCGTCGATTCCTTTCCCGAACGGAGTCTTTCCATTTGTTGTTAAGTAGTAAGATCCTTTCGCACTAAAAAAATAAAGAAATAAATAATTTATTTCGCTATCAAAGCTTTTACTACCATTTATTATATTTGCTATTTTTTAATATGGTATTACGTAGATAATCCAAACTATACTCTGTAAAGCGATGGTTTATTTACGTAGATTTTATTAGAGTAGATATTCTTTTAAAAATATAAAAAAATAGAAATAAAAATATCTCTGTTCTGTTGTCTGTTGAATGTTCTAAAGTAGTTCTTGAAGATATACTCTATCGCTGCATAAGGTCGTTGTTTTACGCGTCTCTAATTGAGTACTTGAATAATAGCGGCACTCCACGGCGCAGCGGCAGTCCAAAGTTCACTCACCTGTGGTCACAATTAAAACCCATATATACCAATCCTAATTCGGGTGTGGGGTTATCTTTAAATTTGCTAAACGATTCTGCAGGAGATGCAGGGAAGGCCTCGGGATTCCTTACAGATTCGGCGTAGAATCTCCACGATCTCCAATGACTACATAAATCTTAAAGAGAAAAAATAGCATTAAACCGACGACATTATTTACCCACGATAAAGTTAATATTTTTTTTGTAAATGACTTGAACTTGACAATGAAATATGAACAAAGGTTTTCAGTGGTGGCAGGACCTCTTGTGAGTCCGCGCGGGTGGGTACCACCACCCTGCTTATTCCTGCCGTGAAGCGTTAATGCGTTTCGGTTTGAAGGGTGAGGCAGCCGTGGTACTGTAAATACATGAGATCTTAGAACTCATGTCTCAAGATGGGTGACATCATTTACTTTGTTGCGGTAACCACTTCACACCAGGCAGATCGTCTAGGCGATAAATGCAAAAACATAACAATTATTGGCTTTCTCAGTTTCATTGATAATCAGAAATTCTAGTAACATAATTAGTCTATAATGTGCATCGACAGTCTAAGAAATGTTATGTGTGGCATACCTCTGCTTTACTTTGGTGTCTATGAATTGTACTGTGATTGTGAGCTCTCATGCAAAGGTCAGATTAAAAGATAAATTTTGATTAGTTAAGCAGCACATTGCGGATATAAATAATTTACGGTACAGAGGCTTGTGTTTGTCAATATGCTCTGTATTCAACTCAATATGCTTATGACAGTGATACCAGAACTATTCAGTTACAGTTAATTCTTTTTGTACGCAAAGAAACGTAAATTTCGAAAATTATATAATTTAATTCTACTTAGAACATATTATATTGCTTCATATTGCTTTGGTAATTATTTAAAATATCACCGCCATCTAAATTGCAATTCAAGGCGTCGCGTCACACTAGACGGTTGACCACAGAGGTCGTATGTTTAGGAATTGTGTTATATTGCGCGCATTCAACTAATAAGAGTATTCGGTAACAGTTACTTTAAGGTAATTATTTATGTATACTAACTAACGATTCGTTACATTAAAATGTAGCGTAGTAGTAGTGAGAATATAAAATGTATTTCATAAATGTCTTACAACAATAATTTGGTTGTTGTGGTAGCAAAATAAAGTATCAGTAAGCTATTGCATAGCTTTTATCGCGGGTTTTGAGCGCGGCGACCGCATCAAGAAATTCCGTAACGAAAAGAAAACCTAACACCCCCCACTCCGCCTACCACTGCATGCGCATCATGAAAAGTCTTCCCATCTCTCTCTCGCGCGGTCTAACTTATGAGTGTGAAGGGGACAGTTAATGTTTTGTTTTTGTTAATGTTTATAAATATAGCGTGGTCTTATTTTATTAATGTTTTAATATTAAATTATTATTGTGTAATTATAATTGCATAAGTAGATAAAAAATGCTATGCAATAGCTTTACCGCGGCAGTCCCCGAGTGCCACACGTGTTTTTTTTAGTAAACGAATATTAAACTGGTCTTGGCTCTGTCCTTGGCATTGCTGACTTCCTTGAGCAACGGTAACCACTTTTTGGGGGCTCTCCGTCCACTCTCCGTCACGAGGGCCGTATGCCCTACCCTTATGCCCGTGTGCCTACAAGGGCAATAAAACAGTAAACAGAAGCCCACGAAATAATGGCTGCAATTATTGGACGGTTTAATGGATTATTCTCAAGTTTCTAGTCACTAGTTATCATAAACAGATACTGTCAATCAAAACCAATACTTATTATTAGATTTGAGTGTAAAATCATTGTTTTATCATGCTTGTTTAATGCGTTATCGAGAAAACGATAAACTATCTTATCTCAAAGCTGGTGATATAACTGTAAATAGACGGAGGCAACTATTTTAAAATGGGGTGACAGTTTTAGAATTCAAAAGATAATCGTTGTGGTTGTGCGTAATATTCGAGATAATATAGAGCATTTATCTGTTAATCTCAAATATGACAGTCATTGTATATCAGAATATTTACTAGATGTCTCAAAGTGGGAGGCGGTTTTCACATTGTGATGGCCATAGGTTCCAGTAATCAGATGAGAAGTGAACTAGTTCACGTAAATATGCGCAAAAAATCGATAAAATATCCTATATTTCAAACGTTTTCAATTCGTAACAAAAACCAGATGCCGATCAAGAAAATCATCTTTTCTTTACTAACTGGTCGACATGTGGTGCGGACGTCATCCGTCTCTTTATGCTTGTAAAAATATATTGAGAGAAAGCGAGAGACACGAGGTATCCCAAAAGTTCATTGAACCGGTGTCAATATTAACACAACAAAACCGGTTTCATTATGCAACTACTACATTGCAACACGGTTGTTTTATAATAAGGCCAGAGTTTTTAAAAAACCGACTGACAAATCAGACAATATTCTAAGATTTCGTCAACATAGATTTTGATGAATCCAATGAAATCCTTTGTAATACAACAACCACCAGCATAAATCAGCATATTCTTAGTTCAAATCAAATTTGAACTGAGAATAATTACGATAGAGCAGGAAGATAGCTAGCTGCCTGAGACCTAGTCTTGGATTTTGATTTGATGAGTAAGGCAGCTAGGTTGCTGATGGTTTTTTACGAGATAAATATGGTTTTGTAATATACAGAACTATATTTTTTATTTGGTAAATGTTATCGTAGCAATAAGCGATTTTTTCGAACAATATATTTACCAATCATTTTGCACGCACACTTTTGGCTCAGTCCCAATAGTTTGTACTGTTTCTGTACCAAATTTTTGACACAGTTTGTATTTTGAGTTTTAAATATAAGCTCGAAGTCAAACTACCAAGGAAAACTAGGAGCATATAGGATTGAGAGAGACTTTTCGTTTTTTAAATCACAATGAAATCTTTAAATTAAGTTACTTTTATTTATTAAGACTATAATGTAATAAATATCGGTTTTGATTTGGTAACCATTTCACTCTTTTAAAATAAGTCCAATTGATATTGATTGAAATATTGATATGAAATTCATGCTTTCATGAAATTAATGGGCTCATTAATGTTATCAGAAAGAGAGGATTGCATTTTTTACAAATATTTTATTTATAAATAAGGTGCCAAACATCGATTTTTAAGCTGCTTTAATGATTTTATTTTAAATGTTATGCTTTTAATCCTCAATTGACGGCTCTCTGAATATTGAATATTACTTGAGCATACAGTTGTGAATGCCACTAGCTATTTTGTGATATCCCAACGCGCAATTCTATTGTAGGTATTATAAGAAACTGAATGGCCACTGCTTAATGTGGCCAAATGTTTTATGGCAGAAATAGTTTAGTTTTCAACTTGGATAGAGTACACTTTACGCCCCGCCACTGGTAATTGTGTCGAATATAATTTTAATATTATTCTGTTAAAGCGGTATATACCGGAATGAATATGAGTGGCACATGTGACAGAGAAGTTGAGAAGTGTGCGTTTGGGATCATATGGAGATGTAATGAGACGAAATGAAAATGAGGCTGGTAAGAGAGTGTTAACTATGAATGTAGAAGGATATAGAGGAAGAGGTAGACCTAAGAAGAAATTAATGGATTGCGTGAAAGACGATTTGTGTAAGAGGAGAGTGAGAGACGAACCGTGTTGCGCCGACCCCAAGTGACTGGGAGAAGGGCAGGATAATGATGATGATTATTCCGTTATCGCGGAAGTCTTCCTTGAAGGTATCTACTTTTCAAATAACTCACTGTCATCTGATAAGGGTATAGGAGCGAATCTTGGGCATCCGGGCTGCGTGCTCTTGCCTCCGTTGGGCCAGAAGTCTGCCGTACCGGTCCGGACAGGAGCTCCGTATCCCCCTGCGTCTGTGTGAATAACATCCACAAACTCTGCATCTTTAGCGTTCACGTGTTCCATCATCACACCGTCCGGGTAGAATGCTGGAAAAGCAGGATCGAGGGCAGTTAATCTGAAATATTCGGTGGAGATACTTCAATTTTGACTCAGTAGTAGTAAAGGGTAGATAAGGCGAGCTTACCAGGGACATGACTCAAAAAATTCTTGCAACTTCGCTATTGATGCTACCAAAATTAAAAGCTAAAAGAAAGAAACAAGATTTGAGCCTAGACATAATACTTGTAGCATCGTTTGTTATGGTATAGAGTGTCTTCTTACCGACTAAGCCTACCGTCAAAAAATATCTATATTTAGTTTCAATCAGTCGAATATTCGGCCCAAGAAAATTAAAAACATGATCTGAGTGGTATGATTCACATTAGTTCGCAGCAAATTATCCGACTTTATACGAAATATCAGTAGTTTCATGGCAACTTAAAACAGAATAATTAATCATTTATTTACCGATTACGAAAATACATTACAAAGAATACATATAGAATGACAATAAAATTTTCTCAGCTGTGTGCACAACAATACAAAGAGTAGCTTCTAATTTTTATTTCGTCTATACAGTCTGAAGTGTAAATTTTATTTGAAAAATAATTCAAATGCATCAAACTTGACCGTCGATTAAATGTAGAGCGCATTACGGTACGCCGCACCACGCAGGATTTCTCCCTTAAAATGGGCTGATCAAGTTAAGATTGCAAAAATTGTTTCCCTGACTTGGAACACATAGACCCGCAGCCCGAAAGGTAGGGGCGGCGCCGGATATCTTATAACGTATCTTATACGGATATAACGAAATAGACGGGGTGGTGGTAGGTACCTACCCGTACGCACCCACAGGACGTCCTACCGCCAGTAATTACCCAAATTATAATCTTGTGGGTTTGATTATTATCACACGGTGTTATGCCTTCACCGTGGAAGTCAATCGTGAACATTTGCTAAGGAAGTATTTCATTAGAAAAATTGGTCTGTGGGATTCGAGCACCGTTGCGTCTTATCCTTTAGGCCACGATTACTTCAAAATACATAAAGTATATTAAATGGTTAATATTAATGTAATTATGTGAGGTCACAACACGAATATTACAATAAAAACAGTCCGATGTGGTTTTTGCTGACGTTACGCGTCACGTATGACCTTCAGGAACGATTGTGAGTTTTAAAATTAAGCACAAATATTTTTTCTTAATCTGTACGAAAAAGAGGTATGTACTATGTACTACTATGTTTAACATTGGAATGATAAGTCATGTTAGGTTTTTAGAAAGAAAAAAATAATAATTGGTAGAGCTCATTTCAAATTTTTTTGTTTTTTGAAATTGTGATTTTGAACAACAACCAAATTGTTTAATGTATTTTTAAATGTGCTATTATATTTTAACATACATCTTTAAGTCCTAAAGTCAAGTGTAATGATAAAATTTGCTAATAGCTACGAAGACATCAAATATTTATCACTTAAGTCAAGTTTTAAAAGATTTTGTTGGTTACAGAATATTTTAGAAATTTATGTGTAAAGGAAAACCTTCATAGTCTAAAACTCTTTAGTTTTATAAAAAGGATTTTTCTTATATGTCATTCAGTGAAGTTTGACATTCAGTAAAAAGAAAGTTTAGTTTGTTAAAAAAATAATAATTTTATTAAATTAAGGGCTTTAAATGTTGTTTTCTCATTATACACATAACAGAAAACGCAATTAAGTCTTTTATTGTTTATTTATTCTGGAGTACCCAATATCATTATTAAACAACATTTTTTGCAACACCATGAATAAAATGGAAAAATTAAGGTTTGATTTTGCTGTGAAATCAGCGGAAGATGGAAAATCAAATGTTATATGCATAACTTCAATTGCTACACCTGATGGACAGATTTTTGGGATACCAACTGAATATCAAAATGCCAATTTTCATGAAGAAATTATAAAAACTCCAAATTATGCAAAGGTAAAAAAATCTTTAAACAAAAGACACCAAACCAGAAAAGTATGAATTACTTTGACATATGATATGTCAAGAATTTATTTAGACGAGGATCAAAATTTACAATTTGATGATTTTTATTTGGAATAAATTTCGGAGAGCAATGCTAAGTCTATAACTGACAATTCGAATCAGACCGTTGAAAAATTATTGGAAAAAATGCTTGAAGAAAAAATAAATAAAATGGAAACTCAAAATTTAAACAAAATTTCTAAGGAATTCTTCATTGAAAATTTTTCTGGGAGAAATCCAAACGCTTACCAATGGATTAAAGATTTCAATAAGGAATGTGAGCGTTTTAAAATAAAAGAAGACAAAAACAAAATAGAAATTTTAAAATTTTTTTTAGTGTACAGTAGTGTAGATTGGTATAATTGTATGTTAATGAAATTGAATATAGACTCAGAATGGAAAAAATGGGAAGAAAATTTTTGCAGGACATTTGCAAGCAAGGGTTGGTCTTTTATTGTTTATTTATTCTGGAGTACCCAATATTATCTATGAATTATTTTTGAGTTAAGATTGTTATAATTTTATAGGCGAGCAACATCGTAATGAGGAAAGTAATCTAAAAAAAAGTGAGCAAGAATATATGAATTCACATAAAAGCGGTTTTCTAAAAAAATAACAGTAACAAAAAGGAAGTCTGATTTTGTACTCAGCATATTCGAAAATCATATTTATATTATTACAATTAGTTCGAGATTAACTATAGAAAAAATAAGCTTTTTCTTCCCTACTTAATATTTAGTACCTCAAAATGCTATTCGAACTACGTACGGATTGGTAAGTGATTACCCTAAGAGGCTCGAGCTGAGAGGACTTGCAAACATTAGCCATAGCAAAAACAGTGCTGAAACTAACACCGGATCGGAATCGCGACCTACAGAGAATATCCGACGAAAAATTCAGTGGGTGTTGTTTATGCGCAGGTTGCACCTCAAACTCTTCATCGCATCCGATGAGTTCGACGAGAGCTGTGACGGGCACTTTAAATACCTACAAGTGCCGAGAATGGGTCGGGAGAGTCCGATAGGACATGTTTAGTGCGAAGGCGGCTTTGCCTTGCCCTGTTGGCTGGGTCGAAGATATAATTCATGGCAACCCCGTTAAGAGGGCTACCTTGCCATGCCCCTTTCTCCAAGAAGAAGCTATTCCGACGGATCAAGTCTCAGAGAGTCCCCCACTACTCGAGTGTATGCTCTTTACCTAATATGGCAGGGTTGATGAGTTTGCTGGGTTGTGTCTTATGAGCTGGTGTGGCTTCTTCTTCTTTCCTCCTGTGATCATCCACGGGCGACAGCATATCCCCTCAATTTTTTTTAAACTTAGCCTGGCTTACGTTTACCTTACAAGTAACTTATGAACTAAGTGGCAGCGACGCGGCGCCGCGGCACTAGAAAGGAATTACCTTTTAACGGTTTTATTATATTTGGTTCTCAGTTCTCTTCCTGTGTATCCCGCAACATGGCTGCCAAGCGAATGTCCAATGAGGTGTACTTTTTCAGAAGGTATGCCTGCGTCAATCAGTTTGTTTAATTGCTCGGCCGCTGCTGTTCCTACCTGAAATCAATTAAGTAGTTTGTTAAAGTAACCGTTTACTTGTTTTACGTAGCGACTACTTTGGAGATACAAACATAGACAAGCAGATGGGAAGTGATAAAGGTCAGGTTCGATGGAGCGTTACAGGAAATCCCTTGTCCAGTCTATTTATCCAGTCTACTTAATAAAAATTAAAGTAAATGATCATAATTGAAGAGAGAAGATCTCCATTAACGTTTTAATATTGACAACACCTGAAGTGTGTACTTTTTATTGAGTTTCAATTCAACTGTAATAAGGACAGTTAAGGGCTTACTTCATTATATAAATAATTTTGTAATGGAGAAATATTGCAAGATTTAAGTCACAATTCCTGTTCCAACCTCCACCCACCGACGTCGAAAACTAGGTGGGTGAAATAAACAGTTCACGTGTGTGTTGATGAAGGTTACAAACTATGTGAATATGTATTACTACGTGTAGCGTGGTCATGGTCATGGTAATTGCTCTACTAAATTTGAATTCCTTTAAAATACTTCATTTTTTTAGCCTTTTGAGAAGAAAATATAGTATTCATGTTTTAATTTTTATTCGAAACATTTCGCATTAAACCTATTTGTAAGTGAACTTTTTTAATGAGCATTTGAATTTCGAGCAAAATGAAGACACTCAAACAATAGAGGAAATGATGATTTATTAATTTCATATTTTTTTATTTGTGTTTTTATTGTTCCACATCGAGTTTCTATAGCGGCCATCAGCAGCCGAAGTGTCTGGCCTACGCAATTATTATACAGTTTAAATTCCAACGACATTGTTGGGTTAACGTTCTGATGTCGTAAGAATTTTGAAGGTGAACCGTTTAAACTGGTTTTATGTAATTTTACCTGTGATTTAAGAAAATTTATTTGTTACGTTATAAAACCGGTATTTGGTCTCCGTGATAAAGGCATAAGTGGCTTGTTATTGTTCATAAGAAAGTGACTACGGGTTACGTGTTAATACAGGTTTCAGAATTGCTTCTATTAAATTTTACGTATTATGAGTAAGTAGAATTACAATTAGGCAGTTCTTTAAGTAAACTTGTTTTGTAGTAATGGGCTTTCACGAGTCGCATACATAATAACTTGTTCTATATTTCATTTTAATGCATTCTTTCCGAGGTTTTGGTTTACTTTTATACAGTAACAATAACAGTAGAGATTATAAAATCTGTAGGAAGTTATGATAAGTTATTTTTTATTTTTATATTACTTAGATAGGTGGATGAACTCACAGACCACCTGGTGTTAAGTGGTTACTGGAGCTCATAGACATCTACGACGTAAATGCGCCACCCACCTTGAGATATAAGTTCTAAGGTCTCAGTATAGTTACAATCGTGAATAATCAAAAATACGATCAGTTTAGATTTAATTAAGCATATAGGATATGTAATATTTATTTAAAAGTATTCCGTTTTGAGAATCGCTTTTACGCTTGAGAGAGTCGTCACTAACTAATATTATATTCTTAAAGAAAAAAATACTTATTTTATATACTCCTCGCCTGTCTTCTCACACTTAGAATTTCGGATGTTTTAACTAACAAAAATTATATTTATATACAACTCTACAAGGGTAGACTATTGAGCATCTCGAAACGAAATCTCTCGTTTTACGGCCGTCTGGTGTAGTGTTAAGTGACATGGTCACTACATAAGGGGGTCGCGGGTTCGAATCCCGCCAAGGGAAGATATTTGTATGATAAATATAAATGTCTTTTCCAGGGTTATGGATGTATATTAAATATATGTATGTGTATAATAAAAATCTTACATTTATTTCCGTTATCTGGTACCTGTAACACAAGTTCTTTACGAACTTATCACGGGACCAGTTAACGTGGCGTGATCGTTAGTAAATATTAAAAAAAAGGGTTCTTTATAAGACCCAAGTGTTTGAGAAACTTAAAGAGCAGAGTTATAACTGCATTTCTACTTTTCCACACAAAGCGATTAAACTAAATATTGAATACACAAAATCATGAAATAACCTTACAAACCACGATTCAATTTTGTACGGAGAATCCAAAAAAACCAAAATATAAATAATGTTTCTCTCGGTATTAATGAAAATCATACTTTATGAATGTTTAAGAGGCACATTTCCACACAAACGAACGTGATTATCCTTAAGGCATACTTATATTTATGGCACTTATCATGTAAAGTACTGTAACTTATACAGTGTATACAATCTTGTTTATTGTTCATACTTAATATTATGACACTTTTTTTTTATTTATTGCTTATATGGGTGGACGAGCTCACAGCCCACCTGGTGTTAAGTGGTTACTGGAGCCCATAGACATCTACAACGTAAAATGCGCCACACATCTTGAGATATAGTTCTAAGGTCTCAGTATAGTCACAACGGCTGCCCCACCCTTCAAACCGAAACGCATTACTGCTTCACGGCCGAAATAGGCGGGGCGGTGGTACCTACCCGTGCGGACTCACAAGAGGTCCTACCACCAGTAAAACATTTACTTAGTAACGGAAATTTAACGATTATTATTCTATGTAATTTCGTTTTTTCATCCGATTCTAGGTAAATTTTTTTATTGTACTATATAGTTGAAAGACTATACGACCTACCAATAAATACACAAATTTAACATCTTCGCTATTTTAATATTTATTACATGATGTTATTCCTTCATAGTGGAAATCAGCGGAAACGTATTGAGCACGTATTTCCATAGAAACTAGTCGCATCACTATACAGGAGTAGACCGCATCTTAACCTTTAGGCCCCGACGACTTTAGTACCTATCTTGAGGAGGCCAAAGATCATTTCATTCATGTCTTTAGCATAATTATGTATCAATGCGAATGCGATAAAATTCAGACGGTGTCATCTATACTTAATAATATTATAAAGAGGAAAGATTTGTTTGTTTGTTTGTATTGAATAGGCTCTGAAACTACTGAAACGATTACAAAAATTCCGTCACTGTTTGGAAGCTACGCTATTCCCGAGAGACATAGGCTATAATTTTTTTTAAAAAAAATTAGGCATCGATACTAAAACACCAATAAAGTAAGCCAAGGTGTAAAAAAATACCTAAAATATTC
Source organism: Bombyx mandarina (assembly GCF_003987935.1). The sequence continues at coordinate 162,316 of NW_021011643.1, forward strand.
TTTACATCGCGTGCCCTGCGAAAACTATTGATGATAGAAAAAAATAATGTACTACGACTTTGTAGAACACATTATTATTTACAAAATGTGTCGCGGCCGCATATGTCTAACTATTATAGTTATACCGCAATAAGTGTTCTTTTATTTAAAAAAATAAAACAACATCAAATATCGTTGAAATTTTTGTTAAAGACCCGAGCAGAGCCGGAGCGGGGCGCTAGTAATAAATAGCGAAAATAATGAAAAGCCTATTTATTTATTTACCAAGATATTGGCAAAAGACGAGACAGTCAGCAAGAGTTCACAAGAACAAAAAAAATTAACATCTTTAAAATGAAATTTAAAAAGTGCAGTTTCGCATCTGCTGTCTCCAAAAGCCCGAAGCGCTTACCTTTTCTGTATTCCTTGCAGCATTCACTAAATATGACCCATGTGACATATTCGACCAGTCCAGTAGCACTACGTTGGTCTCGGGTTTCGCCTCTAAGTACGCATTCACGACCTCCTAACAAGCACAAACAGAACGAAATTTGTTAATAGTTTATCAGCACAGTATTTATAATTAACGTATATTAAAGTAGATTTTTTGGGAATCAAGATTCGTTCGCTTAATTAATACACTATTTAGTTTAGGCATGAGTGCAGGATTACCTTGGATTCAAACCATTGTTGTTGATAAAAATACAAAGATGTGAAATTATTAAGCTGTGGGTAAGAAAATTACTTCCAAGCCGGCTGACGGATCTGGTATAGGAACAATTAGAGATAAACTTCAGTACAGTGATCAAACCAGCTACAGAAATCAATGGAGAGCGACAATCAACAAAATGTTTGATTAGTACCATTATCCGGAGCAATAAAGGAACGACAAGTCGAAGGCTTTAACCCACAGACACAGCCTACTGAGTTTCACACCGGATCCACTCAGTGGGTCGCGTTTCCGATCCGGTGGTAGATTCTGCGAAGCACTGCTCTTGCTAAAGCCATTGTTAGCAACACTCCGGTTTGAGCCCCGTGAGCTCACCTACATCTTAGGGCGAAGCTGAAATAACCTCTCAAGGCAATCAGCATAGGTAGGCAAAACAAGAAGGCTACGATAATATGCGTACTATTTAATAGTATTTGAATATAATTATTTGAATTATCCCAATATTATGGGCGTTTCTCATAATATATGTATGTACATATTTTTTGTGAACATTTTACATACCCGTATGCTCTCTTGTTGTGCTATTTCAATGAATCCGTGCACATATAAAACAACCGGTTTATCCTTTCTAAAACCAGTGACATCAAATATTCTTTCCGCTTGGTTGAGAGGGAAATCCACATATTCTTCCACGTTCCGCCTGAAATTAAAAAAAAAAAATCACACTCAGTGAACATTCTTAATCTTAGGTCCTTAATCTTAGAAGCTTAGTCTTTATAGTCCTTAGATTTTTCTTCTTTTGTATTCTAAATTAAAGAATGTATGTTAATGAATCAAAATACCATTAAATAATATTAATTAAACAATAATCTCAAAGCTAAGACATGGCCTGTTTCATGCATAAGAATATCACGAACGGCAGTTAAAACTGTAAATACCAATCGAAATATTAATATATGAAAATGCCTCTTAAGGCTACTAAAGAGTATACATTTATAAATCGCATAGCTAACATTGATCAAGTAATTATAAAGTTTCAGTCAATTAAAAAGCCAAACGTGTACCTGATGATTACTCATCGATCGTTGATGTTGCATGTCGAGATCTTACTGAGATGAATAAGAAACAATAAGGAAAAACAAATACACTGGCACTGTGTCAACCCTCCCTACATTGATGTACGTACAATCTACATGATTGACAGCTGTCAATACGTACGCCTGTTTGTTTAAATTAAATTGTCTTTCAAAAGCAATATTTGTTTGTTCGGCTTAAATTTTTCCGTGTAAATTTTCAGATGAGCATTTATTAGGTTAAACGGTTAGGAACTGAAGCCAATTCTGTTTGTTACATCGCGTCAGAAACAGAAAGAACGATCGTATCGACTAGTGCCAACTGATAACGCTCTATATAAAAAAATGACGCACATTTGTATAATTTGTAGGTTTTTTTCTTTTTTTTTATTGCTTTTATGGGTGGACGAGCTCACAGCCCAGCCTGGTGTTAAGTGGTTACTGGAGCCCATAGACATTTAAAACGTAAATGCGCCACCCACCTTGAGATATGAGTTCTAAGGTCTCAGTATAGTTACAGGGTTCTTATGGCGTGATACGAGTATTATTCCGTCATCGCAGTCATTCGTCAACACAGGTTACAATGATTATTCGGTTCGCATACCCGGGCATAAATCAACAGGATAAGTAAACAGTGCAATCTAACAATAACTAGTATGAGTATTTGCTGATGTTACTCAACTACTATTTGATATTTCTGTAAGGTAGTTGGTGACTGGTGTGCACATTATGATAATGTTTTGCCATTTTGCGCAATGATGTAAAAGATCTTGTCAAAACTGCTTATGCAGAATCTCCTTTCGATAATGAATTAACAAGTTTTCACACAATACTACGGTACATATTCCAAAAGAAACAAAATTTAATTTAAATCAATCAATTCAATATATTTTTTAAAATTTAAACAACCACTATACTCAATTCACTGTAAATGCTGTCTGGTAAGCCTCGTTAAATCCAATAAAAGCCACGTAATTATCATTCCGATCGGAATGTTTGCTTTGTTCATAGCAGTGAAATGAAAAGGCTACAATGACACATTGTGGCTACGCTTTGTAGGTTTCGTTTCGATATTATTGTTGGGAACGTGCTTTTTATCGACAACGAATGTATTGCAGAGATAATTACTATATGTTCTTTGTACATGAAACAATTGAGATTGAACATAAAAGAAACTTATAAGGAAAACTGATGCGAATATGATATCCTGAGCGGTTTTTGAGGTATGATATCTATTCGGCCTTGCATTCATCCGGTCTTCGTCGTTTGACGTTGCCTAATGTGCATCCAGTATTTAAGCTATTGCATAGCATTTATCGCGGGCCTTGAGCGCGGCGACCGAATCATGAAATTCCGTAACGAAAAAAACCTTACACCCCTCACTCCGCCTACCATGTAGCTCGCGTTCAACACATTCACACGTTGCGCTTGTGTAGTGTTTGTGAATAAGCACGTGGCGTGACGTCACACTGCATGCGCATCATGAAAAGTCTGCCCATCTGCGGTCTAGCTTATGAGTGTGAAGGGGACAGTTAAGGTTTTGCTTTTATTAATGTTTAATATAGCGTGGTCTTGTTTTATTATTGTTTTAATATTAAATTATCATTGTCTAATTATAATTGCATAAGTTGATAAAAAATGCTATGCAATAGCTTTACCGCGGCAGTTCCCGAGTGCCACACGTTTTTTTTTTATTGATGTCTCGTATTTCATTAAGTTAGTATCATTATAATAAAATTTAATATATGCGGCATTATAGTCCATATATACATGGTATATTAGGTAATAAGTCAAGGAGATTGGTATACTAAATGAAATCAAGGAAGTCGTAATCGCATTTGTGTTCTAGCTGTGATAATTATTATGATTAAAATATCTGAACTAAAAATAATGTTGTTAATAGTTTGAATGTAATATTATAAAATAAAAAAAAACTCACCCATTGTAAAATCTTAAATAAATGTCATCGATTTTGTTTGATCTGTCCGGTAGAATACCTGAAATAGAATAGTTGTGGTTTAGTTCAAGCAACGTAAGCTACGTTACAAATGTGATATACATACATACATACATACATATATAGAACTGCACATTCTGAGAGCAACTACAAAGCAACATCGACGCGGAGCACGAATTCCATTAATAGTGAAATATCTATATGCAAATAACGCAATATGCATTGCTGAAATTGAATATATATTTCGTATAAATATTATTGCGTTGGATGCATTTATATTTCTTTTACTTTTGTTGTTGTTGACAACAAATAGGATATGAAGGAGATGATGTGTGGACGAGCTCACAGCCCACCTGGTGTTAATTGGTTAGTGGAACCCATAGACATCTACAACGTAAATGCGCCACACACCTTGAGATATAAGTTCTAAGGTCTCAGTGTAGTTACAACGGCTGCCCCACCCTTCAAACCGAAACGCATTACTGCTTCACGGCAGAAATAAGCGGGGCGGTGGTACCTACCCGTGCGGACTGACAAGAGGTCCTACCACCAGTAAAACTGTAACTCACTCTTACAAAATACAATTTAAGTTTTGTTGTTGAACACTTGAGATTCAACTGTTCAAACTACAACAACTTAGAAGGTTATGATGAAGTCAGGTATTTTTTATTGGCATGCAGGAGAAGAGCTCCCAGAGAGCCATTGGGTGTTAAGCGTTTACGGTGCATTTAGGTACCACAAGCACCGGTCACCGTCCTCGTCGAACCCGTCGCTTACAACGAAGGGCTCGACGAGCGAGTTAACCCGTAGACACAGCCCACTGAGTTTCTCGCCGGATCTTCTCAGTGGGTCGCGTTTCCGATCCGGTGGTAGATTCTGCGACGCACGGCTCTTGCTAGGGTTCGTGTTAGCAACGTCGTCAGATTTGAGCCCCGTGAGCTCACCTACTAGTTAAGGTCACGCTGAAATAGCCTCTCAAGGCTATCAGCATAGGTAGAAAAAAGAGCGACCCTGATATTAGTCATCATCGTTCATTAATATCAGCAATGGCAGGGGCACAACCAGGTCGCTCTTACTGTTGAGAGCCCTTGGCAAACCTTATAGTTTTTTTTTGAAGGGAAGATTACTGGTGGACCAAATGCCTTTCTAGTTTCACCAGGACAGGTGGGCAAGCCAATGCTCAGCCAGGAGGAATGAGATTTGATAACAGCTGCCCGAGCACCTCCAAAGGAGACCTAACAAGTCAAGGACAGCTGCTTCGCGAATGCATCTACCACCGGATCGGAATCGCGACCTGCTGAGAAGAGATAAGGTGAGAAAGTCAGCGGGCTGCTGTATGGGTTAGGAAGCACTGCTCTTGCTAGGGTCAGTGTTAGCATCACTCCGGTTTGAGCCCCGTGAGTTCGCCTACTAGTTAAGGTTACGCGGAAATAGCCTCTAAGGCTATCAGGTTAGGTTGGGAAAAAAAAGCGTTTACCGGACGAATCTCATAGAGAATTTTAACGCCGTGAACCTACTGCGAGACACGAGAACAACCGTCTTCAACGTAATAAATTCACAAAGTTAAATTGTGAAATGATATTGTTTATGAAAAGGATTATTCACGATCATCTAAGAGATTTATTCCAATCACGCAAGCACTTTCAATTCCACACTGCAGATTGAATTATCATACTTATGTCTCGAATGCCATTCTAAAATGCTACACTGCAATGCAGAATTCATACCACCTTCTTACAAGAATAACAATGTTATTTTATATTCATTTTACTAAGTTTTAAGTTATATTTGATTATTTTGAGCGATTAGATCTATAAAGTTTCTCACTGCCAAGCTTTCAAGTTTATTTTTTACGAACAAAAACTTAGACAATCAGGTTCCTAAAATGAGGACTCATTTTAGTGTAACATCAAATGAATTATATATTATCCTACCTATAAATACAGACACGCCTTTTCGAATCGTGTAATTTCAAATAAATACTTTATGATTTCTCAGTACATACGTGACAGCTCGCCTATCAGCTTTGAGGGTCGACCCGGATTTTTCCATTAAATATTCATTCAACAAGATTCTACTTTGTGTTGACGCGGGTATTGTTAAAGCTAAAAACAATAATTGTTATTCTTAGGTTAGGCTTTAAACGAACTTATTCAGACGATGTATTTTTGAAACCGAAAATCAAATTCTTTTTATTCAAGTAATTCTTTACAGGCGCTTTCGATCCGTCATAATTTCATCACTGATTAGGAATGCAGTTTCACTACTGAGAAGAATCGTCTAGAAACTCAGGGCTTGCTATTTTCCAATATATGTAGGTATGTACATACATCGTTATTAACATAACTAGAAGCACGACTATAACTAGAAGAGGTCCACATAACTCAGAACTCAAAGGATCTGCTCAGCACTGTTTTGTGTGGAGTACAATTTCAACCCCGCACGCTTTTATCATTCACATAGTCACTGATTGTACAATAAGTCTTCATTATTATGTACTTTAATTTTTAAATAATGCAAAACGTGTGTTGCAATAAAATATGCGAAGGAACCCAAGTTAAGGGACGAGTTAATTTTTTTCCCCTACCTATGCTGATGATAGCCTTGAGAGGCTATTTCAGCTTGTCCTTGACGTGAGCTCACGGGGCTCAAATCGAGAGTGCTGCTAACACTGCCCCTAGTAAGAGCAGTGCTTCTCAGAATCTACCACCGGATCGGAAACGCGACCCACTGAGAAGATCCGGCGAGAATCTCAGTGGGCTCGAGTTATAAATCTTTTGTAGGCAATTTATAAGTTTTATTATCAACGTGATATTTTTTTTCGTTTCTAAATGTTCGAGTCGACATGAATCTCCACTAATAATCAGGTTGGCATAGCCTTCCTTGCTAATTACCGTCTGTCATGGACAATGTGAGCGTATAGCCAAGTCAGGCCGCTGTATTTCCTAGCTAGAGCTAAGCCAAGAGCTAGGGAAACCTTGAGGATGGAATATAATTCTAGTTGGATGGAAATGTTTTGTCGGAATTGGTTAACACTTTAAAATAAATAAGAAAAATTAAAGAATTCGGTTAACTTTTGTACCGAGACCTATTTTAAATTTATTGTCAATAAAAAGGTAATATTTATGAAAAAAACATACTAAAAGAATACTACATAGGTAGTTAAAGATGGCGATCATATTGTAATTATTATAATAACTGCATTGACGTCAGTAATAAATAAGTAATAAATGTGTTGAGGCAAATATGTTGAATACTCGTCAAATACACAAACGACATTGGGTTATTACTATAAAATATTATCACATTTGAAAATCAATATTTGTAGGCTATTCAATTAAATATTGGAAAAAGAGGTTAAGGCTTTTAATGTTTTATATTTTATTTCATTAAATAAATCCTTATATTTGTAACATAAATCACAAAACTTGCTGTTATATCTTGCTATTATTGTATTTCTGTAATTTTTAGCCACAAATAACGTCACAGGTACTGAAGTTAGGTTCAGTCGAGCTTTATATGGTACATGCGGGCAACTTTTACGAATGAAGGACAGTTCTGTGTTTCTCACAGTTCGTTAATGTCTAAATTATAATAATTATTGATACGAGGTTGAGCTTGAAACTACTATAAAAAAATACACGAATGTAATTGCTTTTATTAGTCGTGAATGCTCTTTAATTAAAGCAATGGGAACGATTGCTATCGATCCGTATAGTATATTTATTCGTTGATTCCTCCGTACTCCGTTTGAAAAATATAGGAGCCAGGACAGTGCTATGTATATGCAATATATGTGTTCGGAAAATTTTCAGTTACATTATGGCGTAATAATGTTCTTTCGCTTCTTTTTTTTGTGCATAGATGGATGGACGAACTCAAGGCTCACCTGGTGTTAAGTGGTTACCGGAGCCCATATATATCTACAACGTAAATGCCGCCACCCACCTTGAGATATGAGGAGATAAGGTCTCAGTATAGTTACAACTGCTGCCCCATCTTTCAAACTGAAACAGATTACTGCTTGACGGCAGAAATAGGCAGGGTGGCCGGTACCTACCCGTCTGATTCATAAGAGGTCCTACCACCAATAAAAATTCCATTAAAATTTTCAATAAAATCATCAGTCATTCTTCACTCTCGTAAAATTTGTAGCTTCTTATTTTAATGCACTAATTATGATAGTTTTTTTTTTTAAACTGCCGTAAGAGAACCTAAGCCCTCGAAATCAATGAAACCCATACTACCTGAAAATATCATTGGAAAGTAGTTTTCTTTTGCACATGACCATACCATATTACTATGTTTTATGCACCACAACTTTACTGTGAGGCGTGTCGAGGGCTCCTTTCCATTTTATACTTATGCAATGCAAATTAAAAATCGTCCGCTGTTTTTTTTTGAATTGATTTGAATGTTTGAAAATCAAAACGAAACATGAACTATTTAATCAGGTAATATGTTGGCACAGCTTCTCCTAATATCGTATCAGACATGGACACTCAGTCGACTGCCGTATTGAAACCCGGTCATTTCACAGAATAAAAAAAAATACAAAAAATATTTACACACACAGCCCACAGCTATAAACTAATCAGAGTTCCCTTAGCACCTAATCACATACACATTTGCAATTCCGTAGCTGAACAAATAAATTGTAACAAGTTTGTGTTATGTCCAATGTTACTTACGTAACGAATTCAGCCCTGTTGAAGTCCCGAAGGATTTCCTACTCGCAACTACGTAATTAGTATCGATTGGTTTTCGGTACGATATGCCAACGGTAATTTTAACTAGGTTAGGTAAATAGTGAAAAATTATTATACTAGGATTATGTTTCATTCGCTGGTTTAATTTCGTTTATTAATTATTACTAGTGGTCCCCCGGTAGTCGAAATTCGACTATAATTCATTGAAATTATAAGTTTGTACACTATTAAGATTCTATTGTCAATATACTTCTATAATTCCAGATTTCGCCAAGACTACCCCTTGGACAAATATTAATAAAGACAAACAGTATTTAATCTATTCTCAATATGTCCACAGACTATAAGCAAGCAATAAGAAAAGCTTGACAATAAACAAATAGTATGCATGCGTGTGTGTGTCAAATACGAAGTAGTGTGTGTAATGTTTTTCGTATTAATACGTACTTTACGTATTAATACAGTCAAACCTGGATAAGCGAGAGTCCAAGGGAGCACAATCTCATTCTCGCTTATAGAGGTTTCTCACTAACCCGAGTTTCTCGCTAATGTTCCCTCTGAATTTCGATTCGCGATTTTCCGCATTCAAATGCATTCACTATTTTAAGCTTATGACTTTAATGACAGTACTTTAATTTTCCGTTTTTTTTACATGATGCAGAACAGAACTTTCCTTCGTAATTGATTAACGATAAACTGAGTAAGTCCGACAAACAGGACGGTACACAGGCACACGTGTCCATTTGAAAATAATGCGATAAAAGAATACGATAAAATAACAGCGTTATTTAGTTCCACGAAATAGAATATGTTCAATATTCACGAGAAAACCATACAAAAACAATGATAAGAAGTTCCACGAAAGTTAAAAAAAATGAGTCATAAAATAGCAGATGTTAAATTTGTAATTTGTTTTGTCATTTGTTCCTCCTAAATAATATAAATAAATAAATAAAGCTCGGCTGTCGCTTATAGAGGTATAGATAGGTAGCAGTCTCACTTACGGAGGTCCATGAGGAAAAAACGACTCTCTCTTACAGAGGTTTCTGTTTCTCGCTAATAGAGGTTTTGGGAGCTTAAAATGACGGGTCCTTGCTATTACTCTCACTTATAGAGTTTTCTTACTTATCCAGTTCTCACTTACCCAGGTTTGACTGTATATAGATAAAATCTGATTACGTTAGGGAATGTTTTAAGGAAATGTTCAAGATTATTAACTCGCTATGTCCTCTTTAGTAGAGTACATCCTCTCTATGTGGAAACTATAAAACACTAGATGGGTAAGCAGTGATTCGTATTCCAGACACAACGCATTCTTTCAGAGAACAGTTTTGTTGCATACCATTAGCTAATGGAATGAATTTCGTTCTAAGGTGTTTTTTGAATGCTATGGGTCCTGATTTAAATAAGGCTTAAAAATAGTAAAATTTATCTTCAGCGATGGACCTATTATTATGTAGTAAGGCTTTACCGCCTTAGTAAAGGAAGAAAAAGGTCAAAAAGCCAGGTAATTTACACTAAAATTACAAATTGAACTTTATAATAAACTATTTATAAACTATCTAATAATGTTTGTTTTATAATTGCGGCGGAAAATTAGGGTTACGTAGTGAATGATCAAATTTAATTTTAAGTTTTATAAATTTAATCCAAGTTTTAAATTAATAATTAAATGCGTGCATGGTCCTCTTAATTTAAAAGGTCTTCTAAAATTTTAAGATATAAGGTCTTCATTTTTTTGGTTACGATTTATGTGACTCTGTTTCTCGGTATGCGTTTTTTTTTTAAGTTTATGGAAGATGTGAAGTCATAATCACTACATAGTATAAAACAAAGTCGCTTTCTCTGTCCCTATGTATGCTTAAATCTTTAAAACTGCACAACGGATTTTGATGCGGTATGTTTTAATAGATAGAGTGATTGAAGAGGAAGGTTTATATGTATAATAACATCCATTAAATAGTGGAGAAATCAATAATAAATTACAGTTTCCGAAGCGAAGCGAGGGCTGGTCGGTAGTTGAGTATATTGTGCTCCTTGTTATAAAATTAAAATGATAGTACCTTTCTTGCTTGAGAACAGATTTAAATTTTGTTTACGTAGTACGGCTACGTTTTGGGTTAGCTATTTTATGAAGTAATTGATAATTATAATTACCGTTCTTCGGTTATCTGTGGACTTTGGACACAAACTAAAAAAAGAAGGTATAATTCACATTTGAAAGGTAGAAACATTTTACTATTTTATTGCAAAAAAAATATCACCACATAAACTTCACCAGTCAGTTTTCATTAATAAGAGACCTTGTGATACATGCAGCCCTTTCAAATATTATGTAGCAATGAAACCTGCAAAATGATGTCAGCGATATAACTACATAGTGCTTAGTACACATTATTATATATATATTTTTACAAATTATTATTCATAACTTCGTCATCGTGGCCTAAAGGATAAGACGGTACATTCGTATCCCCCAATTAACCGCTTTAGCCAACCCGTACCCTGAGCCAGGAAGGTCAAGTACTTGGGAGTCACCCAGGATGCATCCATGACATTCCGCCCGCATATAAAATCAGTCCGCGACCGTGCCGCGTTTATTCTTGGGAGACTCTACCCCATGATCTGTAAGCGGAGTAAAATGTCCCTTCGGAACAAGGTGACTCTTTCCAAAACTCGCATACGGCCCGTCATGACTTATACGATCGTGGTGTTCTCTCACGCGGCCCGCACACTCATAGACACCCTTCAACACCGCTTTTGCAGGTTAGCAGTCGGAGCTCCGTGGTTCGTGAGGAACGTTGACCTACACGACGACCTGGGCCTCGAATCAATCCGAAAATACATGGAGTCAGCGTAGGAACGGTACTTCGATAAGGCTATGCATCGTGATAATCGCCTTATCGTTGCCGCCGCTGACTACTCCCCGAATCTTGATCACGCAGGAGCCAGTCACCGTCGACATCCTAAGCACGTCCTTACGGATCCATCAGATCCAATAACTTTTGCACTAGACGCCTTCAGATCTAGCACTAGGAGCAGGCTTAGGGCCCCCGTAATTGTACTCGCTGAATTCGACAAAGAGTTCGATGTGCAATCTAACCCATGCATCAGCTCGCTGAGTTTCTTGCCGGATCTTCTCAGCGGGTCGCGATTCCGATCCGGTAGTAGATTCATTCGCGAAGCAGCTGCTCTTGAGTTGTTAGGTCTCCTTCGTATGCGCTCGGGCAGCTGTTAGCAGCAAATCCCACCCTCCTGGCTAAGCCTTTGCTCGTCCACCTGTTCTAGTGAAACTGGAAAGGCATCCTAGCCACCAATAATCCTTAAATCCTAAAAAAAAAACATTCGTATCGAGTGATACGACTATGCTGGTCTTGAAATGCCGCAGGCAGGTACCTACCCATTTTTCTAATGAAATACGTACTTATCAAAAATTCACGAATGACTTCCACGGTAAACGAATAACTTTGTGTAATAAAAGTCAAATCCGCAAAAATTATACTTGCGTAGTTTTTGGTGGTAAGATCTCTTTTGAGTCCACACGAGTAGGTACTACCACCCTGACTATTTCTGCCGTGAAATAATATTATTAAGACAAAATTAGTGCTATTTGTCTCTTGCGTTTGTACGTCAAAACGACCAATTTTGGCGAAAATATTTAAACATCTATACTAATATTATAAAGAGGAAAGATTTGTTTGTTTGTTTGTTTCGAATAGGCTCCGAAACTACTGGACCGATTTGAAAAATTATTTTTCCATTAGAAGCCGACATTGTCCCTGATGAACATAGGCTACTTTTTTAAAAAAAAAAATTATTTTATTTTTTTGGTTTCATGTATGTTTTAATGTTTCCGAAGCGAAGCGAGGGCGGGTCGCTAGTAATATATAAAGATAGTTTAAACTTTCTTCCCAACACTAAGCACAGGGTTCCGCCCATGCGATATGAAGCTTGCTCACTTTCGACATTCCAAGTATTATCGAATAAGTAAATAGTCTATTTATTACCCTTAAGCAAATAGTAAAAATATGATACTGTTAATGAATACTTCTCTTAGTTTCATAATAAAACTTTTTAATACGAAAAACTTACTTTCCCCTCTAGAAACATGACCAATTAGATAAGAGCAAGAAACTATTTATGATAGATTTAACTTATTAATGAATATTTTTTGTCACAGAAACATAATGCAGATTTTTTCCCAAACACAATTATAAACTTCTGAACTGTTCCTTGCCAAATGCCATGTAAACATGATTTCTTCTTTCTCATTAATGAAACCTATCTAGAGCAATCTTTTCACAATGAATCGAGAAAAGACATACAACCCTTATTAAATGAGGCAGTTATTAAAAAAACTCTAATAGAAATGGAATTCACAAATAAGTTGTTATAAAATATGTATATTTTTCCTTTATCGTCAATATTTTACAAATATTTTACGAATTTTACAAAAGCAAAACAAACTTCAGTTAGTAATTTTTTTGTGAAATTGAATCTGTTTGTAAAAATTGGTTACTTGTAAATGCTTTAATATAAAAAACAGATTACGTAAAACTTAACTGCACATTGTAAATTTAGTTCCATTACTATGCATAGCTATAATATTTATTATATCTTAACTATAATTATTATTTATAATTCTTTTTTTTTTAAATAATTATGTGGTAGCAACAAATTATGTCTGAATTTATTCCGTCTTAAAAATGATTAACACGAAAAGTATCTGAGAAAATAATGTTTATTTTCGCTCGGTTACAACATTAAATGATTCGATTCCTATTTCGAAACGAGATAAGGTTCATAACAAAGAGATCTCTTCACGTTTTATCAACAAAACAGCTCTCTTCGCTTTGGACATCACCTGTCAAACGGACCCTTTTTCCACGTGCTACGAAAATTGCCGAACAAACCCGAACACGCGCCATTCGACACACAAATAGTTTTGAACTCGAGTAACGTGTACTTCGAACCTTCCTTAAGAAGAAATGCACTAGATTTTACTTTTGGAAAAGTCAGTAAAGTTTTAAATTCTATTATTCAAATCCAACCAAGAAACCTACGAGCATTGTTGACGATAGCACAGAAAATTACCGATACTTATGTAAATAATTATATGCGATTCTTGGGTTTCCGTTGCTAGTTTTTTTTAAGCGATGTTTTAGTGCCAAAAATTAGGTAATCAATTTGGTATATCTGAAAAATATTATTCAGTACAGGAAGTTCTCATTTGTAAGTGCCGTACCTGTTCCCCACCAATATCGCTTCCAAACATCAGAAACCGCTCGAAACATGACGCTACGTGCGTTACCGAGAACGCGCCACGGCCGACTGCAGACTTGCGGAGCGCGGACGGACTGACACGACACGCGGACACGATCACAGTTTTAAACGCGGCACGCGAAATGCAATTAATTTAAATTCCGAATTCTATACAAATTTTAAATTCGACACAAGAAACAAGCATCATAGATGCTACGATACAAGAAATTCCAAATTCAACATTTAAAAAATCATACAGTTTTCAAACTTGAGACAACGAATAGAAATCATAGAAATCAGTGTACTTAATATCTTTGTTTATAAACGAAACAAATTACAATAAAAAGTCGTTAGTATGTTGAGTGAGTTCATCATTATGTGCCTAACAAAGGGCCCTTCTTCGTTTCGTAATTGAATTAATCCGTAATTAGAGGCGAGAGAGCTCTTTATGTTGAGTAGAGACGGATTTGACATTGCAGCCTGCCGTTGAAGTAAATGGAAATCTGTCAGTGTGACGACGGGATTGAGGTGTGAGGGCAGGTACCTACAAGCCTACAACGCGAAATTCAGGTCAACTAGGAAGTAAGTGTATGTCAACAGGGGTTCTTTTGCTATGGAAATAAATAATGTTCTTGTTTATATGCTGATTTGTCTTCGTTATATTATGTTTTATGCACTTTATAGAGATCTTCTAATGGACTAAACGACGAATGCTTTAGTTTTAAATACGTTCATATTGTGTATGTAGTTAAGTACGTGTTAGCTAATTTATATTCTATTACTGTTTTATTTTCTGGTATAGCTTGCAATGGATTTCAGTATTTCAGAAACTATACATGCTGCCTTTTTACTTAATCGTGTATGGTGTACTTACATATGTTTCGAGAAAAGATGTTTCATAAATATATTTTTTAACATACATTTTTAAATCAATCAAATATTGTTGGTGTCTGAAGTTTTTTTTAAATTTTTTTTTATTGCTCTTGTATGCAGACAAGCATACGGCCCACCTGATGGTGAGTGGTTACCGTCGCCCATGGATTTCAGCAATGCTAGGGGCAGAGCCAAGCCGCTGCCTACTAACTAGTTACTTACTACATACTTACTTCTACTTACTGAAGGTTATTTTATGAAAATAACAGTTTTCATTGAAAATTTATTTGAGCAAGAGTTGTATTTTGAATATATTTTTTTTGAAGGGACATAAATCGATTATATTTTTTTTGTTGTTTTATTTTGAAGCTTTAACCATTTTCCCTGATTGCAAGCCCTTACCTGTACCTAGAGCAGGTCATTACCCAGCTTTAGTATGGTTAATTGCGTATCTTAGAAAGTCTTGTTGTAAATGGGTAAATGAGTCTACGTTTTACCTGATATGAAGGCCATACTAATGAATAACGTCACCGATCTGGAAACGCAAAGTCAGAGTCTCAAACGCAATACAATAACGGATTTCCCGCCTTTCAGTGAACACGAAGACTTCACTGCAGATGCACACGCAATTATACTCCTTGTCCTTTGCGATCTTACAACACGCCTTACCACCAAATGTCGGTACTTTTAATGGTGACTAGAGTTGCGTGTTTGTTCGAACTAATCATGCATCACTTAGAATTAGGTCGCGGCTAGACTAACCTACTTGTAAAAGTCATAGTTGCTATCAATTCGCGAGAAAATATGTAATTTTACGATTAAAGGCATGTTAAGACTAAAAATTTTATCGATAACAATGTAATTAATTCGCAAGCGTGTTTGTTACTTTGAAATTCATTCACGTATGCAGCGATGCAGTAATCTTCTTCATTTATGAGCAATACATGTATGTAAGGCGAAATCGGGAAGGTATTTTTGGAGAAAACTATAAGTGATTCGCCTAATACTTACCATGTCACTACATAGTATAAAACAAATTCGTTTTTTCTGTCCCTATGTTTGCTTAAATCTTTAAAACTACGCAACGGATTTAGATGCAGTTTTTTTTAATAGATAGAGTGATAGAAGAGGAAGGTTTATATGTATAATAACATCCATTAAATAGTGGAGAAATCAATAATAAATTACAGTTTCCGAAGCGAAGTGAGGGTGGATCGCTGGTTATAAAATAAATCCCAAAATGTAACGCGCGTGTATTTCTGTGGTTTCGATTTTGATCTCTAAAAAAATACTTTTTACTCGTGGAAAATGCCTTTATGATGCATTCTCCGACGGCCAGGGGAGGGGGTGACCGGATTGTATTGGGTACCACTCCCTACTTATAAACCTGTCGAATAATAATTTAGATTTTGTGTGCTAGTAATATTTGGCAGCTGTTGGAATACACATAATTGCGATTTACAATGAGTTTCGTAGTTGCTCATTTCATAGTAAAAAATTATATTTTTTGGCGATTTTCTAATTCTATAAATAACTAAAAGACATAAATATTATATTATGTTTTAAATACCAAATCATTATTATTTTTATTAATTATCCGTTAATTTAATAATCGTTATANGTGTGCTAGTAATATTTGGCAGCTGTTGGAATACACATAATTGCGATTTACAATGAGTTTCGTAGTTGCTCATTTCATAGTAAAAAATTATATTTTTTGGCGATTTTCTAATTCTATAAATAACTAAAAGACATAAATATTATATTATGTTTTAAATACCAAATCATTATTATTTTTATTAATTATCCGTTAATTTAATAATCGTTATAATTGAAAATTTAGCGTTCACATGAGCATAGCATCACATAGCGTAAATTGTATCTTATTAATTTTATAAATTCTTTTTTTTTTTTAATGATGGCCCATAGGCCTTTTCTGTTTCACCAGGACAGGTGGGCGAGCAAAGGCTGAGCCAGGAGGGGTGGAATTTGCTAAGAGCTGCCCAGGCGCCTCCAATAGATACCTAACAACTCAAGAGCAGCTGCTTCGCGAATGAATCTACTACGAAGGCTCGTGCCCATCAATATCTGGGACACGGGTAGGCTGTGTCACCAGGGGAGAAGCCGTAGGCCAAGACGTAATCGTGTGCAGCCCGACCCGGGAGGTCAGAGAACCCTGGACCCCACCCACTCTTGGTGGTGATCGTTAAAATCTCCAAGGTCCACCGCCTCCGTAAATGGTTCAAGCACGCGGTCAGTCCCCTTTTGTACATACTCAAACACAGCTGACCCCGCATCGCTGCTGTGGGATCGGAGCGGGCACCTTTTCACTGGGTCTCCCTATATCCCCGTCAAACCATCATATCCCGCGAGCTCACACGCAATTCTGCCTGGCATGTTCCAAATATCACCAAGATTCATCCCTATCAAGGAAGAGGAAAGGGAAGGAATAGAACTGACTCTCCAACCCACACGCCGGAACACAGACAGCTACGCTATTTGGCGGCGGACTCTAGTTGGAGGATGGTCGCCAGTTAGTCGGACAAGGTCTTACCACCGTGCCGAAATTGGCACGACATTTGTTTTAAATATTTTAGTTATTGATCTGATATCTTCAAGTGATATTTGAAATGCTTAAGGTATCATTAAAAATAAATTCTATTTGCTATAACTAAATTAAATTTAAGGTAATATCCCAGATTTATGACCGTGTTTGAAGTACAATCATTTTAATTATTGTACACCGACAGCTCAGTTACTAAGATAGAGTATTTTTATGATTATCATCTATCTAGATTATTTGAAGTCATTAGGAAACTTCATGTCCTATTTTCCTCAGCTATGTGTGTAGGTGCACCTCTCTTTTGATTTCCACAGTGAAGTGATCAATAAGAAATGCAATAACAATATTATTATGAATGTGATTAAAAATAATTTTAAAATTGCATGGCTTTTATCGCGGGTTTTGAGCACGGCGACCGAATCAAGAAATTCCGTAACGAAAATAAAACCTAACACCCCACTCCGCTTACCATGTAGCTTGCGTTCAACACATTCACACGTTACGCTTGTGNTTGATTTCCACAGTGAAGTGATCAATAAGAAATGCAATAACAATATTATTATGAATGTGATTAAAAATAATTTTAAAATTGCATGGCTTTTATCGCGGGTTTTGAGCACGGCGACCGAATCAAGAAATTCCGTAACGAAAATAAAACCTAACACCCCACTCCGCTTACCATGTAGCTTGCGTTCAACACATTCACACGTTACGCTTGTGTAGTGTTTGTAAATAAGCGCGCGGCGTGACGTCGCACTGCATGCGCATCATGAAAAGTCTGCCCATCTCTCACTCGCCCGGTCTAGCTTATGAGTGTGAGGGGACTAATGTTTTGCTTTTGTTAATGTTTATAAATAAAGCGTGGTCTTATTTTATTATGGTTTTAATATTAAATTATTATTGTCTAATTATAATTGCATAAGTTGATAAAAAATGCTATGCAATAGCTTTACCGCGGCAGTCCCCGAATGCCACACATGGTTTTTTCCCCCTACATATTCTCTGGTACCCTAAGAGGCTATTACAGCTACACCCCGACGGGTAGGTGAGCTCACGGGCTAAGCTTGAGAGAATTAACTAATATTAGCCCTAGCAAGGGCAGCAGCA
The DNA here is from genome assembly GCF_003987935.1 of Bombyx mandarina. The sequence goes on from NW_021011643.1 coordinate 180,509, forward strand.
GTGATTAGCAGACTCTACCACCAGATCGGAAACGCGATCCACTGAGATGATTTGATTTTTTCTGTTTTGACTGTTTTTCCTGATTTCATAGTTTTTTTTTTATTGCTTAGATGTGTGGACGAGCTCCTAGCCCACCTGGTGTTAAGTGGTTACTGGAGCCCATAGACATGTACAACGTAAATGCGCCACACACCTTGAGATATAGTTCTAAGGTCTCAGTATGGTCACAACGGCTGCCCCACTCTTCAAACCGAAACGCATTACTGCTTCCCGGCAGAAATAGGCGGGGCGGTGGTACCTACCCGTGCGGACTCACAAGAGGTCCTACCACCAGTAATTACGCAAATTATAATTTTGCGGGTTTGATTTTTATTGCACGATGTTATTCCTTCACCGTGGAAGTCAATCGTGAACATTTGCTGAGTACGTATTTCATTAGAAAAATTGGTACCCGCCAGCGGGATTCGAACACCGGTCTTATGCTTTAGGCCACGACGACTTCGAGAGTCCATAATAATTGAATAATATTCATATAACGCTATTCAACACTAGTCAACAATAGCGTTATATAGATATATAAAAGCGTCATATTTTTAAATAATAAATCTTGATGTTTATTACACATAGGATAAATAAAACAATTGATCATTTTCCTACAAATAAGAAGGCCAATAAAATGAATATTCTAATGCATAAACTATTATTACAACGCAACAAAAAAAAAACTAAGATAGAAATTCCTGTGCGAATGTGAAATCCTATTTATTTTAGTTACGTTCGTTTGTAGAATAGGAGAAGAACCTTTATTCCAACGCAAATAAGAATGACAGGAATCGTTTATTATTGCGTCTCACGAACTACAGTCAAACCTGGATAAGCGAGAGTTCAAGGGAGCACAATCTCATTCTCGCTTATAGAGGTTTCTCACTAACCCGAGTTTCTCGCTAATGCTCCCTCTGAATTTCGATTCGCGATTTTCTGCATTCAAATGCATTCACTATTTTAAGTTTATGACTTTAATGACAGTACTTTAATTTTCCGTTTTTACATGATGCAGAACAGAACTTTCCTTCGCAATTGATTAACGATAAACTGAGTAAGTCCGACAAACAGGACGGTACACAGGCACACGTGTCCATTCGAAAATAATGCGATAAAAGAATACGATAAAATAACAACGTTATTTAGTTCCACGAAATAGAATAGGTTCAATATTCACGAGAAAACAATACAAAAACAATGATAAGAAGTTCCACGAAAGTTAAAAATGAGTCATAAAATAGCAGATGTTAAATTTGTAATTTGTTTTGTCATTTGTTCCTCCTAAATAATATAAATAAATAAATAAAGCTCGGCTGTCGCTTATAGAGGTATAGATATGTAGCAGTCTCACTTACGGAGGTCCATGAGGAAAAAACGACTCTCTCTTACAGAGGTTTCTGTTTCTCGCTAATAGAGGTTTTGGGAGCTTAAAATGACGGGTCCTTGCTATTACTCTCACTTATAGAGTTTTCTTACTTATCCAGTTCTCACTGACCCAGGTTTGACTGTATATAGGTATTATATTTTGCTACTTTCAAGACTTATTCCAAATGTAAAATTTAGATTACAGCGCTACCTACTATCATCAGTGAGAACTAGATCTTAAGCGATGAATTGTTTAGAAGCCGGTACCTTGACTAGTTAAATGTTTCACCGCTAGATGTCGGAATCCACTTTTTGCGTTTTGTTTATTGGTCTTACGACTACTTAACACGTAACTAAAATAAATAGTGCGCTGTGAAGATGAGTATTTATTTAATAGGTGCCACCGTGCTATAAATCAATATAATACATTACAAGTAACACATATTATCTCAGAGAAAACAACACAGTTACAGATACCAACCGCACGTGGTGTTGAAACAAAGATTATTGTTTAATTAACTTCATTGAATTTGAGAGACTACTATAGACATTTCCTCATAAATTTTTTTTTATGATAGAAGGATAAGTTGTGGTCCGGAGGTCTTTCCAGTTTCCCTGGGACAGATGGGCGAGCAAAGCCTCAGCCTGGAGGGGTCGGATTTGCTAACAGATTTGGTTAGGGACCTCGGTAACCGTAGTCGTCAAGCTCGGTAAAGAGTTCGACGTGCAACCTAACCCATACAGCAGCCCGCTGAGTTTCTCACCTTATCTTCTCAGCAGGTCGCGATTCCGATCCGGTGGTAGATGCATTCGCGAAGCAGCTGTCCTTGACTTGTTAGGTCTCCTTTGGAGGTACTCGGGCAGCTGTTATCAAATCTCATTCCTCCTGGCTGAGCATTGGCTTGCCCACCTGTCCTGGTGAAACTGGAAAGGCATTTGGGCCACCAGTAATCTTCCCTTCAAAAAAAAACTATAAGGTTTGCCAAGGGCTCTCAACAGTAAGAGCGACCTGGTTGTGCCCCTGCCATTGCTGATATTAATGAACAATGATGACTAATATCAGGGTCGCTTTTTTTTTCTACCTATGCTGATAGCTTTGAGAGGCTATTTCAGCGTGACCTTAACTAGTAGGTGAGCTCACGGGGCTCATACCTGACGACGTTGCTAACACGAACCCTAGCAAGAGCCGTGCTTCGCAGAATCTACCGCGGGATTGGAAACGCGACCCACTGAGAAGATCCAGCGAGAAACTCGCTGGGCTGTGTCTGTGGGTTAATTTACTCATCGAGCCCTTTCTTCGCAAGCGACGGGTTCGACGAGAACGATAGCCGGTGCTTGAGGCACCTAAAAGCACCGTTAGTGGATCGGGAGGATATAAGTGTATAATCTATGGGAGGATCCGAATGACGTGCTTTGGGCGACGTCGACGGCTTTCCATTCTGTCCGCAGGATAGGAAACAAGGTCGCGCGCTCGACTGTCTGCAAAGGAAATAAAATAAGTCAACCATGAAGAAATCACTCTGTGAAATCGTATTGTATCATAAGTATTATGCAGTTTTTTGTTACATTTGCATTCAAACTTGGAGGTTCTATGTTTATGTGAGTTTCGAATTCAATTACGAAGTTCAGAGATCGAGAAAAATGCAAAAAAAACGTTTAATTGAATTAAATCTCACCATTCATTATTTGTCACCACTAATGATGCTAGATTAACAATGCTTTAAAATAAAGAATTTTTATAAAATAACCGTATCCGTACCGTAACCGATCTACATATAATTATCTAACATAGACTATAATAATAGACTGAGATAGAACTTTGACGTGTAATTTTATATTTTCATAAAATAACACCAAAAACAATTTACAGTGAAGAGGACAAAGCCGCAGAATGTAAATTAGTCGGGACAGAGTTTATTTACCAGCCTGCAATTTTTTCACCTAGAATAATTGGATTACATCTTGCTTTTCATTAGCATTTTATACTGTACGACTCCTTTTAAAGAAATGAAAATATACATTCGAAAAATAAAACACAACATATATACTCAATTACTGGTTTACTTCCTACTCGTTTACTGGTGGTAGGACCTCTTGTGAGTCCGCGCGGGCAGGTATCACCCTGCCTGCCCGCCCGTCGGCTGTCGGTCCGTGGAGGCGTGCTGCGCATCATCTGGTGTACGCCAAGTGGAGGGAGCAGTTGCTGGAGGAGCTTGGCCAAGCTTCAGTCACTCGCCGGCGCACCCTCGAGGCCCTGGTGCCCGTGCTGGAGACATGGTCAGATCGACGACACGGCGGGCTCTCCTTCCACCTAACGCAGGTCTTCTCGGGGCATGGCTGCTTCGGGAGGTACCTGTGGAAGGTCTGCAGGAGAGAGCCATATCCGGGTTGCCACCAGTGCGGACATCCGGACGATGACGCTCAGTACGCACTCGAAGCGTGCCCGCGTTGGGAGCGCTCGCGGCGGGACCTCATCGCGATGCTGGGGAGAGACCTCTCCTTGCGGGCTGTCATCGCCCGCATGCTAGAGGACCAGAATTCTTGGGGGGCCATGACCAGGTTTTGCGACCTGGTCATGGCGTTCCGTAAGGCTGAGGAGCGCGAAAGGGAGTGGGATCCCTCTTCGGCTTCTCAGCGAAGAAGGCGGAGTGGGCGGCACGGGCGCGAAGCTTCCGTTCATCTCCCGTAGGGGCTGTCGGGTGCGGGGGTGCCCGATACTCGGCTGTCGGTCCGGTGGTGAGGCGGCGCAAGGTGGCTCCTGTGCACCGCTCACGGTGTGTCTCCGAGACGACGTCGCTGCGGGATTTTCCCGGGGATGGAGTCCCGTCCTATTATCAGGATGGGTACCGGTGACGGCGAGCCTTCGGCGCGCACTGTGCGGTAACGTGGGTTTCGTGGAGTCGGAGTGATGGGGCTCGATGGGGTTTAGTCAGTAGTCGGTTTTGCGGGGTAGCTCTTGCGTGGCTGACGCCGTGCAGTGCCTCGCGCCCCTTTCTCAAGGCGTAGTCTCCCGGCAGGAATTGGAAGAAGAGGAGGACCCTGTCTTCTTCTTCTCCCTGTTTTTCTCTGGAGGCGCCGGAGTCCGACATAACCCGGTCTCTTACCCCCCTCGACCGGGTATCCGTAAAGGGATACCCAAGGGTTAACAAAAAAAAAAAATGGTACCACCCTGTCTATTTCTGCCGAGAAGCAGTAATGCGTTTCGGTTCGAAGGGTGGGGTAGCCGTTGTAACTATACTGGGACCTTAGAACTTATATCTCGAGGTGGGTGGCGTATTTACGTTGTAGATGTCTATGGGCTCCAGTAACCACTTAACACCAGGTGGGCTGTGAGCTCGTCCATCCATCTAAGCAATAAAAAAAAATAAAAAAATGCGTTTCGGTTTGAAGGGTGGGGCAGCCGTTGTAACTATATTTGAGACCTTAGAACTTATATTGTTATTGCGTTTCTTCTGTAAAAATTTTACCCCCATGCGCGCAAATAAGTTTCACTTCAAAAGCCTTTACATGTTTTTTTCCATATATTTCATCTCTAGTCACTGTCTTCTTTATTTTTTTTTCTCATTACCTCTTCTCCTGCTTCCTCCTTATAAATTGAAATCGTTTTACCTAGACGTGGTAGATAATATTGTAGCCGTTACAGTATTGCGGAAAACCTTTTGTTATGTACATGACATATGTAAAAAGCATTATATAAGTATATATTCATTTTTGGGTCTACTGCACATTTGTGGGTCATAAATTATCTTTATTCTCTGATAGCTCATTAATATTTTAGAAAAAAAAGACTGAAAAGCCAGTGGACGATTCTATTGAAAATAAAATAAATACATATACCGACTCATCCGCAGAATATAGTCCTATCTGTAGGATTGATAGTTTTCAGTAGAGGTTAAAGAAGTTGTTGACTTGTGTAACTTTTAAACGGTGCGACTTGTTGTTTAAATTTTTTGGTATGTTGTTACTACGTCTCAGCTTTGTTAAATACTGTGTAGTTTATAACTGTTATTCTTTTATTTCTGGAGATAGTGAGTTCTATATTAACANCGCTTGATCACTCCGTACGTTTTTATGCGGAGCTAACGACAGATAGAACGTTATTCAATTATATATTTCCGAAACTAAATGAGATACAAAAATTCCAAAAACACACGTCCGTAGAGTTCGTATCCCTTATTGCGCCTAGCTATATAACTCGTTTTTGCTCTATGATCACATCGGACTTTGTTCTGCGGATGAGTCGATACACTCAATAAATTCTCAACACATTAAACGTGAAGAGAGTTTGCGAAAGAATATTAAAAACGCCTTCGAGCTTGTTAAATGGGACTTTAATTCTATCTATATATATACTAGCGACCCGCCCTCGCTTCGCTTCGGAAACATTAAAACACACATGAAACCAAAAAAAAAAGAAAAAAAAAAAAGAAAGTAGCCTATGTTCATCAGGGACAATGTCGGCTTCTAATGGAAAAATAATTTTTCAAATCGGTCCAGTAGTTTCGGAGCCTATTCGAAACAAACAAACAAACAAATCTTTCCTCTTTATAATATTAGTATAGAAAAATGAATTACTGTTCGTTAGTCTCGCAAAAACTCGAGAACGGCTGGACCGATTTGGCTAATTTTGGTCTTGAATTATTTGTGGAAGTCCATAGAAGGTTTAAAAGGTAGATAAATATGAAAATGCTCGGAATTAAATAAAAATAACAATTTTGTTTTCTTTTGATGTGTCCCCCGTCGGACGGATTCTTTTGTTTGTTTTAAGTTTATTTTATTCAAAAGTTTAGGTCTTTTATTTATCGATTGAGGCACTATGAAGTCTGCCGGGCCAGCTAGTAAACAATAGTAATTTGTGCAACAAGAGAGCAAATTTGCTTTTTGTTCCAAGTGCTGATTTTGAGTCCCGAGCAAGCGAAAGATTCTATGATTGATTCACGAGCGTAGCGAGTGATTCATAGTTAGAATTCTGAGCGTAGTGAAGGACTCAACAGAGGCTACCTTCAAACCGAAACGAGCGTTTTATCTCTTCGTGGCAGAAATAAGTACGAGGGTAAGAGGACGGGCCGTGTTGGTTCATAAGATGCTCATTTTTTATCCACACATAGAAAATTGTTTCATACATGATAGGGTAATACCGATGTCGGAATGGGTTTTTTGGCTCTAAATTGGTGTGGACCTCATTGAGCGCTGTTTTTTAAATGGCATGATAAATGTGGTTGATCGCAATTACCCTTCCTTGAAGTTGGGACAGTATTAAAAGCAAAAGCTTAATTTAAACTAAAACCCTAAACAAAATTTGTAAAAAAAAAGTAATTAGAGGTGTCACAGCGCCTTGTGAGTCCGCACGGGGTACCGCCACTCTGTCTATATCTACCGTGAAACAGTAAGGCGTTTCGGTTTGAAGAGTGGGGCAGCCGTTTTTCTGTAAAAACTGAAACCTTAGAACTCATATATCAAGGTGGGTCGCAGCATTTAGGTTGTAAACATCTACAAACTATGGGCTCCATTAACCACTTAACACCAGGAAAGCGGTGAGCTCGTCCATCCATACCGTCCTAAACAATAACAAAAAACAAGACTTACGCTTAAGGCTCTTTGCAAAACTCCCCTGAAGAAAACTTTTTATTGCACTCTGGAAACACCATCAATTGAAGTTCAAGTAGAGTAGAAAGTGGTATGTTGCGTGGCAACATTAATGTTTGGAAAAGCACTTTAGATGAATGCAACGGTAGGCAGCGGCTTGGCTCTGCCCCTGGCGTTGCTGAAGTCCATGGGCGACGGTAGCCACTCACCATCGGGTGGGCCGTGTGCCCGTCTGCCTAAAAAGGGCAATAAAAAAAAAGCAGTAGTGCAAGGAAATGGAACGAACAACACACGAAAACATAAATGCGGAAACCCAACTCAGACATAATAATACCTATAGCTTTACGACTACTTACGAAACCTACAACAGTAATGTACTAATTTTTTTTTATTGCTCTTATAGTCAGAGGAGCATACGGCCCACCTGATGGTGAGTGGTTGTCGTCGCCCATGGACTTCATCAATACCAACTTATCTACTAGGTACATTTTTTTCAGTTATTTTTTGACATTTATCAACAGTAATATTGTAACATAAATTTATAAAAGCAGTGTAATAATCGTTATCTATTAAATATTTATTGTTGATGTTACAGTTGTTCCGCTTCGCCCGTATGTGGTAAGATAATAGTTTGGTTTTGTACCAAAAATAAAATGTAGTACATACCTACCTACAAATTATATTATTTAATGTATTTTCCTTATGTCTATCAGCAAGAAGGTATTATGTTATGTTTTAGCAATAACACGTAGATATATTTAACAATTATCCTGCCAATAAATGCTCCGTAATGTACTTAACGACTAAGCAAAATAGGAAATTAGTGACAAAATACAAACTAGTAGGTATTTATAATATAAAAATAAATGTGCAGCATCAAGACAGCTTATTAATGAAAATTCATGAAAGCACAAACGATTATTCTACCTCAATGCCGTATAGCAGTTGTTTACCTAAGCTAATCTCTCTATAGCTATCTAGCAATCTCAGGTTTTAGAATAAAAACAAGCAACGCCAATTTGCTAAATTATACAAATCAACACTCTTGACTGAGTCAGTCAGTTAAGGTGGCGGTGATGGCATTCACATTACATTGCTTTTAAGTTCTAAAATCCCTTTAAAAACTGGAATGAACTAGTTTGACTCTCCCCCCCCACCCCATTCAGCGCAATACAACCTGTGGACTCTCGTAATGGCAACGGTGCGGTCTACATCAGTTGAACTGAGATCTTCGTTTTCTCATCCATCACAATGAAAATAAAAAATAATCCGCTACCAATCGCTAAACAGGAAAATATCATGGAACGCTGGAAACACCGTGAAAAAGAATTTATTTGAACAACGAATGGTACCTGGCAGAAATTTGAGAGCAGAAAGGATAAAATTTCCCTTATTTCATAGAAAAGTTGAAAAGAAATTACATTTCTAACAAATCTTCAGAAGGTACTCTCCGTGGAACACGCATTACCATGAAAACCAGTCTCTCCGTAGACCCAAACATTGCAAATCCTTTATAAGCTAATATACCTATCTCCAAGTAAAGACCGAGTCCGGGCAGGACCGACATAGTGCCAAAGTAATACTCGTATTACAGTTATCCCCCTTAAAAGATGATACTCTTACAAAGCATTTTCATATTACGCGATTTCAGTCCCTCGTTTAACTCGAAGTCGTCGTGGCCTAAAGGATAAGACATTCGGTGAATTCATATCTAGCGATGCACCGATGTTCGAAACCCGCAGGCGGGTACCAATTTTTCTAGTGAAATACGTACTTAACAAATGTTCACGATTGACTTCCACGGTGAAGGAATAACATCGTATAATAAAAATCTCAACCCCGAAAAATTATAATTTGCGTAATTACTGGTGGTAGGGCATCTTGTGAGTCCGCACGGGTATGTACCACCGCCCCGCCTATTTCTGCCGTGAAGCAGTAATGCGTTTCGGTTTGAAGGATGGGGCAGCCGTTGTGACTATACTGAGACCTTAGAACTTATATCTCAAGGTGTGTGGCGCATTTACGTTGTAGATGTCTATGGGCTCCTGTAACCACTTAACACCAGGTGGGCTGTGAGCTCGTCCACACATCTAAGCAATAAAAAAAAAAAGATGCAAAAAACTTTACTCTCGTGTAGCCCACATAGCTTTTCACCTCAGCAGTGAGAACACATTTACTTAGGAGACACAGAAATGAACATTTGAATTTGAATTTGAATAACTATTTAAAAAACAAAAAAAATCTTTATTACAAATATCTTTAAATTTTAGGGTATTACGCGTTTCCGAACGTGTTTTCTTTGAGGTCGAATTCTAAAATCGAATTTCGAAGGGGTTTGTTTTTTCACTCCCTTTTTTATATGCATGTGAAAGAGACAGAGTACAATAAAATTCGAATGTTTCAAATTTATGACTGAACTATGTCAATTCGTGGCACAGAAGATTGAAAAATTAAAAAGCTACTTTGACCCACGTTCGAATCAGAATCGGGTTTTGTTCACTGTTGTCTCGCAGCAAAAGCGGCATGTTTGAGCTGCTGAGGTGAAAAAAATATTATGCAAATGGTCTAGGTTTTAGTTTCACTAATGCGAGGTGACCTGCAGAAAAAAAAAAGAAATTTAAAATCCAAATAATCAAAGTTCATAAAATTACTTAAGTTTGCGACTATCGCCGAACTTCTCGCTCAGACGCGATTATTTCAACTTAGTCTTAACGTATCTTTCTAGACAGTACGCCGCATATTACAGATACTAAGTCATTTAGTTTTAACTCAAATTACATACATTTATATTCAAATACATTGGTATAAATTATCATTACGGTCAAGCATTTTGCTTCGTAAAAAAGAACAAGCATACGTTTGAAGATGGTTAATGAAGTTCCCTTTTCCACTGCTTCTGATGGTATGTGTGTTGCAGATTTTTACAAAGCCAAATCTGTTCTAGTGACAGGCGGGACAGGATATTTAGGGAAGGTAACTATTAATTATAAAAGTTCTGCTAAACATTTATTTATAAATTATTTAGATACTGTACTTTTCCAACTGTTAGACGTAAATGTGCTACTTCCTTTGTTTTTTTTATGATTGAAGGATTACTGGTGGCCCGGAAGCCTTTCCGGTACACATTTTTACAGATTTTATCCGGTTCAGATTTTGGTATAGTTTCCAAAAAAATATTTCGAACATAGTAAGTAGTACATATGTATGTATATAATCCATTCACAATTTTATTATAGGATTTTTACTAGAAAGCAAATATACCTATAACAAATTTATTGTAAATATAATACCTATGTAATTTTAAAATATTTTGCAGCGGCTAATAGAAAAGTTATTATACAGTTGTGTTGGTATTGAAAATATTTATGTTTTGATTCGCGAAAAGGCAGAGGAATCCGCTGATCAAAGATTAAAGAAAATAATCGATTCTTCAGTAAGTTTCATCTATGTTTTTCGTAAAAATAAAGTAATCGAAATTAATTAGTAAATAGAAAGAAAGTGAAATTTTGTCAATTTTTGTTTGTTGTTAAATTGTTTTTTGGGCCGAGATTTGAATCTCTTACGAGACGCCCGCGTCGAAAGGACGCGCATTTTATATGGAACTGCCGAAGTTACCTACTAAGCCACCTCCCAGCGCTCTCGCCCAAATATCTGAGCCCTATCTAGGAAAGAAACCAAGTGGTCAATACTACAACTAGACACGGGGCAACCCTAAGAATGCCTGATACTAGAGAATGCCTGATATTAGCGAAAGCGACTCTACGTCGACCACCGCGATTGGAAGCCCGTCAAGCCGTTCAGGTGGTTCTGCTCGAGTTCCGGAATAAGCGCTGAAACAGAACCAGCCTACCAGGTCAGAATGCTATTCACGGATAAATCTTTTAAATCAACTCTGCGGCGCGCCAGAGTGCTGTTAGCGCTTCGTAGGACCTCGACCTCTTTGGGCGCCCCGAACCGTCACCGAGGGATGCCATCTTCTATAGGGGCTGATCTGAGCGTAAGTCGACTTTCTGACTTCGGCCTAGTGGCGGCAAATCGCTGCGGAGAATCTCCCATTACGCTACCTCATTCTGCAAGATGGTGAAGCCGCAGAAGTCTAAGATCACCTTCCAAGATTCATCGCTGCCGATCATTGAACAATCCTTGGTGAGGTATCATCAAACTCGATATCCCGATGTTTGGAAGAAGCCGGCTCAAAGAGCTGGCTGTCGCCGTCAACCGGAGGTCCAATTTCTTCACATGAGCACGAAATAACCACCAATTCGGGGGCCCTCTCTTCTTCGTGATTTCATGTACAAACGGTCTTATAAATCAAAGTGAATTCATGAACCAGAGAGCGGCACAAGCAACTCTTTACCCCGGAAAAATGAAACGTGTTTTGTTCTTTCTGTATCATAAATTTAACGCGCCTCAGGTCGCGGGGCATTTCTATTTTTTATTTATTTATTTAGTATTGCTTAGATCCACCTCCGTCCACCTACGAGCTCACAGCCCACCTGGTGTTAAGTGGTTACTGGAGCCCATAGACATCCACAACGTAAATGCGCCACCCACCTTGAGATATAAGTTCTAAGGTCTTAAGTATAGTTACAACGGCTGCCCTACCCTTCAGACCGAAACGCATTACTGCTTCACGGCAGAAGTAGGCAGGGTGGTGGTACCCATTCGCGCGGACTCACAAGAGGTCCTACCACGAGTAAAAAGTATCTACAATTATAACAGAATAATAAGATATATAGAATAATAAGAGATTTATTTTCAGGCGTTCGATAGGGTGAAAAAACAAGATATTAATGTTTTAAATAAAATTGTGACGGTACCAGGAAACATTTCGGAGAAAAATCTTGGACTGACAACTAAACATCTGAAAATGATCGAAGAAAAGGTAGATCTTATACTTTAATCATTTTGTGTTACAACAATACAACGAACGATATATTATACCTTTAAACGAGCAATTCTTGTATATTAATATATATGTATATAATATGAATCTCGGAAACGGCTCCAACGATTTGCATAAAATTTAGTATACAGGGGATTTCGGGGGCGATAAATCGATCTAGCTGCGATTTATTTTCAGAAAATGTTGTTTTATTCGTGTTTTCAATAATCAACTTTACCCGACATCTATTGGCGAATAATAATACTATTTTTCTTAATTGAGGGCAACTAGCCGCTTTAAAGACACAACAAGATGGCGTTATAAACAAAATCTAGTAATTATAGTACAACGTATTCAGTTTTCCATTTTCTTAAGCATTATCTGTGAAAGATTTTTTTCTTAAATGATAAATGTTAATCTTCCGAATCGCTCTCTAGTTAGCTCTACTCAACTAACTGAAAGTAGAGATACTTTATTAATGAGAATAAAATTCTGGAAACAGAAGGCATTACAGCAAACGAACGGCAGGCGTTTATTTGCTAAATTGATTAAAATTATTCAAATTGATTTGACATTCGATATCTTTAATTTCAGGTCTCAGTAGTATTTCATGTAGCGGCTACTGTAAAATTTAACGAAGAACTAAGTAAGGCAATGGCAGTCAATGTGAACGGAACGTTGGAGATTATATCTTTGTGCCGTCGAATTAATAAGTTAGAGGTAAACTTTTAATAATCTAACGATATTAGATATATTTTATTTTTTTTATTTCTCGCGACCTGTCCTAACTTCGTTTCAAGGTTGTTGTAAATTATTATTGATCTTGGTGAATTTTCTATCTTAGTCTTTCATATGCATAATTTATAGTCGTGATTGTTCAAATATTTGTCCAATTGGATATTAATTTAGTGTAAAAGACAGTTTATCTACTTTAAATACATACCAGATGCGTTAAAAGTATTTATTTTGATACAAAGATCAATTTGGCTAGACCAAATGTTCATCAGAAATAAATTATACATTTTTATTGTATATGTGGTTCACTATTTTGGCGATAATGGCTTACGTATAAAAGATAGATATATACTGTCGCGGGTTTATCTGTAAAACTATTTAAAATAAACATGTCCATTTTACATTATATACTTATAACTCCAATGATTTTTGCGGCGCAGGCCAGAATAGCTCGCAGATGCAGATTATTTTCCTACTTACTTGACACTTATCGTTATATTTTGAGTAATTTACAGAAACAAACACACATCCCTAAATGCTTACAAGCTTTCACTTTTTTATTGACCTATTAGTCAGACGAGCATACGGCCTACCTGATGGTGAGTAGTTACCGTCGCACATGAACTTCAGCAATGCCAGGGGCAGAGCCAAGCCGCTGTGTACCGCTTAATACTCTCCGCAAGCCTCGTTTGAGGAAGGACATCACATCGCGTTTGGGAAATACCGCAGAGGGGAGCTCATTTCAAAGCCAAATGGTACGTGGCAAAACACACCTCTGGAAACGCACTGTGGATGAAACAGTGTCCCCAGGAAGTATAGATGAACTCTACTCCGGTGGCGGGCGGTGTGATGGTAAAAACGAGATGATGGAATCTTCTCAAACAATTCCTCAGAGAACTCCCCATGGAACATACGGTACAAAATACAAAGAGAAGTGAAGTCCCTCCGCAGACCCACAGGTTCCAAAAGATCCGTGAGAATGGGATTATCGATAATCGGAGCGGCCCTCCTCTGTATAGAGTCAAATGAAAGTAGCTGGTATTTGGGAGCCCCGGCCTTGAGGTGGGGGGAGCATTACTCCACGCGAGGCCTGACTTGTGCTTTATAAAGCAAAAGTCACTGTGCAGGCGTGAAGTACCGTTTCGCTCTCTTGAGGACTCCTAGCATTTTGGACGCCAACTTGGCTTTCCCCTCCAAGTGACTCCGAAATTGGACATCGCTCGAAATGTCGACCCCAAGTATCCCGACACTCGTCGAAGATTGCAGGCATACTTCTTGAAACTGCGGCACCATGACAAAGGGGGGCTTCTTCGCAGTGAACGCGCAAACTTGTGTCTTCAACGGGTTGAATTGAACCAAGTTCAATTCACGACTCCAGAGAGTTCTCCACTTCATACACCAGTTTTGATCGTCTCTCTTGTACCACGCTCCGAGAAAGACTCTAATGGCCGATATATCGCGCATCTCCCGTGCTGTCATCCGTATAGCAATGCATGCCATCAATAGACAGCATGTCATTGATAAACAGGATGAAAAGCGTGGAGGAGAGCATCGAACCTTATAGAACGCCAGCGTTAACGGTCATGGTATTAGAGCAGTCACTTTTTAGAGCGGCCGTGATGCTCAGCTCATCCAAAAAGCTAGCAATCCACTTGCAGAGTCCCTCGGGGATTTCGTAAGATGGTAGCTTCGACAGTAGTCCTCTATGCCCTGTCGAAGGCCTTCGTGATATCAAAGCTCACAGCGATAGCCTCGCCTTGCTCTCCAAGGCCCACGTGTGAGTAAGGTATACAAGAAGATCGTAAGCTGAGCGACAGTGGCGGAAACCGTACTGTCGGTCACTGATCAGCTAGCGATCCTCAAAATATTTCAGGAGTGGAGTATTTATTATTCGCTCCATCACCTTGGAAAGCAAGGAAGTTATCGTGATAAATAATTTATAATATTATTAGGTTTTTTTTTTATTAAAGACAATCTAAACAGAATTTATAACGGATCTTTTTGTTAAATTACTTTATTACTTTAATCGCTAGGAGTTAAGTGTGTGCGTCACCTGTAATCAAATTTCATTCACCTGTGTTTGCGAGGATAGAAAGAAAAAAGAAGAAAGATAGAAAAAAATAATAATAGGCAGAGCCGTATCATGGTTGTTTATTACATAAGCTGTCACGCTCATTTGTAGTTGAAGGGGCATCAGCATCGCTAATACATATCAGTACATAAATAGTGTAGCTACTATGTTATTTTTACGCTACACCAGTGGTCGGCAAACTTATTAGCCAAAGAGCCAAACATGCAAATTAAATCGATTTAAAAAAATTGAGAGCCAAATCTGTTTGTAAATGTAGTAAACGTTTATCATAATTTTAGAGATTCATTAAATTATGGGTACATTGAATAAAACTGTCTCACTGAATAGAAAAACTTCTATTCTCGCTAAATTAATATCAGTGGGCCGGGCAACTAAAATTATCCGGCCGTGGACGAAAAAGCCGTGTAATAGCCACCGGGTGTCGTTGTTTTCCTTTTCTTGTTAAAATTTTAATACAAAATTTACAGCCATTTTTAAATAAACTCATATAACAACATCAACAATATACATATTGTTTGTGTTAACATTTCATTTATAATAATGCATAAGAATTATTTTATATTAAAAATATATATTTTTGTTGAAACAATAATTTTTTTTGTAATAAATTATTATTGCAAATCATAAAGTAAATGCTATATTGTATACTGCTTCGATTAATATATAAATATATAATAATACACATCAGTCAGGGGTGCTGATATTAAATGACTGGCATTACATACTATTAACCGGCTTTTTCGTCCACAGCCGGATAATATTAGAGGCCGAGCAAGCCCGTAGGATATTTGTGCCTTAGCCACTCTCAAGAGTTCAAAGAGCCGCACTTTGCCGACCTCTAAGCCAACCGAGCTGATGATAAATTAGCTTGTACAATTCACATTATTTTTTTATTATAGTGACGGGGTCATATTTTGATAGTTGTCGTGAAGATAGATGAACTGCTTAATAGCGAAACGTTGTTTGGGCAGGGCATGTAAATACAGCTTCCAATTTGGTTAAATTTAAATTAAATAAAATTAAATTTGAGTACATAATTTATTTATATTTATTTATTTCTATCATTTACTTCACATTTTGCATCCATATTACAATCATACAACAATAACCCTAATAAATTTCAACAAAGGAACTAAAAATTTTATTAATTTTATTTATAATTTACAGGCTCTCATTCAAGTATCGACCGCATTCAGCAATTCGGACAGAAAACACATTGAGGAGATTGTTTATTGCAATAATGTCGACTTCGAAGGCCTCAAAAGCCTTACTGATTTCTGGTCCGGTGACGAGGATGACGTCAAACGTCTATTAGGTTTGTGTTTCGTTGAAAACTAAAGGAATGGCCTGAAACAAAGTTTTTTGCGTTGTGAATCCAACCGTAAGGAACGTAAATACGTCAAAACAATGAACAATCTAACTATACTAGAGGTCCCGCAGTAGTCGAAATTCGACTATAATTAATTGGAATTGTAAGCTTGTACACTATTATGATTGTATTTTATACTTCTATAATCACAAATTTCGCCAAGGCTACACTATAAAAAATATTAACAAAGACAAACAATATTTAATCTCAATTTGACAACAGACGTCAAGAACAAAAGTTTGACAATAAATAGTATGCATGCGTGTGTGCGTCAAATACATGGTATGTAGTGTGTGTAATGCTTTCTTTATTGATTTAATGTATCTTTTATGCATTATTTTGAAAAAATATTAACATTGTGCACTTCTTCTCTATATTCTCTATAAGTGTGCAAAATTTCATCATACTCCTCCGTCCGCGCAATTATCGTAAAAAGGGATACAAAGTTTTTGCTTCACGTATTAATATATAGATGTAAATTCCGAATGCTAAATATATTTAGTATATAATAATTATGTTTAATATAATGATTTCATTATATTTAATGTAATAATTTAACAAAACATTGACTCAAATAGTAAATCGAACCTCATCTTTGTGGTATAATACTCAACATAGATCACTAGTTGAACGACGAGATGATCAATACTTTGTAGTACTTTTTACCCGTCCTGGCCTTTGCTCTCCTCTCTTCTCCATCGCTCCCTCATTGCTGAGGATCGCGACTCCGTTTCTGCCTGTCTACTGTCAGCCTCCATCGGTTCCGGTCAGTTGCCTGGTGTAGTGCAGTGCTAAGTGGTCCGCTGGTTTGCTCTCCTACCTGTCCTGGTGAAGCTGAAAAGGCCTCCAGGTCAACAGTAATCCCTCATTTATAAAAAAATATATTTTCTGCAGGTCCACGAATTGTAGACGTAATTAAAATTACTTTCACGCTTTAATTTCGCTTATATTATAATAATAATAATAAAGCTTGTTTATTTTCAATCCATAGTGATAATATATTACATGCGATTTAATATCTAAATATACTAGGGTAGAATTTCTTTAATTTTCTTTTATTCGCTAACGTTGCTTTCTTCTGTACCAATGATCGGAACCCCTTCTCGGGTAAAGGCCTCCTCCAGCTTCTTCCAAATCACTTTGTCCATGGCTTTCCTTATCCAATCGCTTCCTGCTTTTGCTTATATTATTCTCGCTTTATTATTTGAGACGCTAAGTACCTACTGTAGACGAACTATACAAAATTAGGTACAAATTACTATAATATTCATGCACCTCCTAATAACACTGTAGTCGTCCGTCACAACGAAAGCTGTGAAGCATTAGAAACATCGGATGTAATAATACTATAAAAATATTTACTAATATTACTATGAATTTACTATGAAAATATTTTTACTGGTGGTAGGACCTCTTGTGAGTCCGCGCGGGTGGGTACCACTACCCCGCCTATTTCTGCCGTGAAGCAGTAATGCGTTTCAGTTTGAAGGGTGGGGCAGCCGTTGTAACTATACTGAGACATTAGAACTCATATCTCAAGATGGGTGCCGGCATTTACGTTGTTGATGTCTATGGGCTCCAGGAACCACTTAATATCAGGTGGGCTGTGAACTCGTCTACCCATCTAAGCATAAAAAAAAACAGTATTAAACCACAAAAGCGGTTTATATATTTTGTAGTCAAATAAATGATCCGTAAGTTATACATTGGTGTTTTAAGTGTTCGGCGTGCATGTTTGAGACCGATCACATACAAGTTTTTGGTTTTTATCTAAAAGCTATACCTATCGTAAGGTCTGCTTTGTTAGCAATCTGTTGACTATTGTCTTAACGTTGCTGATGACACGGGTTACAGATTGAGCGATTTGCCCGACCTATTTGAATCAATAAAAGAAATAAAAAAATCTATATTCAATTTACGGTTACACGAGAAACGGATATCTGAGTAATTATTATTAAAAGACATCATGAAGTATTTTAGTATTGTACTACAACGACGACTAATCAAACTGGGATGCATGTCTGCTTTGTGGCAGAAATAAGTAAGGTGCTTACCCGTGTATGCTCTGATTACACCCAACAAACGGTCAAGTGATCAAAACTTAAGTTATAATATTATAGAGCTTTAAGTGTATGCGCCTGTCAATCAGCAGCTAGCCAAGCTTATATTTGTAGAAAAATGTATTATTTCACAAGGGATCAACAATTAAATATCTTTTAGCGAAACAGAAAATCTTAGCTATTACTGTCGAGTTCCAACAGTAGAGAGTCGAGTCCAAGAGTCGAGTAATGGATTCCATGAATTTCTCAAAAAAAGATTATCCGTGCGCTCATCTTTTCATATAACGATGAACTAAGAACAAACATCACATATTATGTGCTATGTACCCTAAAAAAGAGTTTTTGAGCTCATACTACCGTAAAATTTAACTTCATCATTTAATTTTTACAATCTCTTTTCAGGAAAAAAGCCCAATACATACACGTATACTAAGGCATTGGCGGAGGAGTACGTTATGAAATATGGGAAAGACCTGCCTATTGCGATAATAAGACCATCTATAAGTAATGCACCTTTTGATTTTATTATTAAAAAAAAGGGGTAGTGAGTACTTTGTCAATTTAAACTCAGGATCAATGGGTATTTCCTCTAACCTATATTGTATAGCTTCTCTTTTCTTATTTTAAGCTAAGAAGAGAATACGACCCACCTAATGGTGAGTGGTTATCTTCGCTCATGGACGTCCGCAATAATACCATTTGCAGTGCCAAGCCGCTGCTTACTGCTATTGATATATTTACGTTTAAAGATTAAATAGAGATTCATAACTATCACGGCAACTTACACTGGAGATCAACGGGGAAGGCTCCAATTTAGCACAAGGGAATTTAGCAATTTTTTAGGTTCGAAGGGTGGGGTAGCCGTTGTAACTATACTGAGATCTTAGAACTTATATCTCGAGGTGGGTGGCGCATTTACGTTGTAGATGTCTATGGGCTCCAGTAACCACTTAACACCAGGTGGGCTGTGAGCTCGTCCATCCATCTAAGCAATAAAAAATAAAAAAATAAAAAACATGATTTCTTGTATTGAAATTATAAATAAGTTTTGAAACTAAAGAATAAAGTAGCTCTTAGGTACTATTTTTACAATGCGAAATTTTCACCTAATATAATAAATATCAATCATGAACAATCCTTGCTTTTTTTGGAAATATCTAAGTTTTAAATTGTATAGTAAGTTTGTAAGTTTTAAATATCAAAAATTAGAATATTAAGAGTAATGTAATCCAAAAGCTTGCTGGTATAATAATTAACTTTAGCATTTTAATCGTGTGTGTAAATCTTTTTTACGTTTACATAAAAAAAAATAGCATTTTCTAACAGAAAAAATCCGTAAAAACACCATTACGCTATTGAAAAAAAAAGACATGAATATCTATCCAAACCTGAAGCTCTTAAATACTATAATTCAACAATTACATTAGCATGCTGTAAATGAATGAATGAATGAATGAATGGTATATTTTATTTCAGACAACAACAACAAGTCCATATGTGTACATAGTATCATTGAAACATACTTAAAATTACCAAAACTAATTAAAGTAGTGTAAAGGATTGGGACTTAATTATATTTTGTACTACTTATTAATCTTAATAATTTATATTAATAGTTATATCTGCAATAAAAGAACCTAGCCAGGGATGGATTGATAGCTGGAATGGATCCACGGGGACGTTTGGTGGCATGAGTTCTGGTGTTATGAAGGTCATGTTTGGAAGTGGAAGCAATGTTGCTGATTTAGTGCCATTGGATATTGTAGTTAATCTCATAATAGTGGCTGCCACCAAATGTAAAAGGTGACTATTGTAGTTTTTAGTTTAGTTTTATTACCGGCCTCCCTGAGAATGCTATAATGGGCCTATAATGATAAGCCCATTATAACATATATTTTTTTTTTTACTTTTGGTAGGACCTCTTGTGAGTCCGCGTGGGTAGGTACCACCACCCTGTCTATTTCTGCCGTGAAGCACTAATGCGTTTCGGTTTGAAGGGTGGGGCAGCCGTTGTAACTATACTTGAGATTTTAGAACTTATATCTCAAGGTGGGTGGCGCATTTACGTCGTAGATGTCTATGGGCTCCAGTAACCACTTAACACCAGGTGGGCTGTGAGCTCGTCCACCCATCTAAGCTATAAAAAAAAAAAGTCTCTGAGTCGCCTTCTACGTCACCTATGGGAAAATATGGGTCTGTCCAATTCTGCGCATTCGGTGTTATAGCAACTCGGGACCTGACCTGTGCGGGTACTGGTCTTGGCTTCCTAAGTCCTTGAGAAACCTTCAACTACCCAGCTTAGATGTTTATCCACATCCACCACAAAAGCTCTGAGGAACTGTTTGAGATTATCTCATTATCTCTATTTTCCAATCGCGTCACTGGCCGCCGAAGCAGATTTCATACATACTACCTGAAAACACTCGTCCACAGTTTTATTGGAAATTTATTGGAATAATCTTATCTCCACAGTGTTTTTTTTTTTTTTATTGCCTTTGTAGGCAGACGGGCATACGGCCCACCTGATGGTGAGTGGTTACCGTCGCCCATGGACTTCAGCAATGCCAGGGCAGAGCCAAGCCGCTGCCTACCGCTTCATACTCTCCACAAGCCTCGTTTGAAGAAGGACATGTCATAGCGCTCGGGAAACACCGTGGAGGGGAGCTCATTCCATAGCCGGATGGTACGTGGCAAAAAAGATCTCTGGAATCGGTGTTTCCCGAGTGCTATGAGATGCTCTTCTTCAAATAATGTTTGACAAGAGTGTTGAACGATAGGCATTAGCTCTAATATAATACCTGTAGCATTGTCAGTGTCTATGAGCATCTGTAATGAAATACCACCACGTGAGCCGCATGCTCATCTGCGTTCTAAGCCGAAAAAATCTATATTTAATTTAAGTGAATTTATTTTTTCTATTTTATTTTAGATCCTCGTTAAAAGTTTACAACTGTTGCACAGGGACATCTAATCCAATCACATATAGCCGTGCCGAAGTCATAATCAGAAGAGCGACGTACAAATATTCACTGAGTAAGTTACGACTACTAAAAGTGATGAAAATTGATATAAATTGCAAATTGATATAAATATAGCAGTAGAGTGCATTAATTAATTAATTTTAAATAATATTATGATTTGATCGTTGTATTATTATAAATTTAATAAAATTGAAAAGAAAGTAATTATCAAAATGTTAATCTGAAGCTGAATAAATTAATTAAATAACAAGAAACTTTTTGCTGTGAAGTAATCATACGTTTGGCAGTTTAATTTGAAGTTACTGCCTGATTTTAATAGTCAAAGTTTAAATGATTTTCGTGATGTTTGGTTTTCTAAATACATTAATTATTATTCAATTATTAAGTATAGACGGGCGAACATGGGCACACACAAATACAGTAATATAAATGGGCTTTGCCAGAAAGCTCAAGGTCATCCAAAGAGCATTGGAGAGAGCTAGGCTTGAAGTAACTCTGCGAGATCAAATCAGTTATGAGATTCGCAGTAAAACCGTGGTAACCGACATAGCGCAAAGCATTGCGATGTTGAATTGGCAGTGGGCAGGGCACTTGTCAGATCTAGTAAGAGAAGCACTTGGTGGTAGTCTGTAACATGCGGTCCGTGCCACCGATGATCGAACACAGTGGAAGAACGTCACATATGGTCGCGATCCTCAGTAGTGAGGGAACGATATAGAAGGGCACTTTACTCGTAGAGCAGGTGGCGGCTGGGGCTGAAAAGATCTCGAGTGGCAACCGCATACTTACTGGTGGTAGGACCTCTTGTGAGTCCGCACGGGTAGGTACCACCACCCAGCCTATTTCTGCCGTGAAGCAGTAATGCGTTTCGGTTTCAAGGATGGGGCAGCCGTTGTAACTATACTGAGACCTTAGAACTTATATCTTTAATAGCTTTTTGATTTACAGATCAGCTGCCCTTTCCTTTCATGGTTTTTACAAACAGTAGATTGGTTTATACATTACTGCGGTTCATCCTACAAATAGTACCCGCTTTTTTGATTGATCTATGGTCACTGTTTAATGGAAAGAAAGCAATGTAAGTGCAAATTTTTTTATCAATTACAAAATAGTTATATATTTTGTGTATGTACATATTATTGAAATAGTTTGATCTGGATTACAAATCTCATCGAGTAAGTATAAGATTATAATTACTTGGTTAAGTTTTACAAATCGTCAGTACAGCACAAGTACATAACATTTTCATTTATTTATTCATGTCCATTCAACGGCTATCTGAAAGAAATCATCACTTTAAGCGATAAGACAGTACTTTTTTTATTTTGATTTCAAATCTTCACAATCCGCATTTTAAGAAGCGGTACTTCCCTAAGAGTTCCACAACGTCCTTCTTCTGGGAACGGCAATCAAGCCTCCTCAGGGGAGGGCCGATTGCCACTATTGTAGGGAATATTTGCTCGTGCTGCAGCAGATTAAGCAGTGGTAGTTTGAAGTCGTTCTGGCCTAAAGGATAAGACGTCCGGTGCATTCGTATGTAGCGATGCACCGGTGTTCGAATCCCGCAGGCGGGTACCAATTTTTCTAATGAAATACGTACTCAACAAATGTTCACGATTGACTTCCACGGTGAAGGAATAACGTCGTGTGATAAAAATCAAACCCGCAAAATTATAATTTGCGTAATCACTGGTGGTAGGACCTCTTGGGAGTCCGCATGGGTAGGTACCACCACCCCGCCTATTTCCGCCGTTAAGCAGTAATGCGTTTCGGTTCGAAGGGTGGGGTAGCCGTTGTAACTATACTGAGATCTTAGAACTTATGTCTCGAGGTGGGTGGCGCATTTACGTTGTGGATGTCTATGGGCTCCAGTAACCACTTAACACCAGGTGGGCTGTGAGCTCGTCCATCCATCTAAGCAATAAAAAAAATATAAAAAAAATAGTAGCAATCGTAGTTATAATAGACCGTGGAAAAAAAAAATTAAATCATTATTACTGTAAATTTAATTGTGGTCTATAAATATTTTTCACGTTGTCCTATTACAGACAAATGAAGATACAACACCGCATCACTAGGACTCTTGATCTCATGAAGTTTTTCATGATTAACGAGTGGCATTTCGAGGACAGCAATACGCGTGAACTATTTGAAAATATGTCGGAAGAGGACAAAAACGTATTCAACTTTGACTTGAAGTCAATCGATTGGAATTCATGCATAGAAAATTACGTAGTCGGTATACATAAGTATTTGTTAAAAAAATCAAATATTTCAATAAAAATATGAAATATTTGTACCGTGTCCCTAAGCTTATGCGATTTTAATTTACTAGTTTTATGTTGTAACAAGTAGTATTAATAAAATACCTAATTAGATAAATAAATAGAAAATGTGCATGTGACTTCATTGTGAAGTTTACTCGTTGGATTGATATTGAACACTACGGAATGGTAAAGGGCTAAATAAACATATCTCTTAAAATACTGGAAACGTGTATTTATTTTATTCATATTTATTTAAATCGTTTTGATAATGCACTATATCATACATACAAATCATTCATACTTATATATAAATCATGCTATTTAATAATACATGTATCTATTGTTATGTGTGTAAATTACGATGTTCCAAAAAGTTACTTTATATTGAAATATTCTGCTTATGCAGTGCTTTTATTGTGGTTGGTTAACTGTGTTGTGTAACTTCCCTCGTATTGAACAAAAGATACAGTTTTTTTTTACCTATGCTGATAGCCTTGAGAGGCTTTTTTTTTTTTTTTTTTTGCCCTTGTTGGCAGACGAGCATACGGCCCACCTGATGGTGAGTGGTTACCGTCGCCCATGGACTTCAGCAATGCCAGGGGCAGAGCCAAGCCGCTGCCTACCGCCCAAGCCGCTGCCTACCTTCTATATCTATAGGCTAGGCTATATCAGCTTCGTCCTAACGTGTAGGTGAGCTCACGGGGCTCAAGCCGGAGTGTTGCTAACACTGGCCCTAGTAAGAGCAGTGCTTCGTAGAATCTACCACAGGGTCGGAAACGCGACACACTGAGAAGATCCGGCGAGAAACTCAGTGCGCTGTGTCTGTGGGATAAGATGTTAAGATGCGCTGAGAGAGAGTGGTGGACAAAAATCCGGAAATACACTTAAACACCGAATAAAGAGAACCGACTAGAATTTGTAAGAGTATTTTTTTCTTGATTCAATCAGAACCAAAAATGCAAATACGAAAGGACCCCTAATTTCAGTCTTTCTCATTAAAAGAGCATTATGTATGCTGCGATGGTGCAATATATTTATTACATCAATATTATCACGCTAACGTTCTTTCGTAACACGCAAACACGTACAATGTCAATTATTTTTGTAAATAAACAACTTGTGTATGTATATTTCATTGACGGGCTCGAAAAAAATATTTTGTAACTAGGTCGTTGATTTAAGTGATCAATGTCAAGGTCTAGTAAAATTTCAATGCGAAAACAAGCGTTAAGTATTTCTTGCTTAGCTTTTCAATTAAAAACATACACGATATGACATTTACATTCATTCTAAACTAAAATTAATTTTATACTTAGATTACTTTATATAACTATACATATATAAGGGATTTTATGACTTGGTAACTGAGACCTTTAAGTCATGTCTTATTTTAATTTATATTCTTATTTTTATGAAAAATGACAATATGGTGTAAATATAATCTCAGTAAAATGGTGGTCATTTACTGAGATTTTTTCAGTGGACTTTTTGGAGGAACCCGTAAAATTTCGTCCAGCACTTTGTTTCATTTTCCCATATTTGTGCACTTTCACAGATATTAAACAGTTAATAAGCCACCGTTATTACACATTTAAATCTGAAGGAACACTAAATAGACAAAATAAAACAAATCACACAACTTCACTCCTCGCGTTCCCGCCAAAAAGTCGTATAAATATACTATAGATACCATACTATAGATTACTTTGTATATTACGGTTTTTACTGCCGTTAATTTACGAAATTCATGCGTCATCGTCTCAGCTCCATTGTACACTAATGGTCTGAAAAATGTTTGATTTGTAACGAAAACCTCAAAGAAAATCAAAGAAAAATAAGTAACGGACAATTCTTTTTTTGTTTAAAATTTATTGATTGTAATATTTTCTGCGGCTTTCATGAGTCGTACTCATAATTGGAAACCATTTTTTCAGTTTAATCTCGCCTTTTGAGTTTCCATTTTAGTATTTCTAGTTTTCGTGGAAACAGCCGACTCGTTGTCCAAAAGCAGTATTGGCTATTGTTTTTTTTTTTTTGACAAATAAAAAAAATGAAAAATAACGGCAGTTTCTTAAAAAAATTCCCTAAGCCGTTTCTCCATTTCAATTTAAATGAGGTCAGCTCTCTTTGTTCGGTTGTGAGGTCGTGTAATTTATCCCCTCAAATAAGTTTCATTATGTTTGTCCACCAGGTAACTGAATAACGAAATATTTATTTTATATTCAGGGAAGCGTGGAGCCGTAAAAGACATTATTAAAATGTGAGCAATCAACCATTGTTATCGTATAAATCGTATAACTAAAACAGTCCATTTTCATGCACGGCAGAACCCGTATGTCCATCTTATGAAGGTTGTGAAGAAAATGTTTGTAATATTTGCGAAAGATGGCTGCGTTTCTATTTCGTGTAAAAGGCGCAAATGAGTTCACAAATCCTGGCTGAACCTGTGCTCGAGACATAAATACCACCCCTAACTTGAGAATTTTCGGTAAATATATGAGTTCGCTGTGACAAACACAAAAAGCTAACAAGCCATTTTGTAACGGATACACATAATTGCTTCGCTATAAAAACCCACATGATGATGGTAATAATAAACAAACGTGGGCTTGATATCACTCGGGATTAAAGTTTGGCTCCGGAGAATTAATGGATTTTTTTGATGAATAGTCAGAGTTCTTATTACCATGTAATTTCTTCTGACTAAGATATAGATATAATAATGTACCACCGAGATTGCATCAAAGAGACCCTGAGCGAGCTTTTATGAGTTGTTCACCAAAAACGACTTAGCCGTAATGTCAGTTGCACCATTGCAATTATTTCAAAAGACCAAGAGCCAGTTCTTACTAGGTCGTGACGCATTTTACCTATAGCATTTGGGTTCTAGGTAAGTTTGTTAATCAGAATGAGGCTTTAGTTCTGGCTTAGTATTTGAATCAATTGTCATGCTATTAATAAAAGCAATTAACAACACAATAGGAGAATGCTTTCAGTGGGATACTCTCCAAATACCCACCTGACACACTTGAATTGAATACGTTAATAATCATAGGACTTCTTAATTTATATACCTACAATACTTGATGAGGCGAAATTTGTTTATCGCCGAATACTTTTCGCAAGTCGAATTTGAAGAAAAGAAGAATTGTGGACATTCTATATGATAAATATTTAACGGAACACTTAGAACAATCATAGAACACTTTAAAATTTTCAATTCACTTATTCTAGACTTGGATGTTTGTGTAAACGGTGTAATATCAAGCTTTGAAACTGTGTCTATTGTTAAATAAATTGATGAATTGTGGCTGACTTTAACATTTGTGNTACCACGAACACAGAAACAACAAAAGGAAACAAAACAAATAAAAACTTCCAGAAAGAGCACTTAGTCGGCAGATGTACCACAAACACAGGCCGCGCGAACAATGGCCGGGCTAACAAAAGCCGGGCGAACAAAGACCGGGCGATCGAGTGGACGATGAGCACGTCCGCACGTGACGGGTGCCTCTATCGGAATGAGTTCATAAACTCCAGAGTCATGCTGTGCAAAGATTGTGAATAAAGTTACAATTTTGTTGTATGTCATTGATTAGATATTCGTAATATTTTGTGTATTGTAAATAAAGTTACAATAACCTTGCAGGTTAATCTGTTTTTTTTGGCGATTTACAATGCTTTTACCTCTTTCATAAAATCAAATTGAATAGGCGTAGAGTTACAATTATTACACAGAAAAAATCCTTTTTCTTTTTGTATAAGAATAGCATTGTAACTCAAAATTTGTAAAAAAATGAGTTACGATGTTGTTGCATGGAGGTGTCGATTTATTTATTTATTTCATTTCTTACAGATTTTGCATCCATATTACATTCATTAACAATAACAATAAAGAATTTCAATAAAGAAACTGAAAATTTTATTAATTTTATTTATAATTTACAGGCTCTCATTCAAGTATCGACCGCATTCAGCAATTCGGACAGAAAACACATTGAGGAGATTGTTTATTGCAATAATGTCGACTTCGAAGGCCTCAAAAGCCTTACTGATTTCTGGTCCGGTGACGAGAATGACGTCAAACGTCTATTAGGTTTGTGTTTCGTTGAAAACTAAAGGAATGGCTTGATACAAAGTTTTTTGCGTTGTGATTCCTACCGTAAGGAACGTAAATACGTCAAAACAATGAACAATCTAACTACACTAGAGGTCCCGCAATAGTCGAAATTCGACTATAATTAATTGGAATTGTAAGCTTGTACACTATTATGATTGTATTTTATACTTCTATAATCACAAATTTCGCCAAGGCTACACTATAAAAAATATTAACAAAGACAAACAATATTTAATCTCAATTTGACAACAGACGTCAATAACAAAAGTTTGACAATAAATAGTATGCATGCGTGTGTGCGTCAAATACATGGTATGTAGTGTGTGTAATGTTTTCTTTATTGATTTAATGTATCTTTTATGCATTATTTTAAAAAAATATTAGCATTGTGCACTTCTTCTCTATATTCTCTATAAGTGTGGGAAATTTCATACTTCTCCGTCCGCGCAATTTCCGTAAAAAGGGATACAAAGTTTTTGCTTCACGTATTAATATATAGATGTAAATTCCGAATGCTAAATATATTTAGTATATAATAATTATGTTTAATATAATGATTTCATTATATTTAATGTAATAATTTAACAAAACATTGACTCAAATAGTAAATCGAACCTCATCCTTGTGGTATAATACTCAACATAGATCACTAGTTGAACGACGAGATGATCAATACTTTGTAGTACTTTTTACCCGTCCTGGCCTTTGCTCTCCTCTCTTCTCCATCGCTCCCTCATTGCTGAGGATCGCGACTCCGTTTCAGCCTGTCTACTGTCAGCCTCCATCGGTTCCGGTCAGTTGCCTGGTGTAGTGCAGTGCTAAGTGGTCCGCTGGTTTGCTCTCCTACCTGTCCTGGTGAAGCTGAAAAGGCCTCCAGGTCAACAGTAATCCCTCATTCATAAAAAAATATATTTTCTGCAGGTCCACGAATTGTAGACGTAATTAAAATTACTTTCACGCTTTAATTTCGCTTATATTATAATAATAATAATAAAGCTTGTTTATTTCCAATCCATAGTGATAATATATTACATGCGATTTAATATCTAAATATACTAGGGTAGAATTTCTTTAATTTTCTTCTATTCGCTAACGTTGTTTTCTTCTGTACCAATTTCGGAACCCCTTCTCGGGTAAAGGCCTCCTCCAGCTTCTTCCAAATCACTTTGTCCATGGCTTTCCTTATCCAATCGCTTACTGCTTTCGCTTATATTATTCTCGCTTTATTATTTGAGATGCTAAGTACCTACTGTAGACAAACTATACAAAATTAGGTACAAATTACTATAATATTCATGCACCTCCTAATAACACTTTAGTCGTCCGTCACAACGAAAGCTGTGAAGCATTAGAAACATCGGAAGTTATAATACTATGAAAATATTTACTAATATTACTATGAAATTACTATGAATTTACTATGAAAATATTTTTACTGGTGGTAGGACCTCTTGTGAGTCCGCACGGGTGGGTACCACTACACCGCCTATTTCTGCCGTGAGGCATTAATGCGTTTCGGTTTGAAGGGTGGGGTAGCCGTTGTAACTATACTGAGTCATTAGAACTCATATCTCAAGATGGGTGTCAGCATTTACGTTGTTGATGTCTATGGGCTCCAGGAACCACTTAACATCAGGTGGGCTGTGAGCTCGTCCACCCATCTAAGCATAAAAATAAATAAATAATAAAAACAACATTAAACCACAAAAAACTGCTTATATATTTTGTAGTCAAATAAATGATACGTAAGATATACATTGGTGTTTTAAGTTTTCGGCGTGCATGTTTCAGACCGATCACATACAAGTTCTTGGTTTTTATCTAAAAGCTATACCTATCGTAAGGTCTGCTTTGTTAGCAATCTGTTGACTATTGTCTTAACGTTGCTGATGACACGGGTTACAGATTGAGCGATTTGCCCGACCTATTTGAATCAATAAAAGAAATAAAAAAAATCTATATTTAATTTACGGTTACACGAGAAACAGATGTTTCTATCTAACTATGGATATGTGAGTAATTATTATCAGAGAAATCACGAAGTATTTTAGTATTGTACTACAACGACGACTAATCAAACTGAGATGCATGTCTGCTTTGTGGCAGAAATAAGTAAGGTGGGGGGTGCTTACCCGTGCGTGCTCTGATTACACCCAACAAACGGTCAAGTGATCAAAACTTAAGTTATAATATAGAACTTTAATTGTATGCGCCTGTCAATCAGCAGCTAGCCAAGTTTATATTTGTAGAAAAATGTATTATTTCACAAGGGATCAACAATTAAATATCTTTTAGCGAAAAAGAAAATCTTAGCTATTACTCTCGAGTTCCAACAGTCGAGAGTCGAGTCCAAGAGTTGAGTAATGGATTCCACGAATTTCTCAAAAAAAGATTACCCGTGCGCTCATCTTTTCATATAACGATGAACTAAGAACAAAAATCACATATTATGTCCTATTTACCCTAAAAAAGAGTTTTTGAGCTCATACGACCGTAAAATTTGACTTCATCATTTAATTTTTACAATCTCTTTTCAGGAAAAAAGCCCAATACATACACGTATACTAAGGCATTGGCAGAGGAGTACGTTATGAAGAATGGGAAAGACCTACCTATTGCGATAATAAGACCATCTATAAGTAATGCACCTTTTGACTTTATAATTAAAAAAAAGTGTATTGAGTACTTTATTTGTCAGTTTAAACTGTAAAAATCAATGGGTATCTCCTCTAACCTATAATCTGTAGCTTCTCTTTTCTTATTTTAAGCTAAGACGAGAATACGACCCACCTAATGGTGAGTGGTTACCTTCGCTCATGGACGTCCGCAATAATACCATTTCCAGTGCCAAACCGCTGCTTACTGCTACCGATATATTATATTTACATTTAAAGAATAAATAGAGATTCATAACTATCACGGCAACTTACACTGGAGATCAACGGGGAAGGCTCCAATTTAGCACATGATTTCTTGTATTGAAATTATAAATAAGTTTTGAAACTAAAGAATAATGTAGCTCTTAGGTACTATTTTTACAATGCGAAATTTTCACCTAATATAATAAATATCAATCATGAACAATCCTTGCTTTTTTTTGGAAATATGTATCTAAGTTTTGCAAACCAAAAATTAGAATATCTTAAGATTAATGTAATCCAAAAGCTTGTTGGTATAATAATTAACTTTAGCATTTTAATCGTGTGTGTAAATCTTTTTAACGTTTACATGAAAAAAATAGCATTTTCTAACAGAAAAATATTGTAAAAAACATTATTACGCTATTGAAAAAAAAAGGACAAATGAAGATATATTCAAACCTGAAGCTCTTAAACACTATAATTCAACTATTACATTAGCATGCTGTAAACGAATGAATGAATGAATGAATGATTTATTTTATTTCAGACAACAACAACAAGTCCATATGTGTACATAGTATCATTGAAACATACTTAAAATTACCAAAATGAATTAAATTAGTGTAAAGGATTGGAATTGAATAATATTTTGTACTACTTATTAATCTCAATAATTATGTTAATAGTTATATCTGCAATGAAAGAACCCAGCCAGGGATGGATTGATAGCTGGAATGGATCCACGGGGACGCTTGGTGGCATGAGTTCTGGTGTTATGAAGGTCATGTTTGGAAGTGGAAGCAATGTTACTGATTTAGTGCCATTGGATATTGTAGTTAATCTCATAATAGTTGCTGCCACCAAATGTAAAAGGTGACTATTGTAGTTTTTAGTTTAGTTTTATTACCGGCCTCCCTGAGAATGCAGCCTTCCCCAAAGTGGGCGATAACGCCCCCTTGTGGGCGCTGCAGGCCTAAAGGGGGGGGCGGTAAGACACCCAGAAAAAAAGGGGGCGTTGTAGAGGCTTGGGAGGCGATTTGTAATTTCATCTAGGAGGACTCTTAGACACCGACTGAGCTCTCGCTATAGTGGTTTTTAAGTAGGGAAAAAATGAGGGTACTAAGAAATAATTTATTCTCAAAGTGGGCAGTAGACAAAATAAGTTTGGGAGCCCCTGCTATAACGGGCCTATAATGATAGGCAGAAGTCTCTGAGTCGCCTTCTACGTCACTTATGGGAAAATATGGGTCTGTCCAATTCTGCGCATTCGGTGTGATATCAACTCGGGACCTGACCTGTGCGGGTACTGGTCTTGGCTTCCTAAATCCTCGAGAAACCTTCAACTACCCAGCTTAGATGTTTATCCACATCCACGGCAAAAGCTCTGAGGAACTGTTTGAGATTATCTCATTATCTCTATTTTCCAATCGCGTCACTGGTCGCCGAAGCAGATTGCATACATACTACCTGAAAACACTCGTCCACAGTTTTATTGGCATTTATTGGAATAATCTCACTTCCACAGTGTTTTTTGAGTGGTATGAGACGCTCTTCTTCAGATAAGGTTTGACAAGAGTGTTGAACGATAGGCAGCAGCTCTAATATACCTGTAGCGTTGCCAATGTCTATGAACATCTGTAATGTAATACCACCACGTGAGCCGCATGCTCATCCGCGTTCTAAGCCGAAAAAATCTATATTTAATTCAAGTGAATTAAATTTTTTTTTAGATCCCCGTTAAAAGTTTACAACTGCTGCACAGGGACATCTAATCCAATCACATGTAGCCGTGCCGAAGTAATAATCAGAAGAGCGACGTACAAATATTCACTGAGTAAGTTACGACTACTAAAAGTGATGAAAATTGATATAAATTACAAATTGATATAAAAATAGCAGTAGAGTGCATTAATTAATTAATTTTAAATAATATTATGATTTGATCGTTGTAAATTTAATAAAATTGAAAAGAAAGTAATTATCAAAATGTTAATCTGAAGCTGAATAAATTAATTAAATAACAAGAAACTTTTTGCTGTGAAGTAATCATACGTTTGGCAGTTTAATTTGAAGTTACTACCTGATTTTAATAGTCAAAGCTTAAATGATTTTCGTGATGTTTCGTTTTCTAAATACATTAATTAAGTAATTATTTACTATAGACGGGCGAACATGGGCACACACAAATACAGTAATATAATAATTTGCCAGAAAGCTCAAGGTCATCCAAAGAGCATTGGAGAGAGCTAGGCTTGAAGTAACCCTGCGAGATCAAATCAGTTATGAGATTCGCAGTAAAACTATGGTAACCGACATGGCGCAAAGCATTGCGATGTTGAATTGGCAGTGGGCAGGGCACTTGTCAGATCTAGTAAGAGAAGCACTTGGTGGTAGTCTTTAGCATGCGGTCCATGCCACCCATGATCGAACACAGTGGTAGAACGTCACATGTGGTCGCGATCCTCAGTAGTGAGGGAATGATATAGAAGGGCACTTTACTCGTAGAGCAGGTGGCGGCTGGGGCTGAAAAGATCTCGAGTGGCGACCGCATACTTACTGGTGGTAGGGCCTCTTGTGAGTCCGCACGGGTAGGTACCACCACCCAGCCTATTTCTGCCGTGAAGCAGTAATGCGTTTCGTTTTCAAGGATGGGGCGACGTGACGTACGCGTAGCGTGGGTAGGCCTCCCACAAGATGGATTCACGATGTATTGATGGTCACGGGAACACACTGGATGCAGGCAGCGCAGGACCAATCGTTGTGACGAGGCTTGGGGTAGGCTTACGTCCAGCAGTGAACATATGTAGGCTGAAAGATAGAAGATAGATAGATGGACGGGTGAACGGGCTTAGCTCCCATCTGACATTAAGTTCTTAGGATAGTAGATATCACGATGTGAATGCCGTCCCCACCTTTAGACCCACCCGTAGACGTGAGGTTAAAATTTCAATTGTATAATTCAAAAAGAGTCTCACATCCTGTAGGTAGAATATTCGTACCACGTTGCAGGCTGATTTGCGCCATACCTCAAGTAATTATACCAATTAGATTTGTTACGGGTATTGATATTTATTCCACAATTCTTCAAAATTTTCTAAATTCCCTTATCGTGGAAGTCATTCGTGAACAGTATAAATATAAAGTATGTATTTCTTTGGTACAAAATTAATACCTAGCTGCGATATTCGAGCACTGAGTATAGTCGCAGTCCTTGCTACGACTACACCGGGCCTTTTAACTTTTAGATCACAATGACCTTAGAAATTATAAATAATAATTAAATCTATTAATATCTCAACCTAAATTCAAGATCTCCTTCAAACTGTTAACTTGAAGTACAATACTCTACAAGCGTTGTCTAACTCTAAGTTCTTAATCGTGCATTTATTGTATGAAGAATTTAATATACTAATTGTAATGGAATTTAATCTGCGGCTGACATTAGCGTGTCGTTGTTTTCGTGAATTGGTAATCGCTTGATATTAGATCGGTAAAATCATCTGATCATCCATACAATGAAATTAACGAAACGACTTTAATAGCTTTTTCATTTACAGATCAGCTGCCCTTTCCTTTCATGGTTTTTACAAACAGTAGATTGGTTTATACATTACTGCGGTTCATCCTACAAATAGTACCCGCTTTTTTGATTGATCTATGGTCACTGTTTAATGGAAAGAAAGCAACGTAAGTGCTAAAAAATTTTACCAATTACAAAATACTTTTATTTTTTGTGTATGAACATATTATTGAAATAGTTCGATCTGGATTACAAATCTCATCGAGTAAGTATAAGATTATAATTACTTGGTTGAGTTTTATAAATCGTCAGTACAGCACAAGTACATAACATTTTCATTTATTTATTCATGTCCATTCAATTGCCTGAAAGAAATCAATTTAAGCGACAAGACAGCAATTTTTTATTTTAATTTAAAATCCCCACAATCCGCATTTTAAGAAGCGGTACTTCCTTAAGAGGTCCTCACCGTCTTTCTTCTGAGAACGGCAAGCAACGGCCTCTTCAGGGGAGGGCCGATTTCCACTATTGTAAGGAATATTTGCTCGTGCTGCAACCTTCTCCGCTAACTCCTATGACCTGTGCAGATAAGTATAGGCGAGGTCTCCAGCGAGCAGGGAACAACTATGAGGAGACCGAATTGCTTTTAGTTAGTTTTTAAGTTGTAAGGCAGGTTATGGATACTTAAGTAACAAATAGTAGCAATCGTAGTTGTAATTGATCGTCTAAAAAAATAATTAAATCATTATTACTGTAAATTTAATTGTGGTCTATAAATATTTTTTACGTTGTCCTGTTACAGACAAATGAAGATACAACACCGCATCACTAGGACTGTTGATCTCATGAAGTTTTTCACGATTAACGAGTGGCATTTCGAGGACAGCAATACGCGTGAACTATTTGAAAATATGTCGGAAGAGGACAAAAACACATTCAACTTTGACTTGAAGTCAATCGATTGGGATTCATGCATAGAAAATTACGTAGTCGGTATTCATAGGTATTTGTTAAAAAAATCAAATATTTCAATAAAAATATGAAATATTTGTACCGTGTTACAGCTTATGCGATTTTAATTTACTAGTTTTATGTTGTAACAAGTAGTATTAATAAAATACCTAATTAGATAAATAAATAGAAAATGTGCATGTGACTTCATTGTGAAGTTTACTCTTTAAGTTGGATTGATATTGAACACTACGGAATGGGGCGGTACAGGGCTAAATAAACATATCTCTTAAAATACTGGAAACGTGTGTTTATTTTATTCAGATTTATTTAAATCGATTTGATAATACACTATATCATACATACAAATCATTCATAATTATATATAAATCATGTTATTTAATAGCATGTTCTTCTTCTTCTCAGTCGTACACTCCTGGCAGAGTGGTCGTGGTTACGCATGTCTTAATGTTTGGTTGCGGCTTTTGAGAGACTTCTCCATCTCTCTCTATTTGTGGCGGTATGTATACACTCAGTAAGGGAACACTTCGTAGATAACTTAACCAAGTCTGTCCACCTTGTGGATGATCGGCCGCGAGAGCGTTGACCGTCTACTCTTCCTTGAACCACTAAACGTTCCAATGAGCTTTCATTACGAATGATATGTCCAAATATATTAAGGATTCGCAATTGCACAATCGACGAAAGCCTTTGTTTGATTTGGAGCTCTTTGAGGATGGATACATTAGTGCGGTGAGCAGTCCATTTTATCCTCAGTATACGTCTCCAGCACCACATCTCAAGGGCGTCAATCTTTTTACGACATTTTTGATAAATATGTATCTAATCTATAATAAATATATTTAGTATGTAAATTACGATGTTCCAAAAAGTCATTTTATTTTGAAATATTCTGCCAATGTAGTGCTTCTATTGTGGTTGGTAAACTGCATAAATACTTCCCTCGTATTCGACAAAAAATGTGCTTTTTTTTTCTCCTACCTATGCTGATAGCCTTGAGAGGCTATGTCAGCTTCGCCCTAACGTGTAGTTGAGTTCACGGGGCTCAAGCCGGAGTGTTGCTAGCACTGGCCCTAGCAAGAGCAGTGCTTCGCAGAATCTACCTCCGGATAGGAAACGCGACACACTGAGAAGATCCGGCGAGAAACTCAGTGCGCTGTGTCTGTGGGATAAGATGTTAAGATGCGCTGAGAGAGAGTGGTGGACAAAAATCCGGAAATACACTTAAACACCGAATAAAGAGGAACCGACTAGAATTTGTAAAAGTATTTTTTTCTTGATTAATTAAGAACCAAAAATGCAAATATGAATGAACCTCTAATTTCAGTTATTCTCTTATTTATTTTTTTATTGCTTACATGGATGGATGAGCTCACAGCCCACCTGGTGTTAAGTGGTTACTGGAGCCCATAGACATCCACAACGTAAATGCGCCACCCACCTTGAGTTCTGAGGTCTCAAGTATAGTTACAACGGCTGCCCCACCCTTCAAACCGAAAGGCATTACTGCTTCACGGCACAAATAGGCAAGGGTACCCACCCGGGCGGACTCACAAGAGGTCCTACCACCACTAATGACGCAAATTATAATTTTGCGGGTTTCATTTTTGTTACACGATATTTGTTATTCCTTCACCGTGGAAATCAATCGTGAACATTAATGTGAACAAAATCTAAAAGATACTACATAAGAGTCATTGGTACTAAAATTAAAAGAGCATTATGTATGCTGCGATGGTGCAATATATTTATTACATCAATATTATCACGCTAACGTTCTTTCGTAACACGCACACACGTACAATGTCAATTATTTTTGTAAATAAACAACTTGTGTATGCATATTCCATTGACGGGCTCGAAAAAAATATTTTGTAACTAGGTCGTTGATTTATGTGATCAATGTCAAGGTTTAGTAAAATTTCAATGCGAAAACTAGCGTTAAGTATTTCTTACTTAGCTTTTCAATTAAAAACATACACGATATGACATTTACATTCATTCTAAGCTAAAATTAATTTTATATTTAGATTACTTTGTATAACTATACATAGGGGATTTTATGACCTGGTAACTGAGACCTTTAAGTCATGTCTTATTTTAATTTATATTCTTATTTTTATGAAAAATGACAATATGGTGTGAATATAATCTCAGTAAAATGGTGGTCATTTACTAAGATTTTTTCAGTGGACTTTTTGGAGGAACCCGTAAAATTACGTCCAGCACTTTGTTTCATTTTCCCACATTTGTGCACTTTCACAGATATTAAACAGTTAATAAACCACCGTTATTACACATTTAAATCTGAAGAAACACTAAATAAACAAAATAAAACAAATCACACAACTTCACTTCTCGCGTTCCCGCCAAAAAGTCGTATAAATATACTATAGATACTATACTATAGATTACTTTGTATATTACGGTTTTTACTGCCGTTAATTTACGAAATTCATGCGTCATCGTGTCAGCTCCATTGTACATTAATGGTCTGAAAAATGTTTGATTTGTAACAAAAAACTCAAAGAAAATCTTAAATAAGTAACGGACAGTTTTTTTTTTGTTTAAAATTTATTGATTGTAATATTTTCTGCGGTTTTCACGAATCGTAATCATAATTAGAAACCATTTTTTCAGTTTAATCTCGCCTTTTTAGTTGCCCTTTTAGTTTTTTTAGTTTTCGTGGAAACAGCCGACTCGTCGTCCAAAACCAGTATTGGCTATTGTTTTTTTTTGGACAAATAAAAAAAAAGAAAATAACGGCAATTTCTTAAAAAAATTCCCTAAGCCGTTTCTCCATTTCAATTTAAATGAGGTCAGCTCTCTTTGTTCGGTTGTGGGGTCGTGTAATTTATCCGCTCAAATAAGTTTCATTATATTTGTCCACCAGGTAACTGAATAACGAAATATTTATTTTATATTCAGGGAAGCGTGGAGCCGTAAAAGACATTATTAAAATGTGAGCAATCAACCATTGTTATCGCATAAATCGTATAACTAAAACAGTCCATTTTCATGCACGGCAGAACCCGTATGTCCATCTTATGAAGGTTGTGAAGAAAATGTTTGTAATCTCTGCGAAAGATGGCTGCGTTTCTATTTAGCGTAATAAGGCGCAAGGGAGTTCACAAATCCGGGCTGAGTCCGTGCTCGAGACATAAACACCACCCCCTAACTTGAGAATTTTCGGTAAATATATGTGTTCGCTGTGACAAACACAAAAAGCTAACAAGCCATTCAGTCGAAATTTCGATTGTATCGCAGTACCGACTATTTCGTTTTTGTAACGGATACACATAATTGCTTCTCTATAAAAACCCGCATGATGATGGTAATAATAAACGAACGTGGGCTTGATATCACTCGGGATTAAAGTTTGGCTCCGGAGAATTAATGGATTTTTTTGATAAATAGTCAGAGTTCTTATTACCATGTAATTTCTTCTGACTAAGATATAGATATAATTATGTACCACCGAGATTGCATCAAAGAGACCCTGAGCGAGCTTTTATGAGTTGTTCACCAAAAACGACTTAGCCGTAATGTCAGTTGCACCATTGCAATTATTTCAAAAGACCAAGAGCCAGTTCTTACTAGGTCGTGACGCATTTTACCTATAGCATTTGGGTTCTAGGTAAGTTTGTTAATCAGAATTAGGCTTTAGTTCCGGCTTAGTATTTGAATCAATTGTCATGCTATTAACGAAAGCAATTAACAACACCATATGAGAATGCTTTCAGTGGGATACTCTCCAAATATCCACCTGATACACCTGAAATGAATATGTTAATAATCATAGGACTGATCGCAAATAAGTATATAATTTTTTTTTTAATCAAATGTATTTATTGGTATGGGTATATTGTATAGTATCAAAGCGATTTGATGTCATCAGGAGCCGTCCCATCAGGGAATACCATAGACATATAAACGTGAACGGTTACAATGCTTAACTGGTACTAGATAAAAATTCTCACTTAAATAACCAGTTGAGCCTCGGGCCATACTGAATGATGAATATTTGAACGTTTTATGAGAAAGTTGCGTAAGTTGTGCTCACGTGTTATGAATCTAGTTCAAGGTGCTCGGTGTCAATGCACGGACTAAATGATTTAGTAAATAACAAGCAAATATTATTCCAAATGATTTGAGCCTACAATTTTTTGTCTTTCAATTTAGTGGTAGATTAAGTAATATTCAGAGGAAGCGGGTACTAGATATCTTAGATGATTTCTGGGTCGTGGTTGTCTTGATTAGACCACCCTACGGTTTACCTATTAACCGCATTAGCCAGTTATCGGGGTTTATTGATAGTGTGTAATGCCACTTTCCATCAATAGATGTGTATTATGTCTGGTGGTAGGACCTCTTGTGAGTCCGCACCGGTAGGTACCACCACCCCGCCTATTTCTGCCGTGAAGCAGTAATGCGTTTCGGTTTGAAGGACAGGGGAGCCGTTATAACTATACTTGAGACCTTAGAACTTATATCTCAAGGTGAGTGGCGCATTTACGTCGTAGATGTCTATGGACTCCAGTAACTACTTAACACCAGGTGGGCTGTGAGCTCGTCCATCTATCTAAGCAATAAAAATAAAAAATATTATATTGATATAGAAATCTCATTAGTACAAGCAGCTGTTCCCGAAATCGGAACGTACTACTGATTCGCTGATAGAACTGCAGACTTAAAGTACCCATCCGTGGGAGCTTATAATACTCTACCGCTTTTCTATAACTATTGATTAATCACACCACACCGACTCTGGTAGTAAATATAAATCGTAATTGAAGTTGTATTGGTATAAGATCATTTCGTAACTGTGTTGTTTTCTCTGAGTTAATATGTTTTACTTGTAATGTATTATGTTGATTTATAACACGGTGGCACCTATTAAATAAATACTCATTTTCTAATATTTAAATGTTAATATTTGTTCGTTTTGTTTGTTTATTGCTATGGACTAATCCACATTACCTCTTATCCACCACACTTAAGTGTCGTACCAAACTATTCCACGAGATCGGTTAGTACGGTATCTAACTTGTGCTTTGGTTGCTGCTAACGTTAGAACTAGTAGCATCTAAGAACACTGAGAGTGGATTAGGTAGATCCATTAGCACGTGTCTAGGTCGTCGATATTGGCTAGCTGTTGCGTGGCCCGGGTAGGTTTATAGTTGGCGGTCATGATAAGGGGTGTCCTTTGGCATCACCGTAGTGCAGTATCTTTCCTATGCTGACTTCATAAACATATGGATAGGCTATCAATGCGTTTATACAATAAAATTGAACTTTATGGATTTGTTGTTGGCCCTTAAGTAAAGGTTTCTAGTTTAGTATTTAGAATATTTATATAAAATATTTTGCATGATAGTATTTAGTTTTTTAGTATTTGGGAATAATCACAGTGAGTTGTACCGGTTTTGACGGAATAGAACATCCCAAGCTATGTTTTCTTCTGTGACAAGGGTGCCGGTAACGGATAATATAAACGAAATAAAGACAATAAATGTTGTGCCTGAATACCAAAGATCATAAATCCCTCTGTCTCCAATCAGGAATCGGACTCGGGTTCCGCACACAAGTCATTCACTTCACTTCACTCTAAGCTTACGACGTGATCAAACCTTAGTAATGGTATTTCAAATTGGAAGCCAATTTCTTCTTTTGTTAGGGTTTTATTTCGTAAAATGTTTTATGCAAGGTCAAAGCTCTGCGTAAACAAACATTTCCATTCGACACGTGACGCACGTGTTTAGAGTCATGACCAAATGCTTTCCTATGAAACGAATCGCAAAAACGTGGACGCGTGTCACAACTTTTCTGTTGAACATTTATACCAATAGAAAATAAATTATTTAAACGATATTTCAATGTAGACCCTTTTAATACTAAAAGGTAAGTTTGAACTTACAATCTAAGAATCTAATGCGCGTAGTAAATTAAAGTTATCAAGTATGGTGTGTATATTCATTAGTTCTAACTAAATCGTAATGGTTGCGTTCATTTTTAAATTGATAGAAACAATTTAATAATGTCCATTGCAATTCTGGTCAATTGATGCTACTTTTGAGTACTATTGTGATGGCCAAAAATCATTACGGAATGTTTGACTATACAATTAAAGCATTTTTTTTTCTTTTAGCTTTTTATTGTTAAAATAATTTTATTAACCTATTTATTAGTAGAAGAAAAAAAGAAAATTGATAGAAATGAAAAAAAAAAATTGATAGCTCGTATCTTATATTGAGTCCAAGACAATACAGTAGATATAACAAGGTTTGTCAGCCCGGTATCTTGAGACGGGTCGTTGAAGTAAAAGGTCAAATACTGTAGTTGCACCAATGATGATGAAATATATGCAGAACATAAAAATAATCATTATGACTGCTTGCGAGGAGTAGTGCGACCACCCGACACTGCTACTACTTCTTTATAGTACATCCGACTACTTCTTTTAAAATATTTCTTCCCCTCGGCGCAAAGAAGGTGCACTCCGAGCAGTGCCTAGGGAACAACAGTCACCGTGTGTAAAGAATGTTATCTTCTTCCTACAGATAAATCCCTTCCTGCAGAATGGATCAATAGCAATTTGCAGCTTATACCATGTCCATGGGTATTCGTAACTTAGACGGTTCTGACCAGAACTCTCACTTCGTTTCCATTGTCGGAATATTTTACTTTCAGTAGACGCTCGGGAGCTCAGTTCTAATTTTATTGGATGGACATTGGCAATGTACCTACCCCTTCGGTGTATCTTCAGCGCTATCACGTGTCTTGTAGAGCATTCAGCGGCGGGCAAGGGTTTCACTGTGTCCCTGATATTGCCGACGTCTATAAGCGGTGGGCCGTGAGCCTGTTTGGCTACAACGGCATTAAAATTAGTTATTCACACCCAAACCGGTTCAAGGCTAATCAGAGGCGCGAAACCTGGCCAATTTGTCCGCAATTGCATTGATTTTGAAACCAAGGTTCTTCGGTATCCAAAAAAAGCCCAACCTGTTCTGTATATAGACCTGTATATAGCCTGTATACAGACTATTTGTATAGACTAACTAAGCTTAGCCCGAGTCTCTTGTTAATATGTAGAAACTTGAGAAAGACTACACGGTACACACTATCTTTGGACTTACCCCGAAGCTACCAGGGCGATAAATTTGTAATTTAGAAAGAATTAAACAAGTGGATTTTTAGATCCGTTGGTACATAAAATCACAAAGCAACTTTGCCCCGTACAGGTAATTTATCTTGTTAAATATATCCTATTCTTGAATCCAGGTTATAGACTATCTTAATGCAAAATTTCACTCAAACGGTTTATTTCATAAT
This sequence comes from Bombyx mandarina, assembly GCF_003987935.1. The sequence continues at coordinate 222,696 of NW_021011643.1, forward strand.
ACATATAGGTAATGCTTCCCGATTGGGCAGCCGCTTTTTACAATGTAATTTGAGACTTCGACAAACAAAGATAATGCTTCTAGAAAAATAGCGTAAATTAACGTGACGTAAGTAATCATTGTCGACTAGACATGAACAGTTAATTACTCAAATCGCAGACAACGAATGGACATTTTCAAGGCTATTAAAATTGTCAACGATATACAAAATTGACCACTTAAATGTGCATTATGAAATTTTTGTTTTGTTTTGTGGTTAGTACTTTACGTATAATAAGTTATTGCTAAATTACAAATGTGCATTTTCTTGTTAATATCTTAGGTATTTTCTACGCAAGCCCCGTATAAAATATCCTTTGCATGAAGTTCTTGTTCTTGTAACAAGTTAATAAGTTTAAGGTTAGTAAGGTAAAATTTGAGTTTAAAAATTTACTAGTGTCATCATGACATCAGTAATGTTGTCAAAAAAGAACGAAATACACTTTAAGCCTAAGCAGAGGGCGCAAAAAGAGCAAAAGCTATACCTATGCTTTTATAAATACAGTATAATTTGTCATTGTGAGTGTAGATTGAGTCAAAATACAAATCTTTTTCTTCTTAACACAGCTTGAGGTGACCTAGTTCTGGTATCTAAAACTTACATATATGTATATATTTAAATATGTACATATATACTAAACGCCTCTATATTTTAATTAGGTATAGGCGAACACAAATTATTACTAAGCGATTCCTTGACCTTAAAATTATAAATGACAATCATGTTAAAATTGTAAAAATTCATAGTTATGTAAATTTTATTCTGGATTAAAATTTCATTAAAACTAAAATCACAAATCACTGGAGTCTTCTTGTAAACACTAACATATTTAAATATAATTACAACATAAATAAATTAATAGATAATTAAGAACCACGTTCTAACAAACTTGCAATTTTCAAAATTTTTAAAATTGCTGATAAGAAGCCGGTTCGAAATTTTTGTGAAATTCTTATGACTTAAAAGAGGCTTTAGTCTGTAGTCAAATATAAAGGAAACTTAGTGAAAATCTTAAAAAATAAAGTAAATAATCGTTTTCTTGCCACCATAAAACCGATTTTATATTGTGAGAAGATTTTCAATCTGGTTATTCACGGAAAATCTCTTTGCATACATTTACATTTAAGACAGTTTTATACTAACATATCCGAGCCAATACCTTTCGAACTCAATATAATGGATCCACTCACTTCCATATTATAAGATTACTACGCTTTGACCACTATTAAATTATTTAAACAAGCATGCGTTCATTGCCATGTCTAAAACAACTTGAAAGTCTTATTTGTACAATTCTAAAATTAACATCTACTATGTCTAAATAGTAGCTATTTTAGAGTACCAGGTACTAAAATGTTTTGGTTATTTTGTGTAAGAAGACTAATAATAAATAAATAAATAAAAGGAAAAGGTACTGTCATAAGTCACAGCCATAGTACTCGATAATTGTTACAATTAAATAGCTCGAACTGTATTGTAACTGTTTCAACACATCTAATATATTCATATAAATCTTTAGATGTCTTACAGATCATTATATTTAAATCAACACCTAGCTATTTAAGTCTTAGAAGTATTTCACCTCCGCTAAACTTTTGTCTATGGATTGGCTAGTACTGAAACAATTAAAATAAACCAAAAACTTGAAAATAATTTGATCGAAAATTATAAGTTTTTTTTGTTTTATTTTAAGGCTATATGTCCTTCAAATTAATATTGAATTTAGAAATAGGTATATTCTGTCAGATTTTACTAGATCAATTTCTTCCATGATGGAGAAAATGTGATTAATTTTAAACAATCTTTCTGATGGACCAGACTCGTAATTTTATAAAAGGTTTACAATGTAAGAATGGGTGTAGAAAAAGGATTAACAAGAAAACATTTTAGTTGCTCCCAAATGTACTGTTCCTGTTCCTGTAAATGTTTCCTTTCCAAAACCCAAAATTATGAGCGCTTATTAACCGTGATTGTACCATACATCCCGAGTACAATACCTTCATCGCATAAAGGGTCGATGTTTTCCTTTGGTTTAATGTTTTTTATAAATTTTAATTTAAGCCTCGCTGGTTTCTTAGAACCATGTATCTTATAAAAACTGAAAAGTTACCATCATTCATCATCATTATCCTGGCCTTCTCCCAGTTACCTGGGGTCGGTGCAATATGTTTTCTCCTTCCATACTCTTCTATCATATACCATTTCTTTGCTCACTCCCCTCTTACCCATATCGTCTTTCACACAATCTATCCATTTCTTCTTAGGTCTACCTCTTCCTCTATACCCTTCCACATTCATAGTTACTCTCTTACCAACCTCATTTTCATTTCATCTCATCACATGTCCTTACCATCCTAAACGCGCACTCCTCAGCTTCTCTGTCACATGTGCCACTTTCAACTGAAAAGTTACCATTAACCTTTAATTACTTTCATTTGTATAAAATGTCAATCTCAGACATTCACGAAAGGTTTTCATCACGATTTGACCCTAAGTGTATGAGGGATAAAATCTTCTCACAATTTTTAGAAATCACTTATATTTCTACAAACAGATTAGCTTATGTTTAAACCATTTTTTTGTTGCCGTTTCCCCATACCATATCTATTATTAGCCATTGGCTAAAATAGTAGAACAGATTTTCAATGAAAAAATACGCTATCAAAGCTGGTATTTTAAATCCTGTGAACTGTTTCAGTCCGGGGTATATGTATTCTTCATTCATATAGCTGTTTATGCACCTGAAACAAACAACTGATTAAGTTCACAAGGGTATCACACAATTATACACCGTGCGATCGTGCGGTGCGTGCGTTGCTATCATCATCAGNCTAAAATAGTAGAACAGATTTTCAATGAAAAAATACGCTATCAAAGCTGGTATTTTAAATCCTGTGAACTGTTTCAGTCCGGGGTATATGTATTCTTCATTCATATAGCTGTTTATGCACCTGAAACAAACAACTGATTAAGTTCACAAGGGTATCACACAATTATACACCGTGCGATCGTGCGGTGCGTGCGTTGCTATCATCATCAGCCTGCGGCAGTCCAGTGCGGGACATAGGCCTCCCCCAAAGCTCACCACTGAACCCGATCTTCGGCTCTACGCATCCAGTCACTGCCAGCTGCCTTGCGCAGGTCGTCGCTCCATCTAGCAGGAGGACTTCCTACACTACGTATGCCGGTTCGCGGTCTCCACCCCAGAACACGTCTACCCCAACGGTTATCGGTTCTGCGACATATGTGACCGGCCCAATGTCACTTCAGCTTACTGACTCTGCGAGCTATATCGATCACCTTGGTTTTTGCCCGAAAGACTTCATTACCTATTCGGTCTCGCAATGACAAACCAAGCATAGCTCGCTCCATAGCTCGCTGAGTAACTTTTAGTTGGTGGACTAGTCGCACGGTCAGCGTCCACGTTTCGGCTCCGTAGGTAAGCACAGATAGGACGCACACGGTTGCTATACAAGTTGCTATTTCAAGCAGACTATGGTAGCCTTTACGTAACGTTATGATGTCTATGAAGTCTGAATACCTTTTTATGCCAGCTGGGCCATAAGCTCGTTTACGGGCCAAAACAATAAAAAAATTAAGCTTACGGTCGCCCTGTATAACGTGTATTTCTATAAAAAAAGATATTTAATCACTAGTTGTAGACAAAATATACTATACTCCTGATAACGTGGATGGGAAATAATAATGCGACCACAGTATTGGTTCAAAGTGTATATGTATAAATGTCTATAATGTATAATAATATGGATAGTTCAAAGTCATATATGTATTAGTAAAATTTTGTATGTGAAAATATTGTCTTGATAAATTGAAGTTTCATATAGTGATAATGATCAACAGTAGACAGTGGACAAGCTGAGATGATGATGATGATGATGACAGTGACAATGTTTTTGGTATTGGTTACGACTTAATTTATTCGTACCATAGTTTTTTTATTCTAGAATCGAATATATCGATTTGATTTTCGTATCCAAATATGTAATTTATTGGATATTTTCTCTTTGATAACTCCGGATTATTCTACGATAATTTGTAGTTTTTTTTACTATATACATATCATAAATACTGGTACTCGTATGCCGTTATTGTTAGAATAAAAATATATTGATTTTTTTAGGGACGAAAATTTTTTGTTCGTTTACCAAATCAATATATTTTTTTGTTTTGGGTAAAACTGTTCCCAATTGTTTTTAGTTAAACTAAAAACTAACTAAGCTCTGCTTTCTATAAATTTGATGTATTAAAAAGGTGTTTTAATTAAATGAATTATGTAACTTACACAACGGTGTAGGCTATAAGGAATGTTGAGAGTAAAGCTAAGCCTGGTACCATATTCTTCGGTCGTTCTCTTCGTACAAGTGCCAGATCCACGAGCATGATGATCAGCGACACCGTGTGCATGCAGTGCTGTGTCCAAAACGGTACAATCTCGTGAATCTTCAGAGGTGCTATTAGCTCGCGGTCTTTATTCCAGACTCGCCAGAATAGTATGTCTCCGAACTAAAAAAGTACAAAGGAATTCGAAATCAGAGACTAAATACAAACATATTCCGCAAATATTAAACAAATTCTACTTACTATTCTACTAACACATCTATACTAATATATAAATCTACATTGGTTTTTACGGATGTTCCGTTATAACTACTGAACCATGCATCCGATTGACTTGAAACTTGGTATCCATATTATAGAAAATACATGGATAGGCTAGTATTTATATGAGTTTTGGACTCCCTAATAATAATGACAATAAATAATGATGTTAATTTTAAATGCCCAGCGAAGCGGGCGAGTACGGCTAGTTCGTTCATAAAATTACATATAATACTACAAACACGTCAAGGAAACGAATGTGTACTTTTGCCTTGAGTAAGTTTGTACTAATCCAGACAAATATTTNGAAAATACATGGATAGGCTAGTATTTATATGAGTTTTGGACTCCCTAATAATAATGACAATAAATAATGATGTTAATTTTAAATGCCCAGCGAAGCGGGCGAGTACGGCTAGTTCGTTCATAAAATTACATATAATACTACAAACACGTCAAGGAAACGAATGTGTACTTTTGCCTTGAGTAAGTTTGTACTAATCCAGGCAAATATTTCATCGATAAACACAAATATAACGTTTTGAATTTTTAACAAAAGACTTCCTCGTCCTTTTTTGGGTAAAAACTTGAGCTCGCCTATTGATATTTTATGTCGATAAACAAAATGAGTTCGTAGAAAGATTATCATAGCATGACGATCCGCTCCGTCTTCGCAAGAGTGAATCAGGAGATTCTGCTGAAAGTACATTGCAGTTATTATTACAATTATATACATTTTATGTGCTATTCACATTCTTCCTAAACATTCTTTTAGAATTTTCTTGGGTTTTCGCGGGTCGTAGACATAGTTGAAATTACTTTTAGGGCTTAATCACGCTTTTTTTATATTTTTAACTAGCTGACCCGGCAGACTTCGTAGTACCTCAATCGATAAATAAAAAACCCAAACTTTTGTATAAAATAAACTTAAAACAAAAAAAAGGAATTCGTGCGACGGGGGACACATCAACGAAAAAACAGAATTGTTATTTTTATTTAATTCCGAGCATTTTCATATTTATCTACATTTTAAACGTTCTCTAGACCTCCACAAATAATTCAGGACCAAAATTAGCCAAATCGGTCCAGCCGTTCTCGAGTTTTAGCGAGACTAACGAACAGCAATTCATTTTTATACTTATATAATAATATGGCTTATGAATTTGAAATATAAAAAGTAGTTTTAATTTTGTATAAGAACCTTTATTACTAAATATCATGCCTCTTCCATCAAAAGTGATGAACCTCAGATATGCATTTGCATTAAACCTCTAATTCGGGCTTTGAAGAGCAAAATTTTTTACGACTGCCGAAATTTCAAGCTTGTACACCCTTCCTATACGCCCTCTATACCAACGACATTCCCACCCTGAAGGGTCATCATCGGGAGTAGAAGGAGGAGGACTTGGAGTTGGCATTGTTCGCAAACGACTCGGCTTACTCTGCGTCCTGCTACTGCCATTATGAGGATGCAGAGGCTTTTGGATATCCTGAATTAGTGGTTAGATCGATGAAGAGTTCCGGTCAATGTGGAGAAAGACCGCCGCACTTCTCTACGGTTTGATCCATACCAGAGTCGTTCCTAAAAAGCTGTCTCCGAGGTGTGAATGTCAAGTTTAGAACCGTAGCCCGGTACCTAGGTGAAATCAAGCGCTTGCTGTGCATGGACTCGCATATAGACTACTATTGGTATGGCTCGCGCGGCTAGTTTCATGCAGCGGTCGATTTTTGCGTCCTGGTCCCCGACTAGGACTAAGCTCGCCATTTATAAGACGTATCTTTCCTTTCGTAACATGATCGGAGCGGGTCGGTATGTCAGGAATGACGTCATCGTCTGGGATCTGGGCGTAGAATCTTTGGGAGAGTTCTTAAACAGTCTTGCATGTGACACGAACCGACGAGCCGAAAACATACCCCATGAGCATCTCCGCAACATTACCCTGCTGCATGTCAGACTGCTCGATGACAAGGATTTACCATGGGCTTGACCGTGCTCCCAAACCCTCCGAGTATTATGCAGAGCTCAACGATATGATGTGCAAACGACAGCGATGGCCTGACCGTGTAATCCACGAGTAATATCTGGTGACTGGATGTATTGAGAGCCCATACGTGTTTTTTATTTATTTAAGCCGTCTGTTGTTTTTAGTAACCCCAAAATATAAGGTAAGTTTCATGTGTCTGTTGAACTACAACAACATTTGAAATGGAAAAAAAACTCTTGAACTCATGACCTGCTATTTCTCTTAGAAATAAACACGTTAGTCAGAATATAATAATATATTACAATATAGTTTTGTTTTGAAATTTTTACAACACGATAATGTTACGTAGTTACTTACGGCAGTAGTAGGTAATAGTATACTAGTGAAACACAAGTCTCGAAATTGATTCAGGATCTTGACGTGCCTCCAGTGTGCTTCGCCTCTTAGATCTCGCCAATCACAGTAAATGCACGTCGGGAAATATACCATGGTGAAAAGCTGAAACAGTTAAACGTTTAGTTTTTGTATCACCATAGATCATAAGTAAATAACAAGAATATGTAGTTGCAACGCGAGGATCTCGATTGCGAGCTGCTGATCTTTTATTAAATATTAAATTCATTTAATTTAGTATAGTTGCTGCAACTCGCAGAGAACGAAATGGACACCTCAAACAAACTTTAAATAAAAATGTATATATATATATATATATATAAACAAAACTAACGAAAAGAGGAAACCGGCTTCACTCGAAAAAAGCAATAAAATTAAAAATATAATCAATAATAGTCTAAATCAGGGCTGTCGAGACAATGGCTCGCGGCTTGTTTTCATGCAGCCCGTGACGCATGTTTTAATCAGAAAAGTTAGTTAGTTAGTTTTTAATATAAATAGTTTGGTTAATAGAATTCTTTGTCAATACATAAAATCAATATTATATTTTTTCCTACCTAAGCTAATAGCTTTGACAGGCTGTGTCAGCGTAGCCTTAACAACTAGATGAGCTCACGGGGCTCAAACCTGACGACTAACACTAACACTAACCCTAGCAAGAGCAGTACTTCGCAGAATCTACCACAGGATCGGAAACGCGGCCCACTGAGAAGATCCAGCGAGAAACTCAGTGGGCTGTGTCTGTGGGTTAATTTACTGACCGAGCTCTTCGTCGCAAGTGACGGATTCGACGAGACCGATGACCGGGTATTTTTTTCTGCGGCCCTTTGTAGTAAATTTAATTAGCCCGCCAAGGTATGTAGTTTGGACAGCCCTGATCTAAGTCTATTACATACTTGTATAAGTATTATGTATAACTCAAATACTGCTGCCCAGGTTTTGATAAAATTGTAATGAGAGAAGCGAACGAAAAATGTATATTCATAGTAACAACAAAAATATTTTTTCAAATAACAATAATCTTAACCAAGTATCTACTATAGTTTTTGTGTGGGGATATTTATCGCATGACGTAAGTTACTTGTCAATCATTCAAGCAAACTGTGAAAACTTTTAAGAGATGGCACCATTGTCGAGAAATTTGCAGAAAATCTCTAAAAAAATATACAAGTGTTCTTTCACGGCAATCCAGACTGAAAACTTTATTGATCGCAGGACGTATTGTCAGTCTGCACGACTGGATTTCACCGCCCTGCCTATTTCTGTTGCGATTCTGGTTGATGGATCGGGGCAGCATTTATACAATACAATTTAACGTTCTTTTCATGTATCAAGGTCGGTGGCGGTATTTAAGCAAGTACTAAGCAGTAATTCCGGTAGCCGTTTAACACCAGATGGACCGTGAGCACATTCGCCTGGCTTTGTAATTAAAAAAACTAAAACAGTCGACATTGAAATTTTTGTGATCATATACATCTGCACACTATTAAAAGCACACAGAGCACTATAGACATCTGAAGTAATCGTGGCCTAAAGGATAGGAGTGGCATTTGCATTCGTATTAAACAGTGCGACTCTGCTGGTGCTCGAATCCACAGGCAGGTACCAATTTTTCTAGTAATGTTCTACTACTAACTAATGTTCACTTCATCGTCGAACTCAAACGTCGAAGGGTTCGGCGAATAAACTAACCCAAAGACACAGCCCACTGAGTTTCTCGCCGGATCTTCTCAGTGGGTCGCGTTTCCGATCCGGTGGTAGATTCTGTGAATGACTGCTCTTGATAGGGCCAGTGTCAGCAATACCTCCTGGTTTGAGCCCCTGATATGGCCTCCTAAGGCTATCAGCATAGGTAGAAAAATGTTCACGTATGACTTCCACGGTGGAGGACTAACATCGTGTAATAAATCAAACCCGCAAAGATTATAATTTGCGTAATTACTTGCGGTAGGGCGTCTTGTGAGCCCATACGGGCGGGTACCACTACTTTGCCGGTTTCTGCCGTGAAGCAGTAATCCGTTTCGGTATGAAAGGTGCGGCTGCCGCTTTACTGTAAAAAATGAGTATTAGGACTCATGTCTCAAGATGGGCGCCAGCATTGACGTGGTTGATGCTTAGGAGCACCGGTGACCAATTAACAACAGGTGGGCCGTGAGTTTGTCCACGTAACTAAGCAATAAAATAATAATGAAAAAGTCGCAGAAGTTCCAATTGATCCGTGATATCCATACATCTGCCCGCGCGCGTAAGGTATTCATATAACTTACGATTAAGTTTTCTATGCTTTGACAAAAAAACCTAACAGACTTATGTTAAGCTTGTCCGCTAAAAAATTATAGAATTATTCTATCGACAACATCTATCGAATCATTCTATTGACGTTGTAATGTGTGGAAATTTCCAAATGCGATGCGAAATTTCATAATGTGATTTTTACACCTCCGTAAATGCATAAACGGTTGAATAAAAGACGCAATTTTTAACACGTTGTCATTGTTCTGTATATGGACATCTATGCAATGGATAATATAAAGGTTATTTTCACAAACATCCAGATATCCGATTTACTTCAAATTTTGCAGACACATCAGATGACCGATTCCCATTAAATAATTCCAGTATTTTTGCCTTGCATCCTTACCGGAAGGAACTACCAGTATAATGCTTGTTGAAAATGGAACTATGGTAACTACAAATTGATAAACATAGCTACTTATTATGTATCTACCTATATATTATACGTTTAATACATATAAAGAGATATAAAACACTCAGTCAAAGGGCTAACAAATTTGTTCAGCACACGAATATTTGCCCATTGCGGAAATCGAAACTGTGAGCCTCACCCAGCAGTCAGAGGCGCAAACTCCTATGCCACCGAGTCAGTGACGGATTTAGGCTTGATGCCGCCCTGGGCCCTGTTTATCGCGCCGCCCTTAATGCTAGAATAAATTTTATAAATTTGGATCCAATATTTTTGTTTTAAACTAGTTGACCCGGCAGAATTCGTAGTGCCTCAATCGATAAATAAAAGACCTAAACTTTTGTATAAAATAAACTTAAAACAACCAAAAGTAATCCGTCCGACGGGGGGGACATCAAAGGAAAAACAAAATTGTTATTTTTATTTAATTCCGAGCATTTTCATATTTATCTACCTTTTAAACCTTTTCTGGAGTTCCACAAATAATTCAAGACCAAAATTAGCCAAATCGGTCTAGCCGTTCTCGAGTTTTAGCGAGACGAACGAACAGCAATTCATTTTTATATATAGAGAGATTACCTTTTAAACCTTCTCTGGACTTTCACAAATAATTCAAGACCAAAATTAGCCAAATCGGTCCAACCGTTCTCGAGTTTTAGCGAGACTAACGAACAGCAATTCATTTTTATATATATAGATTTAAAATAGCCTTATAATTTTTTTAGGCATAGGCATTCTCTGACAGTCTACCTTCGGGGAGTACAGAGATGAGCTTTGGAAGGTGTTTTTTTTTTTTATTGCTTAGATGGGTGGACGAGCTCAGAATCAGAAATAGGCAGGGTGGTGGTACCCACCCGCGCGGACTCACAGGAGGTCCTGCCACCAGTAATTACGCAAATTATAATTTTGCGGGTTTCATTTTTATTACACGATGTTATTCCTTCACCGAGGAAATCAATCGTGAACATTTGTGAGTACGTATTTTATTAGAAAAATTGGTACCCGCCTGAGATTCGAACACCGGTGCATCGCTCAACACGAATGCACCGGACGTCTTATCCGTTAGGCCACGACGACTTTTGGGTGTAGGTGTAGTGTTCTAGTGATATTAGGTACTTAAACATATGTATATAACATACATAATATTTATAGATACAAATACTCGTACTTCAATAAATATATATACACAAATATATACATAATATAAAATATATATAAATCAATTGATAAATTAATTAGAAAACAATTAGATTTAAAAAAAATATTATTGCTTAGATGGGTGGACGAGCTCACAGCCCACCTGGTGTTAAGTGATTACTGGAGCCCATAGACATCAACAACGTAAATGCGCCACCCACCTCGAGATATAAGTTCTAAGATCTCAAGTATAGTTACAGCGGCTGCCCCACCCTTCAAACCGAAACGCATTACTGTTTCACGACAGAAATAGGCAGGGTGGCGGTACCCACCCGCGCGGACTCACAAAAAATTTGCCAGCCCTCAAATCATGCTCGCCCGAGGCCCGAGACTCACGCGCCTAATGGTAAATCCATCACTGCATCGAGTAGTCGCTGGAGCTAAGTTCATCACTTTTTATTGTTTTAGGCGGAACTTTGGATACATTGCTCGAGAGGAGGGTCACAATCTTGAGCAGCTGAGGGTGTCGGGCGAGATAGAGGGCAAGCATCCCAGAGGACGCAGTCCCACGAGATGGTCGGACCAGATTCGGTCTTGTCTGGACATCAAACTCCACGATGCCCCCCACGAGACCAAGGATCGCAGCAAATCGAGTGTCATCGTACAAAAGAGATTGATGCAGCGAGGAAGTCACGATCCTCAATAATGAGGAGAATGATACATGGAGGAGGAGGTGGGGACAAGCTTATGGCTTAACTGGTTTTGAATTATTATCGCTGTCCATAAATCATCAGTTATATATATACCATTTCCTTCAAATGAGGTTTCAGGATAAAGCTATACACCCCGAGATCTTCACTCTACGTAGCGGCCTGATTGTAACCGTGGTATTGTTTTTTGTAATCAGACACTACCAAAAATAACCAGCCCCCACCGTTCGCGATTAGCAACGTCATCAACTCCCAAAATTCGTCCGAATTTTAGTTAGTCTACGTATTTCTGTATTCAGCTTTAATTTTATCCGTTTTATCCGTAAACAAATATTTTGCTTTTCAAAAGCATTGCCTCTAGGGATGTTGTATTTGAATATATTTATGCTTCAGTATCTCGTTATTTTAAATACAAAATTATGTTTTATAAACCAGGGGAATTATACTTTGAATCGAGACAGTTAGAATTTTTTTTCCTACTTATTCTAGTAACCTCGAGGGGTTATACAAGATCTTCCGAACGAGTAGGTGAGCTCATGGGGCTCTAGCCTGGTGACGGTGCTAACGCTACCCCTAGCAAGAACAGGAGAGCTGCTTAAGCTTGTGTTTATGGAGTTTGTAAAATATAATTCAAGTAAGGTTTGTTTTTATTGACACAAAAGAAAAGACGAACGCATGTGCTTGTGTACTAGGGTCTCCAACAACTCAAGGTCAAAGCTGCTCCTCATTTTGACATGAAATCCAAATCTCAATTGCACCAGGACAGTTCTCCCTTCCAAAAATTGCATTCCAGAAAGTCGTAGACCACGGAAATAATAGAAGCGGCAGCACCGACACATAATTTCTTTTTTATTTTTAGTTTTTACTATTAAATAACGTAAGGTTCACGCAGTCATAAACGCACGGCCCTCTGAAATCGAGCTGTAAGAATATCTGAATAATTCTGCCGTGAAGCAGTAATGCGTTCCGGTTTGAAGGGTGGGGTAGTCGTTGTAACTATACTGAGACCTTAGAACTTATATCTCAAGGTGGGTGGCGCATTGACGTTATAGATGTCTATGGGCTCCATTAACTACTTAACACCAGGTGGGCTGTGAGCTCGTCCAACCATCTAAGTAAAAAAAAAAAACGCTGCGCCCTCGGCGTATCTCTAAAACTAATTTTATAATCTTATAGTCATTATAATTTTATAACCACGCTTGTTTATGTTCATATATAAATATATTTTAATATATTTGAACGGTAGAGAATGCGGTCAAGAACAAACATTGCGAGATTTTATTCATACTTTCAAAGAACATTATAATATTAAAAGGTACGTAAGGCNAATGCGTTCCGGTTTGAAGGGTGGGGTAGTCGTTGTAACTATACTGAGACCTTAGAACTTATATCTCAAGGTGGGTGGCGCATTGACGTTATAGATGTCTATGGGCTCCATTAACTACTTAACACCAGGTGGGCTGTGAGCTCGTCCAACCATCTAAGTAAAAAAAAAAAAACGCTGCGCCCTCGGCGTATCTCTAAAATTAATTTTATAATCTTATAGTCATTATAATTTTATAACCACGCTTGTTTATGTTCATATATAAATATATTTTAATATATTTGAACGGTAGAGAATGCGGTCAAGAACAAACATTGCGAGATTTTATTCATACTTTCAAAGAACATTATAATATTAAAAGGTACGTAAGGCTAATTGCCACTTCTTTATTTTTAATTTTACTATATATTTAGTTTGCTATCCGGTTTCACTCTTATTCAAATAGTTAATCATGTAATTCTAAATCTCTAGCTAAAATGTTTTTTGTTGTAATAAAAAAATATATAACTATAAAAAATCAAGAATCAATAACATTCTGACAATCAAAACTTAAAAAGGATGATTACTATCCAATACTATTTATTGGCCACGGAAGGAGATGCTTACTACTTTTATTTTAAGCGTGGATAATATTTGAATTAAAAAGGCTCTTGTTAGAGGTTTCCTTGAAACTTACATTGAACCAGGCCGTAATTAATTTCCATCTCGTTTGCTGATATAATCTAATATTTGGATCTTCTGATTTACTAAAGTCTATTGTTAACAATAAACTAGCGACGACCACTAAATGCACGTAAGATATACTATAAAAACATATTCGCACTTTCAACAAATTATTACTTTGTTTTAGTATCGGATTGGAAAATACTGTTTCCAGATTTAACATTTTGAAATTCGCGCCTTTTCGTGTGCACGGAGTACGTGCAAGAATCTCCGCCGGTACAAGTAAACTGATTTAAGAATATGGCACCTGTATGTTCAAGCGTGGTAGGTAATACGGATGGGCCATAATAATAATACTGCTTATATATGGTCAAGGTAGATGCCGTGTTGGGTGATGACTACGAACATTACGACTTTTTTTGACAGTCATTTTAATCGTCAATTGTTAAGCATCGAATCGTTGTGATCGTAGGACAATTAGCGAGGCTACTTTTCATTTAATTCTGAAAAAAAAGACTGATTTCTGAAATTCCAAAAAAAAAAATCCATGTTCGATGGCTCTAAAATGACAATTTATATAAATATATTTATCTTGGACTTCCATCTCAGTTGGGCATTCACATTGAAGCGTCTATATTTGAAGGGTGGGGCAGCCGTTGAAACTTACTTGAGACCTTAGAACTTATATCTCAAGGTGGGTGGCACATTTACGTTGTGGATGTCTATGAGCTCCAGTAACCATTTAACACCAGGTGGGCTGTGAGCTCGTCCACCCATCTAAGCAATAAATAAAAAATGTAGACGAAATAAATAAAAGACGAAAATGATATTGTTGTTTTAGAGCTACTTTTGAATGTTTAATGTGTATGCATGGGCATCGATATATAAAATTTAAATGACATTTTATGCAACCGTAATAATAAAATTGGTAACATATTGGTATTGGTGGAAACGACTCTTACCTCCCGTCTTTATCCGGTGTCAATATATTTATCAATTGTTTATTATATTATAAATATACTACAATGCTTCTAATGGTACTTATTGATATAATATTGATTTAAATAAGACTTCAATATGAGGCTCTGAAAAAACAAAGAGACAAGATTTCAAGTCTGCTACAAAAACATGAATTAAAAAACTTCATATTTCTTCATCCCTGTCGCCGCTGTTATTGACATTCTACGCTAATTTGAATTGCTTTAAAAAAGGCGCAATCGCGGAAAAAGTTAACGTTAAAGGAAGTTCGCTTTCTTTTCATATATCATATAGATCAATGTATAATAAATATTAAATTATAGTATATATTAAATTTTAGTATATATTATAAACAATTTATTAGATAAACGTGAAACACTGGCTGCTTAGAGGTTGAAATCTCAATTCTGTTGTAAAGACGAGTGATTACAATTTTTTTTTTATTTCTTATATGACTGGGCGAGCTCACGGCCCACCTGGTGTTAAGAGGTTACCGGAGCCCATAGGCGTAAATGCCGCCACCCACCTTCAGATGTGAGTTCTAAGGTCTTACTACAGTTATAACGGCTACCCCAGCCTTCAAACCGAATGCTTTACGACAGAAATAAGCAGGGTGGTGATACCTACTCGTGCGGCCCCAAAAGAGGTCCTACCACCAGTAATTACACATATTATAATTTTACGGGTTTGATTTTTAATACACGATTTTATTCCTTCACCGTGCAAGTTAATCGTGAACATTTGTTAGGCACGTGTTTCATTAAAAAAATTGGTACCCGACACATTCGCCCGCCGATTCGAACACCGATGCATCGCAAGATACGAATGCACCGAACGTCTTATCCTTCAGGCCACGACGACTTCGTGGACTATTTTATTATCGAGTAAATAATTATCAAAAATATACTGATAATTGTTGAGCAAAAGATAATCTTAGATACCTAACTAAAGTCAATGTCCGTGTAGTCCTTTGCAATCTCGATAACACGTGCTCAGCATTACTTATTACATTAATTTACGTTTCTCCTTATTAAAAATGATCGACCATTGTCCTCCACTTTGTTTTTTTTGACGTCAAATTTATGTGTAGGTCAAGCGGCTAATCATGTTGTGTATTGGCTATTCTTTCACAAATTAGTAGTTGACTCAAGTACAATGTTGTTCTAATATTTTTTGTTCATTGCAAAGCTGGAAACCTAAAATGTATTGCCATTTTTAATTGCAAAATTAAGACAGCTATGTTTACATTTAAGCCGATCGTAATTTTTTTTTCTACTTTTAGTACAATTTTATTAATTTAATATTACGAAGACGTTCGTTAATTATTCTCCTTCTGTTTGCGTAATAGAATTTTTAATATAAAAATAAAAATAAAACACACGTGAGCACTTATAGTAGTATTTTATATTATATAATTTTTATTATATAACAAATCATCTATTCAGATTTTGGTAACAGACGTCTAATTTAATACGGATTTAAAAAAAAAACACGTTTTTTTATAATATTAATTTTTTGTGTACCTGAGGTCAAAAAAAAGGAACTCCTATAATTTTTACGAGTATAAATAATTAAACTTTCGTATTGGCCTGGCTATCAATATTTAGTTGCCGTTACATGATTTTCAAGATAAAAATGGTAGTTGAATAGCAACCGGCGAAAAGCGAGTCTAATAATACATAGTATAGTAAAATAATAATGACGATGTTAGTAGAATTTTCGTATTCAATTTACATATTACATTTTTATATAAAAATATTTTTAAATTACTTACGTTTGTAATTTTTATGTACTGGACATCAGTTGGAGACGCCTATGTTCAGCAATGGACAATGGACAGGCTGAGATGATGATTATGATGATGATAATGTAGATTGTTATTTGTTTCTGTGTTTTATTATATTATATATTTATTTTTAATAATATATTTATAAGGAGTCTAAAGACACCAAATTTTATTTCGTAATTTGCCTATCTCTCTTTATTTTCCACCAATTTTTTTTTCGCCATTTGTCTGTCTCTCTTTGTTTACATTCACTCATTCGTTTTCCATCTCCAAATATGCTTCGATTTTATTTTATATGGCAGATTTATTGAACTGTTGAAGTTTAGTGATCACTAATATCCGCATCGTATTAGATTCTTCAACTTCACGAGTTACTGAATAATTTCCTAAAATTTAATGCCCTTTTTGTGTTAACGGTATTATTTTTATGCTATTAGGTCACAAGCGCTTGAATAATCCTTGCAAAATCATTTATATTCCCACAGCGTGTAATCTCAGTAGTTCTACACTAAATATTGATCACAATGGACTGCATGTCGTGGAGTGATTAATTACGTACAATGTTCTATCGAGCAACGTACAATAGAGAAGCCAAGAAAAGTACTATAGCATCAATAACATATAAAATGTCTTCTTTTCTGCTGTTGAATTAATAGGATTAAATAAGAGTGGGCAAAACAATTATATCTTGAGTATGTTTGACAGCCTGCTTCGCGTGATGTCTTGCGAATCCATTGCTGCCATTTTATTAAATTCTTAAAATTGTTTGTAATTTATAACCCGATTTTTATAATTTTAATTTATTTGCTTTCTATCTAATATTTGTATCTTCTTTAGTGTAAAATTTTCAATCAAAACCAGCACAGAACCGGAATTATTATAGGATATTTTTGAGGCCCTACTTCACCAAACGACTACCCTGTACTTTCACACCGACGTTTGATCTCCACCCGGGATTAGACCCCGGTCAGAGTAGGAGGGGTCCCGGGGTCAACATAACAATCAGACTCGCGCTGCCACCCCGAGAACACCCGACCGACGGGTCGTCCGCCTATTCCATCCCACTTGTGCCAGCGCTCTAGAACGACTGTAGCGTGCGGCGCAGCCTCGACCCCCTTAGGTCGCCTACTGACCATCTCCGGGAGAAGACTGCTTCGACAGGGGCCGGAGCTGGACGAACTCCTTCCTCCAACCCCCTGCTCGGCGGCGGTGGTACGGCGCCGAGAGGGAAGAAGAGCTCTCCCTCTCCCGTTCCGTCGCCTCCTTCTGCGCAATGCTGAACTCACAGAAGTCGAGCATCGCCTGCCAGAACTCTTCGCTGACGAGCATCGTAGCCACGGCGGTCTGAAGCGATATACAATAATAAAGTACCAGGATATTTATTGATTTTGTTGTACATTTTTGATGAAGTCAGTGACTGAAAATTGCATTTAAATAATAAAAACCCCTTATATTTTCTTTCCCGGTGCGAACTATGATGTCTCAATTGTCTCGTGGTCGTCCGGATAATGAGTCAATTTGATTCGAATAGTCACCGGTTTTGTGACAAAGTTAACCCTTCACAATTCATAAGTTCACGTTTCATAGTGAGCAACACTGAAAGCGTTATAGTAGTTTATGCTCTATAAACCATTAAGGCTTATGTTTAAATTACAATAATTTGTGACACATAAAGAAACAAGATGCGTACCCTTTTTTGTTATAGTGAACTTCTCGTTCGAATTAATTTATAATCAAACTAGATACGTTAAAACTTTAAATAATTATCATAATACCCTTAAGGCCAATGACATTTGTATTATGAAAGAAGCGATAAATATAAATTTGGTAAGGTGAAGGTAAGAGCATAATAATACCATTAAAATCTTGTCAAGGCAAGGTAACTCGGCTAAAGTAATCGAAACAGGAAGGAGATAAATATCAGAAATCAAAAACGAATTTCTTTAATGGACATCCTTAATTTGTATTTTTCACTCATACAAATTGATTGCAAGTATTAATTGGTCCGTCAAAAACCGTTCATTATTTATCTTATATTCGTATATTTCTTTTTGGGTTATGAAAAAAGCACGTCAGTTTTAATTATGTGTGCTACTGAGCACTTATTATTTCAATGCAACTTCAACTTTAGATTATTTTTAACGGTATATATGGTTACGTATAGAAACAAATTTAAACTTTTTTAATTTAAGTAAAATTGACGAAAAACAATGCATATGGTTAATAGTTCAACGGTTTTTTTAGCACGGAATTTCGCAGCACTATAATCAGGACGATGGACAGGACAGTTTTTTTTTCTCCTTATTTTGATAGCCTTGAGAGGGTATTTTAGCTTCTCCTTAACGTGTTGGTGAGCTCACGGGGCTCAAACCAGAAGTGTTGCTAACACTGGCCCTAGCAAGAGCAGAGCTCCACAGAAATTACCACCGGATCGGAAACGCGACCCACTGAGGAGATCCGGTGAGAAACTCAGCGGGCTATGTCTATGGGTTAAGGACGGGCCTGTCCACCCTACCCATGCTCAAGATTTTAAGAAAAGGAATAGTAAAGCTTTGTAAGAACTTACCGAACGGAAGTATCTTGAGGAAGTAATTGTAGGAATTTGAGTTAAAATATATTTAGAATTAAACGTAGCTTATGTTAAATGGATACCGGCTCTGGTACTATAGACTCACTAAGCGAGCTTCACGCATCTTAAGACATGAAGCCGAAGCTTCGGTTGTATTATATTACGTCGGTACGCCCCTTTAAAATGAACTGCTTCGCGGTAGTACAACGGTACTTAACCGTGTCATTTAAGCAGAGCAATTTGATGTTGAATGGTAAAACAGTAGTCATTGTTGTCATAAGGCGATTCACAAGAAAAATACCAGATTTTTTAACCTCACCATGTTCGGGTATTAATGGCCGTCTTGTTTTAATCCAATTATTAATAATTTAATTGAATATGCCATTTCGAAAAGGGCACATGTCGCATATTTTGTCAAATAAGTTTTTTCATATACATGTAGTTTTGAGGCTTACCTACACCCATTTTATAATAATTCCAGTAATTATCAATTGCTAATTAACACTAAAATATATCTCAAAAGTTAATATTTTAAATTTTACACTGCTTTAGAAAATAATCAGTTTTTTTTTCATTTCCTGAACATTTTACATTTTCAGAGATGTGCCCTTTTCGAAATTGCATATTAAATTAATCTTGTACGGCTTTGTTGAGCACCAAGCTCAGATCATAGAAATAAGGCAGTAACATTGCTTTGTGGTTTGCTTCAGGGGCATCTGAATTGCAAACGCTTATAGTTTCCGATGTTTAATTAAAGCAATCATTTGATGTAGCTGATGCTCGTAATTTTAAATAAGGATTTTAAATTTCACGTTTTGAATTATTATTTTACCAAGCCCGGGGCTTTTTCCAATACAAGAGTCAAATGTCTTAATTCTACTTTTTGCTAAAATGACTATAGGTCATACATAGGTCTGAATCGTTCGCTATTTAATGTTTAATTTATTTAATATTTAATTGTCTGTAATATANAGATGGATGGACGAGCTCACAGCCCACCTGGTGTTAAGTGGTTACTGGAGCCCATAGACATCTACAACGTAAATGCGCCACCCACCTCGAGATATAAGTTCTAAGGTCTCAGTATAGTTACAACGGCTACCCCACCCTTCGAACCGAAACGCATTACTGCTTCACGGCGGAAATAGGCGGGGTGGTGGTACCTACCCGTACGGACTCACAAGAGGTCCTACCACCAGTGATTACGCAAATTACAATTTTGCGGGTTTTATTTTTATTACACGATGTTATTCCTTCACCGTGGAAGTCAATCGTGAACATTTGTTGAGTACGTATTTCATTAGAAAAATTGGTACCCGCCTGCGGGATTCGAACACCGGTGCATCGCTACATACGAATGCACCGGATGTCTTATCCTTTAGGCCACGACGACTTCATTATTTATCCGTTCATTATTTATCTTATATTCGTATATTTCTCTTTGGGTTATGAAAAAACCACGTCAGTTTTAATTGTGTGTGCTACTGAGCACTTATTATTTCAAGCAACTGCAACTTTAGATTATTTTTAACGGTATCTATGGTTAAGTATAGAAATCAATTTAAACTTTTTTAATTTAAGTAAAATTGACGAAAAACAATGCATATGATTAATAGTTCAACGGTTTTTTGAGCACGGAATTTCGCAGCACTATAATCAGGACGATGGACAGGACAGGTTTTTTTTCTCCTTATTTTGATAGCCTTGAGAGGGTATTTTAGCTTCTCCTTAACGTGTTGGTGAGCTCACGGGGCTCAAACCAGAAGTGTTGCTAACACTGGCCCTAGCAAGAGCAGTGCTTCGCAGAATCTACTATCGGCTCGGACACGCGATCCACTGAGAAGATCCGGCGAGAAACTCAGTGGGCTATGTCTTTGGGTTAAGGACGGGCCTGTCCACCCTACCCATGCTCAAGATTTTAAGAAAAGGAATAGTAAAGCTTTGTAAGAACTGTAACGAACGGAAGTATCTTGAGGAAGTAATTGTAGGAATTTGAGTTAAAGTATATTTAGAATTAAACGTAGCTTATGTTAAATGGATACCGGCTCTGGTACTATAGACTCATTAAGCGAGCTCCACGCATCTTAAGACATGAAGCCGAAGTTTCGGTTGTATTATATTACGTCGGTACGCTCCTTTAAAATGAACTGCTTCGCGGTAGTACAACGGTACTTAACCGTGTCATTTAAGCAGAGCAATTTGATGTTGAATGGTAAAACAGTAGTCATTGTTGTCATAAGGCGATTCACAAGAAAAATACCAGATTTCTTAACCTCACCATGTTCGGGTATTAATTGCCGTCTTGTTTTAACCCAATTATTAATAATTTAATTGAATACGCAATTTCGAAAAGGGCACATGTCGCATATTTTGTCAAATAAGTTTTTTCATATACATGTAGTTTTGAGGCTTACCTACACCCATTTTATAGTAATTCCAGTAATTATCAATTGCTAATTAACACTAAAATATAGGTATATCTCAAAAGTTAATATTTTAAATTTTAGACTGCTTTAGAAAATAATCAGTTTTTTTTCATTTCCTAAACATTTTACATTTTCAGAGATGTGCCTTTTTTGAAATTGCATATTCAATTAATCTTGTACGGCTTTGTTGAGCACCAAGCTCAGATCATAGAAATAAGGCGGTAACATTGCTTTGTGGTTTGCTTCAGGGGCATCTGAATTGCAAACGCTTATAGTTTCCAGTGTTTAATTAAAGCAATTATTTAATGTAGCTGATGCTCGTAATTTTAAATAATGATTTTAAATTTCACGTTTTGAATTATTATTTTACCAAGCCCGGGGCTTTTTCCAATACAAGAGTCAAATGTCTTAATTCTACTTTTTGTTAAAATGACTATAGGTCATACATAGGTCTGAATTGTTCACTATTTATGTTTAATTTATTTAATATTTAACCCTTTGACTGCCGTGGAGGTCACCGGTGCCCTACGCGGCGCGCTGAAGTAATAACGTCGATTTCTGTTACCAAGCGCCTGTATTATCTAACTTTGCCTTCTTTTGTTTGTTAATGTATGTTTTAGACTTTTAGGTCTTTTAAAAAATAGATTTATTCTTACTATCTGCGGATTCGTAATTCCAATAGACGTTCCGGCGATTTAGTATGTAGATCGAAGAGAGAAATCGTCATTATTACTTCAGTGCGCCGCGTAGGGCGCCGGTAACCTATGTGGCAGTCAACGTGTTAATTGTCTGTGATAAAATTAAAGTATTTTTAAATTTTAAGAAGTCGTAAGAGCGAAATTCTTCTTACTTAAATCCGTTATTCTAAAATTTTAAGAATAAGATCAAGCTTTATACATGAATACAAAATAAAATAAAAACTCCGCATTAGGTACAATTACATTCAAATGTAATGCATTATAATCGCTACCAGCAATCTCATTCAGACAATCATGATGAGATCTACAAAATTAAAGTAAAAATAATTTGCTAGGTTGCGATGTAACATTTTAAAATACTTAGTTGATTTGATTTTAATATAAGATTATCAGCAGATATATCGGGAAATACGCATTATATTAAAACTGCCGTGGATAGTAGCGTGTTAAAGTGAAATGCTGATAAAAAAGGGAATCTTTGTCTTTCGCGTATTGACTTACTCTGGTGGAATTTCGTAATTTAATTTATGTTAACTTCTTTCTTGGACTAACCAATGAAAGACGATAGAAAGAAAAAAATCTCTCTCTCCATTTATATAGTTTTGAATACGTGGCATTTTGTTTCCAAAATCGCTTCTTTAGTCAAAATGTTTCCCCCAAGCCTTACTGGTGGTAGAACTTGTTGTGAATCCGCACGGGTAAGTACCACACCCCGCCCATTTCTGCGGTGAAGCAGTAATGCGTTTCGGTTTGGAGGGTGGGGCATATAGAAGCTATAGTGACGTAGGGATAAAATAGAAACTAATCAGTTTGCTTAGCTCAGTTCCACCGAAATAAACATGGTCAGTTCGGTTGACACTTAAAATAAATACTATTTTTACGTGCTCCTTTTAATTCCCTCGTGACGCTGCCTATTCAGAAGAAAAACTTTCTTAACAATTATAATAGCCTAAAATGTTAATTTGAATATAATATTCATTGAAATTAATAATATTTAACGAATACTATATACAGCGTCACTAAAATGTCACAAATAAATCCACTACATATGCATAGGTCAAATTGCATTTTTCTCTCCTACCTATTTTAGTGACCTCGAGGGATTATACTAGATTCACCGAGCGAGGTGAGCTCACGGGGCTCTGACCTGTGAGCGTTGCTAACACTAACCCTAGGAAAAGCAGTGCTTCGCAGAATCTACCACTAGATCGGAAACGCGATCGACTAAGAATGTCCGGTGAGAAACTCAGTGGGCTGTAACTATGCCAATTTATAATAACATACTCATATGCGCTAGTTCATGCATATACTGTTTTTGTTTAATAAAAAGACTCGTTAACATTGCAGTAAATACCCAATCCTCTGTTGTGCTGTAAAAGTAGTTTATAGTTAGTAGTACGTGCTGAAGAAAGACGGTTGTAAATTACGAGCTCCCAACTGAGTCGCTAAATGGCGAAACATCTACTTATGTTACCTTTAAAGAACTCTCGATGCGCTTTTTATACGCTGAACCGATAGCCTCATACGTGAATAGCTTGTGATCTATACGTTCGTAAATTAACATTACAATATTTGTTGATAACAAGAAATGAAATTTGTAGATGTACGATTTCAAATTTTTTTTATGGCTTGACAGTTGGACATGCTCACAACCCACCTGGTGTTAAGTAGTTACCGGAGCCCATATACATCTACAACGTAAATGCGCCACCCACCTTGATATATAGTTCTAAGGTCTCAGTATAGTTAGTTACAACGGCTACCCCACCTTTCAAACCGAAATGCATTGCTGCTTCACGGTAGAAATAGGCAGGGCGGTAGTATCTACCCGTGCGGACTCATAAGAGATCTTACCACCAGTAATGAATGAATATCCAAACGGGCATGTTATTTTTGAGGTGTTGGTGATTTCGAGCTTTTTTTTACGAAATCCACGCGTCGCGGAGGCGCTCGTATTTATTATTTTCGATTGTCGAAGCGACCTATATACGACTGACCGACGGAATCGCCCGGAAAATCGACTCGGCGATCTTCCGACCGGGGCCGAGACTCATCCAGACGTCCGCACCGAGGGGAAGCGCACGGTACGTGGCACTATAGAATTGGCAAGATGATGGCACCGAAGGTACTCGCAATGCGCCCTGCCACCAGAAAATATTCCGGCCTTGATTTTTATAATACGTAGTTATTCCTTATAGCTATGATTTGTTATGATGGCTCTGATGTTGTGAATACTAGCCGAATTAGTTATAAGTTATTCCTTATAGCTATGATTTGTTATGATGGCTCTGATGTTGGCTAGTATTAGTTATAAGAAATTTACTGTTGATAAATTTACTTTCGATGCTCACATACATATCTAACGATCTAGACTGAAGATCATTTATTGTTTTTTTAATTAACCAGCCACCTGGTTCATTCTGACTAACTTAAATTCAAGTGTTTCAAAAAACTTCAAGTTGTCGATATAGGTGGCACCGACAACCTTTTTTTATTTTTATTGCTTAGTTGATATAAGATATAAGATCTCAGTATAGTTACAACGGCTGCCCCAACCTTCAAACCGAAACGCATTACTGCTTCACGGCAGAAATAGGCAGGGCTGTGGTACCTGCCCGTGTGGACTCACAAGAGGTCCTAACACCAGTAAAAGTGTTCTCATAAATGTATTATGTAACAAAAAATAACTTTTCTCTTGTAACAATATTTATGGTTAAACTACGTTTTGTTTTTTGTTTTTGTGTAGGTAGTAATAGATAATAGTGTCAATAAGGACCAAACATTTAATTTTGATATACGCACTAACGGAAAGAAAACACACTATTCAACATTGTATATTTTTATTATTTTAATAATAATAATAATAAATAATAGTTAATGTAGAAACTAATTTTATTGGTCATCACAGAAAACTTCGTTTTAAGTTTTGTAGGCATCNAGGACCAAACATTTAATTTTGATATACGCACTAACGGAAAGAAAACACACTATTCAACATTGTATATTTTTATTATTTTAATAATAATAATAATAAATAATAGTTAATGTAGAAACTAATTTTATTGGTCATCACAGAAAACTTCGTTTTAAGTTTTGTAGGCATCACAAATGGAATGGGTACCTCATGCCGGTATTTACTCGGAACATTCCAGACCTGAAATGAAGCAAGTAAGATTGTAACTTTATTTTGAGAAAAGAAAATGTTTGATTACCATCAAATAGGAGACTCAATATCAATGAATAAAGGATTCGACATGGACTCCGACACGCAATTAAATCCTGAGTTATTTTACAATTATATTCAATATTTAATGTCGCGTCAAATTATTGATGTCGCTGAGTGAATTAAAGTAAAATTTATGAACAATTTCTGCTTTTATACGCGTCGGATGAATAATTTGATACAGTTAAAAAATTACACTTTGAGAATTTTCAATTGTCTAAGGACTCGAACGAAATAATTTGCAACGTAAATATTGGATTTAACGGGAAGAGACATTTAATTTTTGGTTCAATAAACAGGTATTTCGGTGGGATATATGGATTTTAGTTAATAGTTCGTTGAGTAAGCATGCAGTCAACGAACTCCAGATAGAATTTTTCTTTTTAATCTATATACCACGAATACATCCAACACAAGAACAAGTAAATACACCCCGACCTCAAATATCTTTAAAAAATATATTGACTCCTATCGGAAACGGGATACGGACCT
Source organism: Bombyx mandarina (assembly GCF_003987935.1). The sequence continues at coordinate 248,443 of NW_021011643.1, forward strand.
CATAGCTTAATAGTTAGGGTCAATGACCACTCGATCAACGAATTGATTAATCTTAAATTTCAGATATAGTAACTTGTTCATAAATACTGAATATCAAATATTTAGTTCAAATTTCTGTGATAGACAGCGCGTTTCTAGTTTAAGCAAATAGGTGAATTTATACATTTACTAATAGTCAGAGCGGAACGTGACCGGCTTTCAATAATACGGTACCACATCACACTTCTCAACTATTGAAAAGTATCAGAATATTTCATTTGAAACATTTTTCAGTTTAGATTGCGCAAAAGCACATGTAAATCGAAATTTATTTGGATGTTTCCCGTTATCCCTTATTATCCCTATATTAAAAAAAAAACATAGAAATTTCAATACGTAATGGAAAGATATTAAACATACCCATGCTTTACAAGTTTGGCAGTACCCATTTCAACTATAAATCCTCGGCAATTATTTGCGGTTATCTCCGCTTCTGTGCTGCACTGATTTCCGTAATGTTTGCCATGCGTAATTGTTGCAGCAAAAACTTCATAAGCGCGGTTGTGGCTACATAAGTTATTCGTGCAGCCCGGTTGGACAAGACGGCCGTTGACAAAGAAGTCAATGTGTCCAATAGCAACGCCCAAGCCGTTTTTGTTGACACCAGATCCGTCGGTGTGAATAACTTCAACGTATTGAGCATCGTTTGTTCCCAGTCGTAGTACGTTGTTTTCCCAATCACGAGCCGAAGGGTCTAGACCTAGGTTTTTTGGAGAAATGTTTAATTAGATTGTGAGATATTCTGAATCTGGCTGTATAAAAGTTTATTTGTAAAACATGTTTTTTACGGGCTCCAATAGAGCCAGTTGTGTAGACTTAGCCTAGTTTCACTTTGGGTTCTATAGTTATTGCCAAGTAACATTTCGAAGCATACCGACTCACTGGTTGTAGAGTGCATGGTGGCTCCAAAGCACATCCTGCCTATACNTGTTTAATTAGATTGTGAGATATTCTGAATCTGGCTGTATAAAAGTTTATTTGTAAAACATGTTTTTTACGGGCTCCAATAGAGCCAGTTGTGTAGACTTAGCCTAGTTTCACTTTGGGTTCTATAGTTATTGCCAAGTAACATTTCGAAGCATACCGACTCACTGGTTGTAGAGTGCATGGTGGCTCCAAAGCACATCCTACCTATACCTTCAATAGAAAATTCATACGTTCCAATTTGAAGTCACTTGTTACATATTGAGACTTGGATGCGATATATATCTCAAAATGTAATATTCACCTTATCGTGTTCCGTTCAACCATCAACCCAAACTTAGAAAAAAGAAAACTCGGTACAAAGCGTCGTATCTATTGTTTCGATTTAATCACACTTCATGTATTAAGACTATACTGAAGAATTTAGCCATCAATATGATTCCCGAAGACTTCAGTAATTGTAAATAATAACAGGAGTGTCAGTCCCCTCGTTGCTTGATGAAAAGTAAAAATCAACAAAAAAATCATACATTAAACTTACCCGTAATTCTTGCTACTTTTCCTTCCAAATTTCTTCCAGTCACTCCAGCAACATGAGCTCCAAGATTGAAACCAACAATGTGCACCTTATTAAGTGGTAATTTGAGATTTTTCAAAAAAGTAGCGATACTTGATCCCACACCTGTCACAGCCATCACTGCCGTTGAATATGTTGATAGACTGAATGATGACCAATCCACAACGATAACGTTATAATCGCCACTTGTTAAAAATGCTGAAAGCAAATTTCGCACATTAGAACATTTTATTATTACTCCATAGTTAAGTTAATTTTCTAGTTCGTTTTTGCATTGTAGCTTCTATTTGTAAATTAATATAAACTGTTCATTATATAATCAACAGATTGATGAAGCCAACTTCAGCAGACTTAATTCTTCATTCCTCGTTCCTGGCTTGTCAATTTTAATTTTATTAAAAAGTTAAATCTTTGCTCACCGTCTTTAACAATAGGGTTGATCGTCGTCGTAGCAGTGCCACTGTGACCGTGTATTATTACGACAATATCCCAATCATTGTTAAAGGGCGTAGCAGGATCGTTTCCAGTGGGAAAGTGGTCTTCGGTGAGTGTAATTGGGTTTCTCTGTGCATTGCTGTGTAAAATAGATATAATATTGTTTAAAGTATATATGTATATACATAAGATATATCACACAACCACTGAGCATCAGATGGGACTCTTGAACCGTCCTCTCGTTTAGAGAAATACAAAAAAAAACTCACCTATAGTAATAATATTTATTTAAACTTCCAAATCGCTCCAAGCTTTGAATGGCATCTCCGTTGCAAGCTAAAAAGAAGACAATAATTAATTAGAACACATTAATGATACACGAGCATTTTGTTTTTAAGAAGTATGATTTCGAGTGATGCTTAAAGAAACCACATTGACAAACTACATATTTAATAGTAGACTTTTACAAGTTTGATTTGTATCTATTAGTTATATCTATTTGTGTACTATAATCAGAACGTAGTTGTTACCAACTTCAAGATTTTTGATTAACTTACACAAATCAAGAACCGATAAGAATACAATCATTTCATTTGGCCGAATATACTGAACGGTATAAAATAAAGATTATTTTACTTTTTAGACAGGCTTAATATTAAAGCATGTATTTTTTGTTAAGTTAGTAATTTGTTTTCTTAATATTATCCGTAAAAGGGTAACAAAGTTTTCCTTTATTCATATTTTATGGAGAGTAAATGGCTTAATGAATATTTCACTGTTACAATTACAGTATTTATCTATGACAGTCTGTATTTTCAAATAAAAGTTACTCACCGGCAAATGCGATGGCCAACAAAGTAATCAGTTTCAACATTTTTCGCGTCTTCACGAAATGTGTTTGTGCAATTTTCGCTTTAAAATGCCTTTATAAAGCGATCGCGATCGATGTGACTAAGTTAGATAAATATGATATTAAGATCTTAGTTCCGATAAAGTTTGTTAACGGTACATCAAAAGGAACGTATTTTAAATAGCGTGTAGATAAGAAGGTATTGTTAAATAGGGCAATAGTAATTTTAATTACAACAAAAAATAAAAAAATATGTTTGTTTTTACATACCCAAATTTTCAAAAAATTTAAGAATAGGCTTAATATTTACACTAACCCATCTCTTCCCGTGCGTGAGTAAAAGGAAGGTATTCACTGGAAAATCAAGGCTGAGTTAGAAATGTTGAGATTCTATGTTGCACTCACACTTGCGACTACGGACGAAACCATTAATGAATACAAACGGAATCAGGCCAGAAATGCCGTCAAGCAGAGTAATGGAAGATAGATCAAAATTTTGATGGTTCGGCACTGTAGTTATGAGAAACAGCGACTATTGTAAGAGCTCGAGTCGCAGGACTGAAGCGAGAGACGATTATAGATAAGAGTTAAAATTATGATTATCTCTTAATTGTAATTCAAATTATTTTATAAAGCTATAATTGATGATTTTTAAATTATATTTTCTTTCATGTGGACAAATAAAATAAATAATTCCACACAGATCTATTACGCGCTCCGCCCTCTCCTTCTGGAATATTACGGACTTGCAGAACTTGTGCTTTGCATTCCTTGTCTCGTCACTGCCTAGCATCACAGCTGATGCTTTTACACAATTTATGTTAATACACATGATATAATTCAATTGTAAATTGGAATTAAAACGCACGAATACTACATATTACAGCGTCAGTTACGCCGCATGTTGTATTCAAGTATTAGGTCACAAAGTTGGCAATAATTTTGACTATCCCGTCCAAGTAGTTTAAAATATGAGGTCAGCTTACTAACCCCAAATTGTTGCCAAGCAGCAGAAAGTAAGTAAATTAAGCAAATCTGTAATTTCTAATGTAAATCTTAAAGGAGCTACAGTAAATAAAATGTAAATCATAATTTGAATAATATTTTGATTAGCCGATCAAATTAGTATTAGATCTACCAGACGTGAAAAAAAAACGTGAAAGGTTTCTTCTGGTAAAAGATAAGAGTAAACAATTCGGATGAGTTTAACATAATATGCAGTTCAGCTTGACTTTCTGTTTAAAAATCTTGTAGTTTATGTAGACTATAGCCAATTCTTACAATAATACCACTATCGTTTTTCAAACGGAAACGAGAGAAGAAGGGAATTCGTATGTAATTTGATATCTTGATTTATCTACGATAATATGAGTGGAACGTGTTTATTTTCATGTTTTTTTTTTATCACTCAGCTTCTATCGAAGTTAGGAGGCGTGAAAAAAGTGGTCATGAAATTAGGTAATTCCCCAGAGACCTGGCATGAGGAAGTCCAAAAACTTTAGAATTCATCTTATCTTATCTAATAACCAACCGGTATCTTTTAATCAAAAGCAATTAGTTTTTAACGCATCGTCCACCGCAGTTTCACTCATTTTGAGACAAAATCACAACGCCTTACAGTTATTGAAACAGGTATTGATGAAAATAGTGTCCTAAGTTTATTTTCTGAAAAACGGGTATGAAGACATATTCCGAAAAAATTAAAAATACTATTAAGAACAGAAAATGGTAACAAAATTAGGATTGCAATCTAATTTGGTGTTTCCAGATATATCTATCTTCGTCGCTAAAGAAAAAATCTTTTGAAATACGAAAAACATTTATTTTTGAAAAAAAAATTCTATTGTAATTTTTTTGATCGACCTTATGACACCTGTTTTAATTTTCAAAATATTTTCAATAGCGATTGTAATTAAAATAATGTAGGATTAGCTATCTTGAAGATCAAAGATAATCAATAGCAATCAGTTTATTCTTGGATAAGAAGTGACAAATTCAAGTTTATACTCTCTCATTCTAGAAATCAGTGATTTGTAATGGACGATTGTGAAAATAATCAAGCCTGCACTGATGAACGTATAATTCTTATATCGTCTTTTTGTCTTCAAATATTGAGCAACTTACTTCACAAGGACAGGTGGGCGAGCAAAGGCTCAGCCAGGAGGGGTGGGATTTGCTAATAGCTGCCCGAGCGCCTCTGAAGGAGACCAAAGAACTCAAGAGCAACTGGTTCCCGAATAAATCTACTATCAGATCGGAATCGCGACCTGCTGAGAAGATCCGGCAAGAAACTCAGCGGGCTGATGTTTAGGTTAAGTTGCACGTCGAACTAATTCGAAGAATACGGTTACCGGGTTCCTTAAGCCCGCCCCTAGTGTTAGAGCTAAAGGTATCTAATACAAGGGTTATTTGATCTGATGGATCCATAAGAACGTGTCTAGGGCGTCGACGGTGATTGATTAGGATTCGAGTAGTCAACGGCGGCAGCGATAAGACGATTATTATAACGCTTATCGAAGTACCGTTCCGACGCTGACATCATGTGTTTCCGGATTGATTCGAGGCCCAGGTCGTCATGCAGTTCAACGTTCCTCACGAACCACGAAGTTGCGACGGCTAGCCTGCAAAAGCTGGATTGTAGGGGTTGGAGGGTGTTTATGTGTGTGCGGGTAGCGTGAGCGAACACCACACTCGTGTAAGTCATGACGGGCCTTATGCAAGTTTTATAAAGCGTCACCTTGTTCCGAAGGGACATTTTACTCCGCTTACAGATCATGGTGTAGTGTCTGCCGTGAATAAGCGCGGCATGGTCGCGGACTGATTTTATTTGCGGGTGGAATGTCATAGATGCATCCAGAGTGACTACCAGATAGTTGACCTTCCTAGCCCTATGCACCTATGCATGTACAGTGTTCGATCACGGGGCCCGTGCACACATTAATTCTCTCCAACCACCCAATCCTATTTCTGCAGGATAGTCGCCGGAGTACGTGATATGTAAGGAATGTTAGTTTTTACGACCTAAATCTTTAATCGAAACGTATGTATCTTAAAAAAGCGTCAGAACACTAGTTTGATAAAGCGGCACGACACGATAACCCTCTTATCGTGGCCGCTGCTAATTAAGTTTCTCGCTCGATCTTTTCAGTGGGTTATGATTCCGATCCAGTGCTAGATTTAGCGAAGTACTTACTGCTCAAACTAGGGTCAGTGTTATCAATTCTCTCTCGTTGAGCCCGTGAGCTAGTAGTTGAAATAGTTCCTTAGGCTACAAAAGATTATTTATGAAAATTAATGTTAATTTCTAAAAAAAGTACCTAAATATCAAAAGACTTTAAGTGGTTATGTATATATAGTTCCGTAATTTTTTCTATTTTTTTACAAAATAATTATGGTCTTTACAATATAACTATTTGAACTATCTATCCATAGGCGTTTCCATTTCTAAAGAATAAAATTGATTCATTTATATTTAATCTATACTAATATCGCCGATCAGATTTGCATGAAATTTTACACAAAGGTAGTATAAAGTTTGATTGACACATATGATTTTTATAATGGCAAATGGCATAACACAGCCAACGCTGAGTCTATCTGATCTTAGAGATACGATAGCCGATTTGTCTTTGTGATTTTACTTAACAATAGATCAACAAATTAACTAGTTAAGAGCGACAGAATCAACTCTTCATCTCGGCTATGTGTAACTTGCTTTTTTTTTCAGAATTGCAAATGGAACACGTTCAAAATCTCGGGCGTTTGTCTAATTACACACCAAATTGACATTTAATACAAAATACCTTTATGGTCCCAGGGTCAGGCAAAAATCTGAACAAAATTGTTCAAAATTTCAATTATGTTGCATTTATTTTTTAATTACAATTAATACACAGTGCTCTTATTACATAGCGCATGCGTGTCAAAGGTTAGCAGACGTTTCATGTTCGCTGATTCAACCGTAGTACCACAGCGGAATTCATTTCAAATTGACGCATCAAACAGGCCGGGCCTCCCTTACGGCCGCGTAAAAGTTTGCTCAGACTTTCTGAGCACAACCGTGTTTCCTCTACAAAAGTTATCTATGAGTTTTTTGTGAGGTGAAGACGGCAAAATGCGTTGGTTCGTAGCGACTGTCATCTCTATCGTCTTAGTTAGCTCGGGTAAGTCACTTTACTTTTTTATTTATTTGTATGGTTTTTAAAGAATTGTCATCTGTTTTTTAAAAAAAAAGCGTGTTTTCTTTTAAATCAAAGTGTTTCCGATAAGATTTTAATTGTTTTTTTTTTTCCATTTTTTTCAATAATTTAAATTGAGAATTCAGAATAAGAAAAACTTAATTCGATGTTACCGTGTATTTTCCAAGATCGTATTTACGTTTCTGAATGGTATTTATTACAATACGTCATTTTTTCGATTCGCAAAGTGAATATAAATATTTTTCTTCTACTTCATTGACCTCAATTACGTGGAGTGGAATCCTTAATCAAATATATCGTTGGCAGAATCAATAACAAGATTCTGATACACGATATCCGTCATAATTCTCATCACGTACGATTTCTTTTTCGTTTTGGGAAAATCGAGAACGGTTCATGATTTAATACATATGTACACTGATGTGTTTATATCATGACTACTATTATGAATGAACCAATTTTCCTTGTTATATATTAAAACTTTAAAAATAAATTTGTCTTACTTTTAAATTGACCTCATCTTTGATATACTAGAGAATCATATGAACTAATGATAAAACTAGAAACAATACGTCAAATTATTCGATAGATATTAAATTGATGATTAAATTATCAATACTCAAGACAGGAGAGTTTATTTTCGAATTAATTTAATTTTGAATTATGTTATGGTGAGTGAAAGAAATGCCGACATTGTCTCTGATGTGCCTGCTTAATTGACAGGTCAACCGGTGTGTCAATTATAGTTCGTTCAACTAATGAGGTTACGCACCAATAAATGTTATGGTTAATGACGCTACGGCTCTATAAATACGACATTGTACAGAGGTAGTTTTGATGGAAACTCAAACAGCAGCATTACATAATACACACGAGTGTTATTTATGGCTGAAAAACTAAAATAGGATGGTTTTTATAATATAACAAACGTCACTCGTTATGTAATATATACATTAAGATGAGTTGAACAAATAAATTGGCAGATAAACGCGAGAACAAATACTAAAAAAAAAATAGTACGCTATACTACAATAGAAGATAGTACATAAGAAAATTTTGCTTATTCGGGTAAATAGGCTAAGCTGACGGTTGAGCTATCATCAAACAGGAGCTGATTGAATCTACACAATAAATGTGGTTGTCCACTTTATTCACAATTGTAAATGAAAACGAGTACTATACAAAGTACATATATGAGCTCCCCTCCACGGTGTTTCCCGAGCGCTATGACATGTCCTTCTTCAAACGAGGCTTATGGAGAGTATTAAACGGCAGGCAGCGGCTTGGCTCTGCCCCTGGCATTGCTGACGTCCATGAGCGACGGTAACCACTCACCATCAGGGGGGCCGTATGCTCGTCTGCCTATACGGCAATAAAAAAAAAAAATATTGTTTTGGATTTCGATATTAAAGGTATATATTTTTTGTCCGCACTGCTCAATTCACTTTTGTGTTCCAGTGTCAGAATTGAATTAAATCTTATACATTCAAATCATTTTTTATATCTCACAAACATCATCATGTTCGGTTGCTTTTGGCAGAGCAGTCGTGGTCATGTGGGATTCTTGCTTATTAAAGCCTTGACAGATGTTTTTCATAGTTTGCGAACCGAGGCCCAGCGCACGCACTCTTTAAGTGGGGTTTCCGTAAGGTCTTTCACCTGATCAGTCAAGCGCATGGGGATTCGTAAATATAGTAAAAAAAATAAAGTTCATTATACACTTTTGTGTATTCTGTACTTTAGTTAAGTTTTCTATTCTTTGTCAATAATAATTTTTATCCGTATGTTATTTTGAACATCACACTCGTTTTGTTCTAGAATGTCATTACATAACAGTAACAATATAAATATCACGAAAATAAGTATACATTCTGTTAATTAAAATTCTGTTATCTTACCTTATTTACAAAGCAATCAAATAACCGAGAATATTTCGTTTAATTTTCATCACTGTTTGATATTAATCCACTGAAACGATGACATAAAGTTTTCAATTTATATAAGCGCTTGTATTAACAAAGTGCTTCCAATACCAAATTTACTAAAAGTCCACAAACTATTCGTAAAATCTGTTAGAAAGTTGCTAATTGAACTAAGACGGTACGATTGAGGACAATTATTTTCTGTGATCCATAAACCATACATTATTTCCATTTTATGTATATGCTTGATTCATGGGTTTCTTATTTGGTGTGATAGGTAGTCTTATGATTCGGGTGAACAGCGGCTCTCAAAGTCGATTCAAATCATGAATACTGCTACTACTCTTAAGGCATAATAAAATAATTTTTTAAAACAAATATGCCGTAGAGGGGTGAACTAACTCATGGCCCATTCGGTATTAAGTGAGTGCTGAAGACCAGGGATCATATATACAGGCCATGAGATGGGAGGTCAAAAATCTCAATTGTATTTGTGTAGTGCCTATCCCATCACACGGCTGGTACAGAAACACATGACTTCTTCGCGGCAGAAATATAGAATGCTTAATATGTACCCAAGCGGGCTTAAAATACTCTAGCACTAAACCCTAAACCACCATTCTAACTAGTACCCTTAGACTTTATCAAAAAAAATTGATTTAAAACTTCCTGGGTAATGATTGCAAGTTTTCAGTCATATACTTAAACATGACATAAGAAATTACACAAAATCATAATATTTGTTAAAACAAAGTAATAAATGAAAATTTCCCCAGATGAATTTAAGCCTATTATACATTCTTATATGGAATTCGATTAAGTCAATTAATAAGGTTGTTGAACGATGCTTTGCGAGGCTTCCAGGGAATTAGCTTGGACATGATATTTTCCCATCAGTTGTAAAATGGGAGTGGCGGCCAGGCCCTATAGTAGTGGCAAAGATAATGCCCTATTTCAGGGCGAGTCAACGGAACTTTGCGCGTACCTACTACATTAGGAGATTCCGACCGTAATTGACAATTTTGTATCCATCCATTTGCATAGTTTTGTGCGAATTAATTTTCAAGCCTTTATTAAAACTATTTTTGTGTTTCTCCGTTTGCCTTTCAAAGAGTTAAGAATGTGTTAAATTTTATAAAAATGTGTGCGTGTACTAGTGTACACACGTAAGAAGTGAAACTTCTTTATGGCCTTATTTTTCGAAAAATGATCTACATGCAACTTTCTAGAAATTGGTTAAATAAAGTTAAATTAGATAAAGTTTAAACAAAAGGATTTTATTATCATAGACATGAATACAAAAAAGTTAAATTAGATAAAGTTTAAACAAAAGGATTTTATTATCATAGACATGAATACAAAA
>NW_021011643.1:266719-503931 GCF_003987935.1 Bombyx mandarina
TTATACATTTACTAATAGTCAGAGCGGAACGTGACCGGCTTTCAATAATACGGTACCACATCACACTTCTCAACTATTGAAAAGTATCAGAATATTTCATTCGAAACATTTTTCAGTTTAGATTGCGCAAAAGCACATGTAAATCGAAATTTATTTGGATGTTTCCCGTTATCCCTTATTATCCCTATATTAAAAAAAAAACATAGAAATTGCAATACGTAATGGAAAGATATTAAACATACCCATGCTTTACAAGTTTGGCAGTACCCATTTCAACTATAAATCCTCGGCAATTATTTGCGGTTATCTCCGCTTCTGTGCTGCACTGATTTCCGTAATGTTTGCCATGCGTGATTGTTGCAGCAAAAACTTCATAAGCGCGATTGTGGCTACATAAGTTATTCGTGCAGCCCGGTTGGACAAGACGGCCGTTGACAAAGAAGTCAATGTGTCCAATAGCAACGCCCAAGCCGTTTTTGTTGACACCAGATCCGTCGGTGTGAATAACTTCAACGTATTGAGCATCGTTTGTTCCCAGTCGTAGTACGTTGTTTTCCCAATCACGAGCCGAAGGGTCTAGACCTAGGTTTTTTGGAGAAATGTTTAATTAGATTGTGAGATATTCTGAATCTGGCTGTATAAAAGTTTATTTGTAAAACATGTTTTTTACGGGCTCCAATAGAGCCAGTTGTGTAGACTTAGCCTAGTTTCACTTTGGGTTCTATAGTTATTGCCAAGTAACATTTCGAAGCATACCGACTCACTGGTTGTAGAGTGCATGGTGGCTCCAAAGCACATCCTGCCTATACCTTCAATAGAAAATTCATACGTTCCAATTTGAAGTCACTTGTTACATATTGAGACTTGGATGCGATATATATCTCAAAATGTAATATTCACCTTATCGTGTTCCGTTCAACCATCAACCTAAACTTAGAAAAAAGAAAACTCGGTACAAAGCGTCGTATCTATTGTTTCGATTTTATTATACTTCATGTATTAAGACTATACTGAAGAATTTAGCCATCAATATAATTCGCGAGGACTTCAGTAATTGTAGATAATAACAGGAGTGTCAGTCCCCTCGTTGCTTGATGAAAAGTAAAAATCAACAAAAAAATCATACATTAAACTTACCCGTAATTCTTGCTACTTTGCCTTCCAAATTTCTTCCAGTCACTCCAGCAACATGAGCTCCAAGATTGAAACCAACAATGTGCACCTTATTAAGTGGTAATTTGAGATTTTTCAAAAAAGTAGCGATACTTGATCCCACACCTGTCACAGCCATCACTGCCGTTGAATATGTTGATAAACTGAATGATGACCAATCCACAACGATAACGTTATAATCGCCACTTGTTAAAAATGCTGAAAGCAAATTTCGAACATTAGAACATTTTATTATTACTCGATAGTTGACCGATGACCTAGTGTGCACGGCGTGAAGTCGTTGGATGCGGAAGGCGGAGGACCGCATTATGTGGAAGGCATTGGGGAAGGCCTATGTCCAGCAGTTGGCAGATAAAGGCTGATGATGATGATGATAGTTGAGTTAACTTTCTAGTTCGTTTTTGCATTGTAATTTCTATTTGTAAATTAATATAGACTGTTCATTATATAATCAACAGATTGATGAAGCCAACTTCAGCAGACTTAATTCTTCATTCCTCGTTCCTGGCTTGTAGTCAATTTTAATTTTATTAAAAAGTTAAATCTTTGCTCACCGTCTTTAACAATAGGGTTGATCGTCGTCGTAGCAGTGCCACTGTGACCGTGTATTATTACGACAATATTCCAATTATTGTTAAAGCGCGCAGCAGTATCGTTTCCAGTGGGAAAGTGGTCTTCGGTGAGTGTAATCGAATTTCTCTGTGCATTGCTGTGTAAAATAGATATAATATTGTTTAAAGCATATATGTATATACATAAGATATATCACACAACTCGTTTAGAGAAATACAAAAAAAACTCACCTATAGTAATAATATTTATTTAAACTTCCAAATCGCTCCAAGTTTTGAATGGCATCTCCGTTGCAAGCTAAAAAGAAGATAATAATTAATTAGAACACATTAATGATACACGAGCCTTTTGTTTTTAAGGAGTATGATTTCGAGTGATGCATAGAGAAACCAGATTGCCAAACTACACATAGGACCTCTTGGGAGTCCGCACGGGTAGGTACCACCACCCCACCTATTTCCGCCGTGAAGCAGTAATGCGTTTCGGTTCGAAAGGTGGGGTAGCCGTTGTAACTATACTGAGATCTTAGAACTTATATCTCGAGGTGGGTGGCGCATTTACATTGCAGATGTCTATGGGCTCCAGTAACTACTTAACACCAGGTGGGCTGTGAGCTCGTCCATCCATCTAAGCAATAAAAAAATAAAAAAATTATAATAGTACACTTTTACAAGTTTGATTTGTATCTATTAGTTATAATTATCTATTTGTGTACTATAATCAGAACGTAGTTGTTACCAACTTCAAGATTTTTGATTAACTTACACAAATCAAGAACCGATAAGAATACAATCATTTCATTTGGCCGAATATACTGAACGGGATAAAATAAAGATTATTTTACTTTTTAAATAGGCTTAATATTAAAGCATGTATTTTTTTGTTAAGTTAGTAAACTGTTTTCTTAATATTATTCGTAAAAGGGTAAAAAAGTTTTCCTTTATTCATATTTTATGGATAGTAAATGGCTTAATGAATATTTCATTGTTACAATTACAGTATTTATCTCTGACAATCAGTATTTTCAAATAAAAGTTACTCACCGGCAAATGCAAAGGCCAACAAAGTAATCAGTTTCAACATTTTTCGCGTCTTCACGAAATGTGTTTGTGCAATTTTCGATTTAAAATGCCTTTATAAAGCGATCGTGATCGATGTCACTAAGTTAGATAAATATGATATTAAGATCTTAGTTCCGATAAAGTTTGTTAACGGTACATCAAAAGGAACGTATTTTAAATAGCGTGTAGATAAGAAGGTATTGTAAAATAGGGCAATAGTAATTTTAATTACAACAAAAAATAAAAAAATATGTTTGTTTTTACATTTCCAAATTTTCAAAAAATTTAAGAATAGGCTTAATATTTACACTAACCCATCTCTTCCCGTGCGTGAGTAAAAGGAAGGTATTCACTGGAAAATCAAGGCTGAGTTAGAAATGTTGAGATTCTATGTTGCACTCACACTTGCGACTACGGACGAAACCATTAATGAATACAAACGGAATCAAGCCAGAAATGCCGTCAAGCAGAGTAATGGAAGATAGATCAAAATGTTGATGGATCGGCACCGTAGTTATGAGAAACAGCGACTATTGTAAGAGCTCGAGTCGCAGGACTGAAGCGAGAGACGATTATAGATAGGGTTAAAATTATGAATGTCTTAATTGTAATTCAATTGTTTTATAAATCTATAATTGGTGATGTTTAAATTATATTTTCGTTCATTTGGACAAATAAAATAAATAATTCCACACAGATCTATTACGCGCTCCGCCCTCTCCTTCTAGAAGATTACGGACTTGCAGAACTTGTGCTTTGCATTCCTTGTCTCGTCACTGCCTAGCATCACAGCTGATGCTTTTACACAATTTATGTTAATACACATGATATAATACAATTTTAAATTGGAATTAAAACGCACTAATACTACACATTGAACGGCCGTCTGGTGTAGTGGTAAGTGACATGGTCACTACACATGGGGGTCGCGGGTTCGAATCCCGCCAAGGGAAGATATTTGTATGATAAATATAAATGTCTTTTCCAGGGTTATGGATGTATATTAAATATATGTATGTGTATAATAAAAATCTTACATTTATTTCCGTTATCTGGTACCTGTAACACAAGTTCTTTACGAACTTATCACGGAACCAGTTAACGTGGCGTGATTGTTAGTAAATATTTATATTATATTTATTTATATTACAGCGTCAGTTACGCCGCATGTCGTATTCAAGTATATTAGGTCAAAAAGTTGGCAATAATTTTGACTATCCCGTCCAACTAGTTTAAAATATGAGGTCAGCTTACTAACCCCAAATTGTTGCCAAGCAGTACAATGTAAGTAAATTAAGCAAATCTGTAATTTCTAATGTAAATCTGAAAGGAGCTACAGTAAATAAAATGTAAATCATAATTTGAATAATATTTTGATTAGCCGATCAAATTAGTATTAGATCTACCAGACGTGAAAAAAAAAACGTGAAAGGTTCCTTCTGGTAAAAGATAAGAGTAAACAATTCGGATGGTTTAACATAATATGCAGTTCAGATTGGCTTTCTGTTTAAAAATCTTGTAGTTTATGTAGACTATAGCCAATTCTTACAATAATACCACTATCGTTTTTCAAACGGAAACGAGAGAAGAAGGGAATTCGTATGTAATTTGATATCTTGATTTATCTACGATAATATGAGTGGAACGTGTTTATTTTCATGTTTTTTTTTTTATCACTCAGCTTCTATCGAAGTTAGGAGGCGTGAAAAAAGTGGTCATGAAATTAGGTAATTCCCCAGAGACCTGGCATGAGGAAGTCCAAAAACTTTAGAATTCATCTTATCTTATCTAATAACCAACCGGTATCTTTTAATCAAAAGCAATTAGTTTTTAACGCATCGTCCACCGCAGTTTCACTCATATTGAGACAAAATCACAACGCCTTACAGTTATTGAAACAGGTATTGATGAAAATAGTGTCCTAAGTTTATTTTCTGAAAAACGGGTATGAAGACATAGTCCGAAAAATACTATTAAGAACAGAAAATGGTAACAAAATTAGGATTGCAATCTAGACATTTGGTGTTTCCAGATATATCTATCTTCGTCGCTAAAGAAAAAATCTTTTGAAATACGAAAAACACTTATTATTGAAAAAAATATTCAATTGTAATTTTTTTGATCGACCTTATGACACCTGTTTTTAATTTTCAAAATATTTTCAATAGCAATTATAATTAAAATAATGTAGGATTAGCTATCTTGAAGATCAAAGATAATCAATAGCAATCAGTTCATTCTTGGATAAGAAATGACAAATTCAAGTTTATGCTCTCTCATTCTAGAAATCAGTGATTTGTAATGGACGATTGTGAAAATAATCAAGCCTGCACTGATGAACGTATAATTGTTATATCGTCTTTATGCCTTCAAATGTTGAACAACTTACGGCCTAAATGAAGTGAAATTATTACTTATTTTTTACATTCAAAGTATTCTTCTCGGTTTTTCATTACATTTTTAGCGGTAGGCAGTGGCTTGGCTCTGCCCCTGGCATTACTGAAGTCCATGGGCGACGGTAACCACTCACCATCGGGTGGGCCGTATGCTCGTCTGCCGAAACGCATTACTGATTCACGGCAGAAATAGGCGAGCTGGTGGTACCTACCCGTGCGGACTCGCAAGAGCGTATGCGTACAGTATGCGTGTATATGTAACATAAAAATGATTAAGAACTTCTTAAATTTCACTTTAATGGGGATGAGAAGAGGACGACCTGGTGCGAAGTGGTTAGTTAAGCTTAATATACCACGATGCGTATGATGCCAACTTCTACCCTCAGATCTATCTGATTTTAGAGATACGATAACCGATTTGTCTTTGTGATTTTACTTAACAATAAATCAACAAACCAATTAGTTAAGAGCGACAGAATCAACTCTTCATCTCGGCTATGTGTAACTTGGTTTTTTTTTCAGAATTGCAAATGGAACACGTTCAAAATCTCGGGCGTTTGTCTAATTACACACCAAATTGACATTTAATACAAAATACCTTTATGGTCCCAGTGTCAGGCAAAAATCTGAACAAAATTGTTCAAAATTTCAATTATGTTGCATTTATTTTTTAATTACAATTAATACACAGTGCTCTTATTACATAGCGCATGCGTGTCAAAGGTTAGCAGACGTTTCATGTTCGCTGATTCAACCGTAGTACCACAGCGGAATTCATTTCAAATTGACGCATCAAACAGGCCGGGCCTCCCTTACGGCCGCGTAAAAGTTTGCTCAGACTTTCTGAGCACAACCGTGTTTCCTCTACAAAAGTTATCTATGAGTTTTTTGTGAGGTGAAGACGGCAAAATGCGTTGGTTCGTAGCGACTGTCATCTCTATCGTCTTAGTTAGCTCGGGTAAGTCATTTTACTTTTTTATTTATTTATTTGCTATGGTTTTTAAAGAATTGTCATCTATTTTTATAAAAAGACGTGTTTTCTTTCAAAACAAAGTACTCCCGATAAGATTTTAATTGCTTTTTTTACAATAAATTTAATTTAGCATATAAGAATAACTTAATTCGATGTTACCGTGTATTTTCTAAGATCGTGTTTACGTTTCTGAATGGTATTTACAATACGTCATTTTTTCGATTCGCAAAGTGAATATAAATATTTTTCTTCTACTTCGTTGACCTCAATTACGTGGAGTGGAATCCTTAATCAAATATATCGTTGGCAGAATCAATAACAAGATTCTGATACACGATATCCGTCATAATTCTCATCACGTACGATTTCTTTTTCGTTTTGGGAAAATCGAGAACGATCCATGATTTAATACATATGTACACTGATGTGTTTATATCATGACTACTATTATGAATGAACCAATTTTCCTTGTTATATATTAGAACTTTGAAAATAAATTTGTATTACTTTTCACCTTTGATATACTAGAGAATCATATGAACTAATGATAAAACTAGAAACAATACGTAATATTATTCGATAGATATTAAATTGATGATTAAATTATCAATACACTCACTAAAGACAGAAGAGTTTATTTTCGAATTAATTTAATTTTGAATTATGGTTATGGTGAGTGAAAGAAATGCCGACATTGTCTCTGATGTGCCTGCTTAATTGACAGGTCAACCGGTGTGTCAATTATAGTTCGTTCAACTAATGAGGTTACGCACCAATAAATGTTATGGTTAATGACGCTACGGCTCTATAAATACGACATTGTACAGAGGTAGTTTTGATGGAAACTCAAACAGCAGCATTACATAATACATACGAGTGTTATTTATGGCTGAAAAACTAAAATAGGATGGTTTTTATAATATAACAAACGTCACTCGTTATGTAATATATACATTTAGATGAGTTGAATAAATAAATTGGCAGATAACCACGAGAACAAATATTAAAAAAAAAAATAATAGTATTCTATACTACAATAGAAGATAGTACATAAGAAAATTTTGCTTATTCGGGTAAATAGGCACCTAAGCTGACGACGGTTGAGCTATCATCAAACAGGAGCTGATTGAATCTACACAATAAATGTGGTTGTCCACCTTATTCACAATTGTAAATGAAAACGAGTACCATACAAAGTAAATATTGTTTTGGATTTCGATATTAAAGGTATATATTTTTTGTCCACACTGCTCAATTCACTTTTGTGTTCCAGTGTCAGAATTGAATTAAATCTTATACATTTAAATCATTTTTTATATCTCACAAACATCATCATGTTCGGTTGCTTTTGGCAGAGCAGTCGTGGTCATGTGGAATTCTTGCTTATTAAAGCCTTGATAGATGTTTTTCATAGTTTGCGAACCGAGGCCCAGCGCACGCACTCTTTAAGTGGGGTTTCCGTAAGGTCTTTCACCTGATCAGTCAAGCGCACGGAGATTCGTAAATATAGTAAAAAAATTCAAAGTTCCTTAATCAACTATACACTTTTGTGTGTTCTCATTGTATTTGTGTACTTTTGTTAAGTTTCCCATTCTTTGTGAATGAGAATTTTTATCCGCATGTTATTTTGAACATCACATTCGTTTTGTTCTAGAATGTCATTACATAACAGTAACAATATAAATATCACGAAAATAAGCATACATTCAGTTAATTAAAATTCTGTTATCTTACCTTATTTACAAAGCAATCAAATAACCGAGAATATTTCGTTTAATTTTCACCACTGTTTGATATTAATCCACTGAAACGATGACATAAAGTTTTCAATTTATATAAGCGCTTATATCAACAAAGTGCTTCCAATACCAAATTTACTAAAAGCCCACAAATTATTCGTAAAACTCTGTTAGAAAGTTGCTAATTAAACTAAGATGGTACGGTTGACAACAATTATTTTCTTTGATCCATAAACCATACATTATTTCCATTGTATGTATATGCTTGATTCATGGGTTTCTTATTTGGTGTGATAGATAGTCTTATGATTCGGGTGAACAGCGGCTCCCAAAGACGATACACATCATGAATATCGCTACTACTCTTAAGGCATAATAACAGCTTGAGTATATTTTAAAAACAAATATGCTGTAATGGGTGAAGTAGCTCATGGCCCATTCGGTATTAAGTGAGTGCTGAAGACCAGGGATATCATATATACAGACCATGAGATGGGAGGTCAAAATCTCAATTGTATCTGTGTAGTGGCTATCCCATCACACAGCTGGCATAGAAACACATGACTACTTCGCGGCGGAAATATAGAATGCTTAATATGTACCCAAGCGGGCTTAAAATACTCTAGCACTAAACCCTAAACCACCATTCTAACTAGTACCCTTAGACTTTATCAAAAAAAATTGATTTAAAACTTCCTGGGTAATGATTGCAAATTTTCAGTCATATACTTAAAGATAACATATGAAAATACACAAAATTGGAATATTAGATTTTTTTACAGGCTAGAAGATAAATGAAAATTTCCCCAGATGAATTTAAGCTTATACATTCTACTTATATGGAATTCGATTATGTCAATTAATAAGGTTGTTGAACGATGCTTTGCGAGGCTTCCAGGGAATTAGCTTGGACATGATATTTTCCCATCAGTTGTAAAATGGGAGTGGCGGCCAGGCCCTATAGTAGTGGCAAGGATAATGCCCTATTTCAGGGCGAGTCAACGGAACTTTGCGCGTACCTACTACATTAGTAGAGACCGACCGTAATTGACAATTTTGTATCCATCCATTTGCATAGTTTTGTGCGAATTAATTTTCAAGCCTTTATTAAAACTATTTTTGTGTTTCTCCGTTTGCCTTTCAAAGAGTTAAGAATGTGTTAAATTTTATAATAATGCGCAGCTTAATGACACGCTTATTTTTAAATTTTATAATTTTCGAATACTTTTTCCTGTTCTGTTTTATCCTCACCTATGTTACTGGAGTTTTTTTTTACTATTCATCTTTAATTTCTCATTAAAATGATTGAGAGGAAGAAGATTTAGAACGAATTTGTAATAAATTGATTCAACTATAATTTTGTAGTCATTATATGAATCGACATACTTTTTTATTTATAAAATATACAATTATTAAAAAAAAACATATGAAACCGCGTGTCCCACTCTATAACTAATGACTCAATGTCACCAAAAGATCGGTACACGTTTTTGTAAACGTTATTCTTAATTCATGGAATTACTGGCAGCGAACGAACCAGGGTCAAATTTATCTCATTTCAATGCGGCTACTAATTGGTGACGTTGAATGAACTCGACTACATACGTTGTCCCTTTATTTCCTTAATAAAATAAAATTCAATGCTATCAATTGTAAGGGTTGATGACACTTAGATAGCTCTCGCATGTATTAATAAATCGAATTCACTCTGAATTTTGTAAATATTAGATGAAACTGAATTTTTGTTCGACGAATGAATCAATTACTTAGCCGAGTTCATATACTTTAATTTTAGTAACAATATTGACCTGTAAGTCTGCAAAAAAGTGTCACTAAAAGTACACTCGGTAAGCGCAGGCGTAAGGTTAAGTGAATTATTTTCAATTAAAACTACATTTTTTGTTTAATATCAAGTATATTATATACAATGTTTTTTAAAGAATTTACCAACTGAAAGTAATATTAATACCATATAAATATGTGTATAATATATTTTTTCGTTCAACTAGAGTAACAATTAGCCGCTATACAAAACGAAATCTCTAACAAATCCAATATATTATATTAACTACTAAAAAACGTTTATTTCTTTACAGTAATCTCACTCAAACCCCATATAATGTCCATTAATTTTATCTCTGCTATGATATAAGCCTTACATAGATACTCCACATGCTCTTAGACGTCATTAGCACAAAGTTCCGGCGACAGCTCATCAACTCCTCTTAATAGACATAGCCATTGATATGCCAAAGTGCCATTATTACAACTAAGCGGTTAACGGTCACAATACCTATCGAACAAACAGACATTAACTTGACTTGACCCGCAATATTGCTTTAATTAGATCCCTTTAATGGTGCATTAAGAGAGATAATTGCACAGAGTACTTGTTAAGCTATAGAAATTAATCAATTTGATCGTGATTTTTCGTTAGCACCACTTTCATTGATTCTTAAATTTATTCCTATATAATATTATATAAACACGATTAGTAATACCTTTTTTCGTATTTAAGAGCACGTCGTTACCAATAGTTATATTTGCTTAAAAGATTGCAATAATTCACTTTTAATGAAACCTAATTGATGATATGCACCAATTAACGAAACATTCAGAGTGATTCATAATCTTAATGCAGAGTACAATGCATTATCATGATCAAAACGGACAATAACATGAATAAAATAGGGCTTTTTACTTTCACATTTCTTTACTGAAGTAATAAATAACTTATCAATAATAGCATATATCTGATGTAATGTATTTACCGCTTTGGAACCGGCTTTAGGAAACTGTTGAACCAGAACTTATTAACACAAATGTTAATTTAGCTTTTTTTAGATAACGATCTTTTTCAAGTTGATTATAAGACCAGGCTAATGTTTGTTATATTCATGTTGTTACTACAAAACCGACGAAGCGGAGGATTTAAGAGAAGAGAAGGCGAGACGATTTTGACTCATATAAATCATCTGAAAGACTGGACTACTGTTTTAATAAATCATGAGGTATAGGGAGAGAGAAGATATTTGTGATAGGTCCTGTTTAGGTAAAAATATTTTCTTTTTCCAGTCACCCGATGGCAACTGCAGATATCCAGTTTAAAATATAAAATTAGTTGCGTGCCTTAATACCGCCTGTTCACCATCTATCACTAATATCATTATATTTCTATGAAAGTCCTAATTTCTACGTAAACAAGTTTTATTTTATCTGCCATTAGCAAGGAAATGCATAGTGCTCTTGAGTGTAGCTCAAACCATTTTAGCGTACGTAGTACACGTGGAGTCTAGACGTACCGTAACATCTTTCGTTTAAGAACATTAGTTTCTACTTAGGCAATAGAATTTGTAAGAATTTCATCAAGTATATCCGAAAACGTTTTACGAGGACCGTGTCCAAAACATTTAAGTCACACTGTGGCGAAATTTTAAAGGATTTTATTTTCAAATATGTAATATTTTGAAAATTCAAGAGTAAAAAAGCACATAAATTAATGTCACAAAATTAGGACTCCAAAATGTTATTTCCGAATTCGGTGTCCGTCTTACCATAGTCAAGTTAGTAACAGATAGTAAGACTAGAGTTATTTGTTATTTGATAGTACATTTTCGGGCATCCTATCTTTTTGCAAGTCTTATAGGCGTGTACATTGTAACAGCGAGGGTTTGTGTAATGCAGAAGAGGGGAAGGAGACTAAATGGAGTTTACCTTTAAGTTTAATTCTCTGATGTCCGGTATAAACAATCGTAAATATGTATAATAAAACATATAATATGCTAGGTTACTAAGCTGTTTTTGCTTTTCGTAACGATATTATTACAGGAACACTCATAACGCTAATGTTTTAGAGCCACGGAAATTTTTTGGTTGTTTTGCAGAGACCCAGGGTGATAATTAATGATTCGCTGTTTTTGACATAACCCCGTATTTTTATTTAAGACAGTCGTGCAAATAAAATCCCTTCGGCTTAAAGTTCATTTACATATCTGAATGAAAACAAAAAATGACGTATTTCAATTTGATTTACGCTAAGTAATGCATAATTGCAGAGGTTTCGGCAAGGATATTTTATTAATTACACTAGTAGTACCTAGTTTTACCGTCTCTTGTGGGTAGTTAGTGTGGGATTCGGTGTAAAATATGCGACTGTGTTAGTGTTAAAATCTCACAAGTTCCATTTTTTCTAATGATTTTTTTCTTGCTTAACAAATGAATGTTTGCGGATGACTTCCACGATGAAGGAACAACATCAAGTAATAAAAATTAAAATACGCAAAAATTATAGTTTGCGTAATTAATCTCTTCAGGGACATTGGCACATACATGTATGTACGTTTTTTTTATATCTATACAATTAATTTAAATTTTAAATTTGGACCATAAAAAATAGTAATAGGGTGTTTCGTGAGCCTGCCAGGATAGGTACCGCCACCTCAGAGGTGAAGCAGTAATGCGTTTCGGTTTGAAAGGTAGGGCAGCTGTAGTACTGTAATTAGAGCTCATGTTTCGTGAAGGTTGGCGGCATTTACGCTATTGATGCCCATGGGCTCCGATGATCCACCAGATGAGCCGCGTGCTCCGGCTACCAATCTAACACATTTTTTTTTAAAACGCGCCCAATCTCGTCAAGCTACTGTAGCCGTCTGGTTTTCGCTCAGAGGATACCTAAAGATATTTTTTCTACCAGGTATACGAGCCACTTCGACTATTGCTATATCTTTCCCTGTTCATTCCCATGATTTCTCAAAGATTCATGATGCTCTGCCTAATGATTTAGGTGACCGAAAAATTAAGTACAACTTAAAATTGTACGCATATCTATAGTTGGAAATACCAACTATCAAATTTGCTACATCGAATTATTCCCGGGAGTAACGATACTTTAATGGGTTAAGCGCGACGCCTTCAGAGTCAGTTAATGAAATTCCGTCTTGCTAACTTTATTACGAT
The DNA here is from genome assembly GCF_003987935.1 of Bombyx mandarina. The sequence goes on from NW_021011643.1 coordinate 279,591, forward strand.
GGGTCACAAGGTTAAATGGACGGCCCTTGTTATGATGAGCTAAAGCGTCATTCTCTTACCACCGATGTTCGTATAACGTGGTGCAAAGTTTTTTTTTATCCTACCTAAGCTGATAGCCTTGAGAGGCAATTTCAGCGTACCCTTAACTAGTAGGTGAGCTCACGAGGCTCAAGCCGGAGTGATGCTAACACTGACCCTAGCAAGAGCAGTGCTTCGCAGAATCTACCACCGGATCGGAAACGCGACCCACTGAGAAGATCCGGCGAGAAACTCAGTGGGCTGTGTCTATGGGTTAATTCGCTCGTCGAGCCCTTCGTCGCAAGCGACGGGTTCGACGAGGACGGTGACCGGTAAAGTTCTTGCTTCTTTCCGTTCTGCGCAACTGACCTTGGGTAGATACCAAAGTTTTACAATGATTCACGCACTTAACATAATATAACACAAACGACAAAATAGCCTACAAAGCTTATAATAATAAATAGTAGTAGTAGTAGTAGTTTTATATTATTAAATAGTAACAATCCGTTCCATTTGGACCCCGGCGAATAGTTTCTTATTGTTCCTTAAAGGAGCTTTGATGACATGCTAATTTAAACATTAAAAGTACAACGACAGAGCACACTTTCGAATATCACTTTTCGGTACATTGAATGTTCTGATTTTGATCTGCTGTTACCTGCTTTGAAAGTTACGTTTTACTTTAAAACATCTTCCGATATTTTAATTAAGCCAAGAGCTCAATCTTGTCTTCAAACGTATATTTAGAACCTTAAGCAAAACAAATTGAAATATTTATTTATCGTTCAAATGCCTCGGGGTGATATGCTAGATTCAGTGTGCAGGCTCCGGTAACAAACACTAAATAAACTTTCAACTCCGATATTTAAATACAAAAATATTCTAGTCTTACTTTCGTAAAAATAAAATACAGTTAAAAATAACATCAATTTCGAAAAAAAATATTTAAAAAGCTTCTAATTATTGTACCCCCAGAAATATTTTGATTAGCCGTTACTTGTAGTAAGCAGATCATGAGGAATAAATACATACGGCGAAATAAGTAATCTGAAATGCTTTGAATCCGCGTAATTGCATTTCTTTGAAGACTCCTGAAAATTTTTGTTTACCGGATATTTATTCATATGTACGAGTATTTGCGCTTTATGGGTTTGACCCGAAAATAATTTAAACCAGATCAGCCACAATGTTGAGATTTGCAAAGTAGACCTTTCAAATAAATTAAGACTAAACTTAAATATTAAGTTAGTCGTAGTTAGTAGTAATATTAAGTAGTAGTTAGTAAGTAAATATTTAGTATTCAGTTATTTTATTGTTTCATAAAATCAAAATAGCTATCGTAAGTTCAAGTCGTTCGTGAAAATTAGTCATAACAAGAGCGCAACTTACATACTCCACATTATACTAGAATTCTTTTTTGTGATGACGAAAGAATATAGTGTTAATTGTACCTTAAATGATTGTAACAAAAAACCTGGAAAGCATTGATAAGTTCGGATTTAGGTTATTCTATTAAATATTAATATTAACACAAATATATGTCGATACAAATATTGGGTTGTTCGGAAAGTAATTTCTTTTGTTTTTTTTTTGTGAAAATGACCCCATACATCGAGTTTCGAGGATAATCCCAGGCCTTTCAAGTGGTCACAAGCTGTTGAATTTGATAAATTTAACCTCAATCTGACCTCAAGTGTTGTTATTCGCCGGTTCGCATCAACTAATGCCTTTATGACGTCTTCAGCTTCAACCGGCCTTCCCGAACGTAGTGCATCTTCGACATTAAAATTGCCGGATGGAAATTTAGCGAACCAGTTCTGACACTAGCGTACTGTCAACACACCTTCTCCATACACATCAGCCAATTTCTTTCTGAATTGAACAGCATTTTTACCCTTTGTGTAGTAAAACAGTAAGGTATGTCGAAAATTCTGCTTATCACTCTCCATATTTAAAAGGGTACCAACCAAAAACTACTGCGTATAATTAATTGAAATTCTTTCACACACAAGCCTTGCTATATGAGCTCTCAAAGCATATAAAAATTATACAGCTTAAATGTGATGCTGTGTCCAAAAAAATAAACAATGAAATCCTCTGTCGGGAAAAAACGAACATACATTCCGAACAACCTATTACTTTGAAATATCCACATTAACGTTATTTAATTAAAGTCATAATATAACAAATAGTCTGCTAGCACGTGTCAAACTAAACAAAAGTTTCGGTTCAACGTAGCAGACCAATATCTATTTCGGTTATCGCTCATAGTTTTCACCGAATACCCACTGAATCTGTAAACAGGCATTTGTGAAGCCTGCAGCAGATTACAGCCAGTTCTCTTCTCACGCACACGCCGCTGCGTGACGCCATATGTCGACGGTATCGATAATAATAAAAAACCACTTTCCGACGATTTAAGGCGAAAGTTAAGGCACGTATTGTTATCTATACTTCTATACTATAATATTCTATACTATAAAGAGGAAAGATTTGTTTGTTTGTATTGAATAGGCTCCGAAATTACTGAACCGATTTAAAAAAATCTTTCTCTGTTTGGTAGCTACACTATTCCCGAGTGACATAGGCTATAATCTTTTTTGAAAAAAATTAGGGATCCTTACTAAAACTCCAATAATGTAACCCAATGTGTAAAAAAATTACCTAAAATATTCTTTACATCGCGTGCCCTGCGAAAACTATTCATAATAGAATAAAATAATGTACTACGACTTTGTAGAACACATTATTATTTACAAAAAGTGTCGCGAAAGCATATGTCTAACTATTATAGTTATGCCGCAATAAGTGTTTATTTAAAAAAATTAAACAACGTCAAATATCGTTGAAATTTTTGTTAAAGACCCGAGCGCAGCCGAAGCGGGCCGCTAGTTGCTTATATTAAGGCAAGATCATAGTGAGTTATGTTTTTTTTTTGCCTTTGTAGGCAGGCGAGCGTACGGCTCATCTGATGGTAAGTGGTCACCGTCGCTCATGGACGTCAGCAATGTCAGGGGCAGAGCCAAGCCGCTGCCTACCAAAACTGTTTTAATTGGGAACGATATTAGTATCCATAGGCAAAAAGCAGTGGCTTGGTCAGTAGCTAGCTGCTTGGCGGGTAACAATTTGGCCGTGCCTTGCATTGCTAATTACCTTACCTTCAGGTGCCAATAAAGGCAATAAAAATATAATAATTATATCGATAGGCCTAAAGCATTTTTGCCAACAAAACAACTATTTCATTAATGGTATAGCACTTCATCTCAGCTCATCTCTCTACAAGTTTCTAAAAATTATGTTCGTTCACAAGTCTTACGTAAGATCAAGTCAAGATTCTTATGTAAATAACAAAACTTTTAGTTTTCTCTTACAATGGGCTAATCAATATATTTTTCACATTCGAAAATACATAAATGAAAATGTTTTTTTTTTATAGCTTAGATGGGTGGACGAGCTGACAGCCCACCTGGTGTTAAGTGGTTACTGGAGCCCATGGACATCTACAATGTAAATGCGCCACCCACCTTGAGATATAAGTTCTAAGATCTCAGTATAGTTACAACGGCTGCCCCACACTTCAAACCGAAACGCATCACGGCAGAAATAGGCAGGGCGGTGGTACCTACCCGCGCGGACTCACAAGCGGTCCTACCACCAGTAACTTTACTATATATAGCGTTTTAGTTCGCAACTGGCTATGTTTAAAGAGATTAGCGTACAGTAAAAAAATAACGCTTTGCAAAAACAATTACGTAATGCTCTTCCGTTGCTTGTGATAAAACGAGATTGATACGAAAAAAATAATTATAATTACAGTCAATACAGATTCAAAAGTTTTCATACTCATTACTTTGCTGTAATATTACATTCGTTCCGTTGGAATTCATATAACTCACTGTAATAGTTGAATACAGCAAACAAAGTGTCAGAGCAGCATGTGTTTACTCCGATATTAGTTTCTGTTAGTTTTGTGTTTGCTATTTACCAACATTAGCGGATTAGACTGGGTGAATTTAAATAGAATTTAATTTTACTACGTAGTTTGTATCACATGACGGGATTTTCGGAAGAAATGCTTATGTTTCAGACTCAAACAAAAGAGAAAATATGTACTTTATTGAAACAAAATTTTATCAAAATGAAAAAATTAAAATAAAAAATATTTGAAAGTAATTTATGTTACGATAATACAATATGGCTTTGATACGGAAAAATTCCATTTGGAAACAAATTTAACATGTTGCGTATTCTATTCACGTGTATTATTATGTTTTTGCTTTTTTTTTCCTACCTAAGCTGTTAGCCTTGAGAGGCTATTCCAGCGTAACCTTAACTAGTAGGTGAGCTCACGGGGCTCAAACCTGGCGACGTTGCTAACATGAACCCTAGCAAGAGCCGTGCTTCGCAGAATCTACCACCGGATCGGAAACGCGACCCACTGAGAAGATCCGGCGAGAAACTCAGTGGGCTGTGTCTGAGAGTATGCTTTTTCGTGAATGTAATATGATCCTCATTTCGAATTGCTTATACTTTTAATAGTTAATTTAGCAAATTCTGTTCACTAATCAAGACAGTGCAATAGTCCATCGAATCCGTATGATGGTGAACATGGCCTAAGTAACCTCTAAGCTTTGTCGTAACGAGCACTGTCTATAAAACACGGATTTTACTTTTATAATACTATGGTTCTGTACAATGTACTCTGAGGTTGCACCCATATAGGTGCAGGTTTCTGTCTATCTGCCTGTCCATCACAACTTACTTTCATTACTCCAAAACTTAAGCTGAGCGAGCCACTAAAACACAATAAATAAATTATTTACACGGTACAAACTAAGAAGGTTCATAAATATCACACCATATACATAATATGTACATCTTACAATTTTATTTCAAATGAAAACCTTGTGGAACATACTAGTGCAATCTTAAGCCATGATCGCATGATCTTTGTGTACTTTTTGGTGTTGGACTAAAAGTGCCATCAACAACACAAGTATCGCCATCTTTATTTTTAAATGTTGTGATGATTTTTCGATCGCTTTTACGAATTTTAGTGTTATTGTATGCTATAAGAATAAACTTTATAAGAGGAAAAGAAATAAAATTTCTTATACATGTATACATGCTCCTCTTAAAAAATATAAAAGCTTCGACCATCAAATTGCCAATTTCACATTGTGAATCTTATTCTAAATTCCAATATGAGAATGTTGTAGACAAGTTGCCTATTCCGAACGTTGATTCACTTTTCTATAAGTTCAACTAATATGAAATACTATTTTCGTTATGGAACATATTGTACTCGATAAGATTCCCGATGTTTTTTTTTTTGTAGTTGCGCGTCTTTCCAAATGCCTAGTATTCTAGAAGAAATTGGAAGAAGAGGAGGACCTCGGTCTTTCTCTTCTCCCCCTTCTTCTATGGAGGCCTCCCCTCGATCGGGTATCCGTAATCGGATTCCCCGGTGTTAAAAAAATTACACAATTTTTTTTTTGGTAGATCTATTTCATGTTTTAGTCTCTTATTTTATAAAATTTCAGTATAATTAGAATTTAGCTATCAGCAAGCAATACGTTACATGTAAAAATCCTAAATGTAAGTTGCTACAGTTGATAATCTAATTTAAGGTACAAGAGGAATGTAGTGAGAAGGAAAACGTTGTCACTGAGAAAGCTGCGAAAATGACGAGCCAAAGTACCCGTTTTTAGTATAAAGGAGCCGTATGAAAGGTCCAAGGCACTTTGTTCATCACCGACCTTTGTTCGAATATGATATTTAAATGTATAGAATGATATTTGATCATATAGAAAAATTTCATGATGATTATATTATTTTACTACTTTTACTCAATGTCCCTACGTATATCTTGGTCTCCGATAGTAAGTAGACTTTAAGAATTAATTTTCTTGAAAATTAAAATTAATTTATTTATAAATTTATATTCAATTAAACATAGAGGTTTTTTTTTTGTTTCTCAAGTGGGTGGACGAGCTCACGCCTCACCGAGTATTAAGTGGTTACTGGAGCCAATAGACATCAACAAAGTAAATGCTGCTACCCATCTTAAACAAGTTTTCGTCTCAGTTTTACAGTAAAACGGTTGCCTTATCCTTTAAGCATTACTGCTTCACGACAGAAATAGGCGGGGCGGTGGTACCTTCCCGAATCCCGTGCGGACAAGACGCCTTGCCAACAGAAACATGAATTTAATTCAAAATCCTCATTAATAGTAGCACTCCCGTAAATTGCAGTCTTTTATAAACTTACAAATTGAATACCGCTATTAACAAATTTAAATATCTCATCCGCTCAAAGAAAAATATCTTGGACTTTATAAAAACGCAAGTTTCGACAGCCATGAAAGCGCTTCGCAAACTTTATATTACAACTTAACCTACCCGACCTGTACAAAAGGTTGAAACTTATCCAATAAGAACTTACAACTTGCAACCTTCCTTCAATGCTTTTCACGTTTTATTTGAGAAAACTGCTAGAAAATCGACGTACTTAACGGTAAAGTTCTCATTTCATATTCGATGGAAAACGGTAATTTTTATCAATCAAACTCATAAAATCAAATCTCAATTTTTTATTATTGCTTTTTGCTGCTTCCACAGAAATATATTTAATCAAATGAAAGACACTTAAATTATGTATCGAAACAAACACTTAAGTCTAGATCTTAAATAACATAATAATATATAGCCTACTTCATATCGCCTCTTAGTATCTTTGGGACTATAGCCAAGACCTTTAAATCTTGTTAGGAATAGTATCTCGATCATCTGGGTTCAGTATCGATTGTGCCCGTGAAGTCAGAGGCGCCGCTGCGTCGCGTCAAGTCGTCGCCGACGCACCGTCCCCGCAACCAGGGATGAATCTTGCGACCTAAATACACCCCTATTTTATAGTCACCCATAACGTACCGCAATGAAACAAAAATAAATTTGAAATTTAACGAAGCATTCGGTGAAGACATAAACTATTTTCATAATGAGCGTAACCTTTCATAAGTGCTTTGTTCTAATTGAGGCAGTTTTTATGTTGATTCCTGGTTTTTTCACGAATTATTATTTTAAAAAAATTTTAATTTTGTGGTGGTAGTGATGATAAGGCGTCTTATGAGCCCACATGTGTAGATATCAAATGGTAAAAAGTGGAGGTTATTAAGGAGGTTCTTAACCTTCCTTCTTAGGTTAACAAAAACCATATTATAGCAAAACAAAGCCCGATTTTCCACAGGAATTTTATGCTAATTTTCTCATAAATGTTTTGATAAGTTCGAATCGAAAACAAGAAACGAAGGGCGAAACGCAATTTATGTTGTGGGTTTCCTTCTGTTCTTTGGAACACAAATCAAGTTGTCAAACCGATCTCACCTTGCGGAGGAGTGGACCTTGAATCAGGAATCCCCTCGCACCAGTGACCCCAACTTTCACTTTGACGTCACGAGCACGCTACCGAGGCATCGCGACACTAAGGCGTCGTCTTCGACAGTATATGTTACCCTAATAGTGATTTTCAGCTCACATGCTGCTATAATTAATTACCAAACTGGATACGTAATTAATGTTTTTATCAATTTCTTCAAATTGGAACAGATTCGCGAATTAACTAATTAAATAATGTAAATAGGTTTCGAAATTTAAAATAGAAAAGTTTTATTCTTACAGTAACAGTAACAAATTTTAAATTCAATTCGAATGTCTGGTTTGGCGGTTTATTAAACAATCGTCTTGTCTTGGAAAATTCTTCGTCACGTCAAGTCACTTGTCAAATGTTCTCGTACTTGTGTTGAATTTCATACTTAATTATTGATTGATAGAAAATTTTTTTTTTAAAAAAAACTAACAATATACGCTTTTATAGAAAATCCAGCTTAACAAATAGAAAACAAATTTTAATAAATTTGAATTAAAAATAGTGTAAGTTTTATTTTTTTTATTACTATTTTTTATATGGATTTTCTATAAAAGCGTATTTTGTTAGTTTTTTTAAACTATTATTTGTTTTTAATTTTTTAGTTGAATTTCAATTTATTCAATATATTTTTTTCAATTATCTTTTTAAATATTGAATTGTCATCGTTCCTTAATAAGTATACCAAATTTCGAGTTAATTCGACGTTTTGAAGGGGTCAAAATCATGATCAAAGATTCCGTTACATACTAACATACGTACGTCTGAAGCTAATAAAAGCGTATTAAAAAAAGAGAATCCACTTGCAACTCCACTTAGACGTAGCTTTTTAAGTCTAATATTTGATTAATTACGAATTGCAGTCTAACTAAATTTAGCATCGTGAATGAAGTGTTCTGTGTCTATCGTTCCCTGGAGAAGTACTTCAGTGGTAGACAAATTCAATTACTTTATTGTTCAGAGCTGATCGACTACGGGGATTGTCTTTTTTCTACACAGTTCAGTTGACCGCAACTGGACGCGAAAAAAAAAAAACCTCGTGATTGATTTTACCGACTTGCCTGTTTCAATACACTTCTTTGACACCTACAGAATCAATTTCTATTTATTTTTTAGTTTATGTTATAATTAAGTGGACATCGGAGGACGCAGATATAAAGTGAGTGTCACCCACCTTGAGACACGTGATCGAAGTCCCAGTATTACAATTGAATAACGATCTCAGGAACATAATGTCTCATCCTTATAGCCGGAATTGAAGCCTGCTTTGCAGCACCGAACCGTGAAAGTCGCAAAAATTATATAGTTGTATTATAATTAGTGTCATATGGAAACGCATATAACTAGTCAGGTCATAAGTATTGTCACACAGTAAAAACTTTTCTTTTAGAATGCTGGCCACAAAAAAGTTTATTGAATTCGAATTTCGAATTGTTCATAAAAATAAAAATGTATACTTTTAGAATTTTACTCATTTTTAAAAATGGAGTGGACGCTTAAAGAAGACCGTGTTGCAGTTATTGCGTTGCATCGTTGCGGTTACGCGCCAATTCAAAATTTTAACATACTGAAAAATTTGAATATAACCAAAAGATTCGTTTATCGTACCATCAAACGATACAATGAAGACTCTAGTGTAGATGACAGGTCAAGAAGTGGTCGCCCTCGGTCTGTTAGGACTCCAGCAGTGATAAAAGCTGTGAAGGCGCGAATTCAAAGAAATCCCAAACGTAAGCAGAAACTGTTGGCCCTTCAGATGGGGTTAAGCAGAACCACGGTGAAAAGGGTGTTAAATGAAGACTTAGGGCTTCGGGCATATCGAAGAAAAACAGGACATCGTTTGAATGCTCGTCTAATGGACCTGAGACTGAAGAGATGCCGCGCTTTGTTGAAGCGGTACGCGGGAAAAAAATATCGGGAAATTCTTTTTTCGGATGAAAAAATTTTTACCGTAGAAGAGAGCTACAACAAACAAAATGATAAGGTGTACGCACACAGTAGTGAAGAAGCGAGCAACCGTATTCCGCGTGTCCAACGAGGTCATTTTCCATCCTCGCTCATGGTATGGTTGGGAGTTTCTTATTGGGGCTTAACAGAGGTACATTTTTGTGAGAAAGGTGTAAAAACGAATGCAGTTGTGTATCAAAATACAGTCCTGACGAACCTTGTGGAACCTGTTTCTCATACCATGTTCAATAACAGGCACTGGGTATTCCAACAAGATTCGGCGCCAGCTCATAGAGCGAAGAGCACACAAGACTGGCTGGCGGCGCGTGAAATCGACTTCATCCGGCACGAAGACTGGCCCTCCTCCAGTCCAGATTTGAATCCGTTAGATTACAAGATATGGCAACACTTGGAGGAAAAGGCGTGCTCAAAGCCTCATCCCAATTTGGAGTCACTCAAGACATCCTTGATTAAGGCAGCCGCCGATATTGACATGGACCTCGTTCGTACTGCGATAGACGACTGGCCGCGCAGATTGAAGGCCTGTATTCAAAATCACGGAGGTCATTTTGAATAAACTTTAGTGTCATAAGAATCTATGTTTTGTTAAGTTCATTTTGGTATATGAATAGTTACATAATGAATAAACTTGTTTCAATTATTTTACATTAAACACGTGACAGAATTTATGACCTGACTAGGTATTTACTTTCATCGATAATTGTCTTCACAATTTGAATTTTAGCACAATCGCGTTTGATGTGAATGTATAGGACGTCTTATTCGAAAGGCCATGGACCTTTGGCCTTTGTACCATGGACCTTTCCATAGTGCGTTACGTTTTGGTTAGCTTTAAAGTTAATTTAGGTTTAATGCCAACTATATGCAAAGCCACCATGCCTTTCATTAAATTTAAGGCCATTGTACTGTGGTGAATCTATCTCTGTAATTTATCTCGCAGCCTATTTTAATTACGTCATGTGTTGATAAGAGTCGCGCTACGATACTATGTAAATTTAGCACAATATGTAAATATATGCAAATGAAACTAATATGCATCCAGTATTTGATGGCTTTTATATTTGCAATTTCACTTATTGTGTAGCATGCTGTTTGAAGTGAACACGGTGTTAATGAATGAAGTTTATTTGTAACAGAATGACGTGAGAAATGTAATATCTCTTTCGCGATGCAATAATACGTTCCGTTTCTAAGGGTGGGGTAGCCGTGTTACAATACAATTGAGAATAAGATTTCATATCTTAAGGGTAAGTGGCGATAATTGCGTTGTGATGTTTATCGGTTTCGGTGAATACTTAAGGTCCATCTATCCACGCAATGAAAATTCAAAGCACGATACCTTTTTTGGAACGAAGTTCCTTATGGGACGATGCGGAGGGGTATCCTAACCGGGAAAAAACGTCCGTAACGTAAGATTTTTATTAATAATGCACACGGTGTACGACTTAATTTTGTAATAACTTTCCAATTAGTAATGCACACAGTGTGCGACTTAACTTTGTAATAACGTACAAAAAATTACATATTTTTTTATCATTCATTGACCACGATCTCAGAGCGTTCATTTGCGCTTACACTCTTATGCAAACAACCGTGAATGAAGTGTACCACAATAAGTTCGCACGTTACCGAATGTCCGTGGGTTGTTGCGAAACCTCCAGCTTTATTTTCTTTATACCTCGAATAGAACTTTAAATTAATATTTTTATAATAAGGAACTTTGTTCCTATCCGATGCCCACGTCACCACACATCTTTTTAATATATCTTACCCTTCAAGCCTTACTTTCATATGAATTAGCAACAGAAATAAGCAGGACAGCCGTACGTACCTATTAAGCCTCACAATACGCCCGACCGAATAACAAATACATATAATCTGATCTGTGTCTAATATATCCTTTTAATCCAATGGCTAATCATACAAAGATTGGTATTTTTAGATTAATAACATAATATGTTAACCTATATGAGACCTACTTCTTGAGCATTTAGATTTTCTGATAGCGATACGTAAGATCTTAAGCTTATTACGTTTGTTACGTGTCCCGAAGCTTCGCTGTAGAGCTTAGTTAAAGTTCATCATAATATGATACAGATAGTGGTATTAAGATCATATTGGAGATGATTTAGTATGAAGTATTTTTAATTCTACGCTAAATATAGATGCATTGTTTTAGTTAATATTAATTGTTGTGACAAGCATTAGAAATAGGAACTGTTTGATGGTTAATTTAACTCTGGAATATTTTCTTTTCAATTCTTTGAAGTAAATTCACTTTGGTATTATCTGTCTATCAATTTATCTTTTATCTATATATATAAAAATGAATTGCTGTTCGTTAGTCTCGCTAAAACTCGAGAACGGCTGGGCCCATTTGACTAATTTTGGTCTTGAATTATTTGTGGAAGTCCAGAGAAGGTTTAAAAGGTAAATAAATATGAAAATGCTTGGAATTAAATAAAAATAACAATTTTGTTTTTCCTTTGCTGTCCCCCCCGTCGGACGGATTCCTTTTGTTTGTTTTAAGTTTATTTTATACAAAAGCTTAGGTATTTTATTTATCGGTTGAGGCGCTACGAAGTCTGCCGAGTCAGCTAGTATTAAGCAGATATATGTATGCCTTTTTTCCTCTATCCATTAATCCGATTCTGATGAAGTTCGATGCGGTTGTTGTTGAAGCTCCAGGCATGATTACTGTCATGGTACTGTGGCAATCGTAGAACACAAGATATTTGAAAATTTCAAGAGATAAGCTAGCATCTATACAAATTCCGGACAACAACTTCCGGACCGTCGATATGCCGTGCAATTTCACCCGCTCGGTTGAAGATCTTCCCTTTGTCAAAATCTCCCAAAAGTACCATTAACGCATGACGGGTGGCGCGCGAGAAGTTTTATGAAATCATGATCGGATCTCACTTTTCCTTTTATTAGTTTGTTTCTGGCATTTCGATTTTTTTTATAGCCCTTGTAGGCCGACGACCATTCGGCCCACCTGATGGTGAGTGGTTACCGTCGCCCATGGACTTCAGCAATGCTAGGGGCAGAGCCAAGCCGCTGCCTACCGTTAAGTACTCTCCACAGGACTAATTTCAAGAAACACATGTCATAGCGCTCGGGAAGCACCGTGGAGGGGAGCGCATTCGAAACTCGGATGGTACGTGACAAAAAAGGTATCTGGAAACGCACTGTGGATGAACGCAGTGGCTCCAGGTAGTATGGACTAACTCTACTCCAGTGGTGAGCGGTGCCAGGTAATAACGAGATGATGGAATCATCTTACATAATGAAAACAATTTATTTTTGCTGCACATTAAGACATAACAACTGTTAGGGATTTCCGCCTATATTAGCCTAAGCAATTACCTAGGCTTAATGCTATCTCCCATTTTTAGAGACGGGGTCATAGGTACAGTTTTATTAGCAGAAACAGACACAGAAGAAACATTGCTGCACCTCCATAACACATCGACAGTCAGGTCGGAACGTCGAGATGAGCCAAGGGTACATACAGTCGAAATACGCGCTCGCAAAAAATGTACGAGGGCTGCACTAAAAGTATCGGGAATGGAATATTTCCACTGTTCCTGTCATATTAAAATCTTTTTAATTGAAAACTCCTTGGTTTTAAAAATCGAATACCATTTATTTATTTAAAAAAAGAATCTCGGTCTTGTCACGAGGTTTTGTCAAACTTGTTTAGTCGTTGAGAAAATAGAATTTACTCGAGAAAATTCAAGAGCGATGATTTATTATGACTTTCGAAGTGGTTTAACACAAAAACAGTGTGTTGACCGGATGATTTCTGCATTTGGTGATGAAGCCCCATCCAAAACCACAATTTATCGCTGGTTTGCTGAGTTTCAACGTGGACGTGTCACGCTCAGTGATGATCCCCGTCAAGGTCGTCCAAAAACTGCAGTCACCCAAGAAAACGTTGATGCTGTGCGTAAGCTGATTGAGGAAGATCGACATGTGACATACCGCGAAATTCAGGCAACTTTAGACATTGGCATGAGTCAAATACAAATAATCTTGCATGAACAATTAGGTGTAAAAAAGTTGTTTTCCCGATGGATACCGCATTCGCTCTGTGAAGAGCAAAAAGCGGCTCGCGTTACTTGGTGCGTCAGAACTCTCGAAAGATTCCACGCAGGATCCTCAAATGCTGTATACAACATTGTATCAGGTGACGAATCCTGGATATACGCGTACGAACCCGAAACAAAAAACCAGTCACGAGTTTGGGTGTTCGAAAATGAGTTAAAGCCAACAAAAATTGTTCGTTCACGGAGTGTTGCAAAAAAAATGGTGGCCACGTTTGTCTCCAAAACCGGCCATGTTACGACTATTCCTCTTGAGGGACAAAGAACGGTTAATGCAGAATGGTATGCTAGCATTTGTTTGCCACAGGTCGTTTCTGAACTCCGTAAAGAGAACTGCAACCGCCGCATCATCCTCCATCACGACAATGCGAGTTCTCACACCGCGCACAGAACAAAAGAGTTTTTAGAGCAAGAAAACATAGAATTATTAGACCATCCGCCGTACAGCCCCGACCTAAGCCCTAATGATTTCTATACTTTCCCTAAAATAAAGAATAAATTGCGTGGACGGAGATTTTCATCACCTGAAGAAGCTGTGGACGCCTACAAAACGGCCATTTTGGAGACCCCAACTTCCGAATGGAATGGTTGCTTCAATGATTGGTTCCATCGTATGGAAAAATGTGTCATATTTCGCGGAGAATACTTCGAAAAGCAATAAATACATTTTTAAATAGTAATGTTGTGTCACTTCGTTAATTCCCGAAATTTTCACTGCCGCCTAGGTATGTCACAAAACTAATAAGAATCGAGTTAGAAACAAAAACATGGCCTACGAATTGAAAGAGATTTAGCTTGAACGAAGCCAGTAGACAACGCTATGTAGGCAGCGGCTTGGCTCTACCCCTGGCATTGCTGACGTCTATGAGCGACGGTAACTACTTACCATCAGATGGGCCGTATGCTCGTCTGCCTGCTCGGGCAATAAAAAAAAACAACTACTGAAAACGATTACTTTACAATCGTTAGGAGTACGAAAAAACAATATCTGTTACGCATTATAACGAAACAATAAAATAATATTTTTGAAAACGGAAGAACTACATATTATTATGTATGTTTTTGTATGTTTTACTAGTGCGCGCGGATTGGTGCCACCATCCTGCCTATTATATTCCGTAGAGGTCATGGTTTTTCGGGTGAAAGGGTTTTTAGTTTATCTGTTAAATCGCCGTTAACCATATCGAGATATAAGACATAGTGAGGTCTTAGTGTTAATTAAATAGTATAATGGCCATCCTACCCTTTTAATGGTGATGGATGATCGCCCGGCTATCCTTTAAAAAACATTTAAATTATTAACTACCATTTCAATTATTTTTTTCATAGTTACAAAAGCAAACCAAAATAGGCTAATAAATTGCACACATGCTTCCAGTGAACGTGTCATATTTATAGCTATTGAGATAAACTCTGTTTACAAGTCCCATTTTTTATCATTACGCGCGTCCCTACCGTTCTTCTATTCAACTAGTAATTCTTTTCAGTACGATTTTCAAATATTTTCCTCATATTCTCCGTCGATGCGAATGTTCCGAAGAAACATCATTTCGCCAAATTACGAGAAAATAATACGAGCGTTTTAATTTTTTTGGTATCGTAATCAAAAGAACTATATTCATCAGGGAAATTTATCTAAGAACAAACAGATGACGCTCAAAGATTATTAGGGAAAAAAAAGCATTAGAAGTAATGGTCTAAGAGAAGTGGTCTCTCATTAAATTGTGAAACAATTATTACAATCAATTATATTTCTATTTTTTTAAAAATAACAGTTTCTATATTTGGTACTAGCGACCCGCCCTCGCTTCGCTTCGGAAACATTAAAACACAAATGAAACCAAAAAAAAAAAAAAAAGTAGCCTATGTTCATCAGGGACAATGTCGGCTTCTAATGGAAAAAGAATTTTTCAAATAGGTCCAGTAGTTTCGGAGCCTATTCGAAACAAACAAACAAACAAATCTTTCCTCTTTATAATATTAGTATAGATTTACAAAATGATATACCTTGTAATCGGTTTTAAGATCAGTTCCTATAAGATATTTTTCAANGCTTCTAATGGAAAAAGAATTTTTCAAATAGGTCCAGTAGTTTCGGAGCCTATTCGAAACAAACAAACAAACAAATCTTTCCTCTTTATAATATTAGTATAGATTTACAAAATGATATACCTTGTAATCGGTTTTAAGATCAGTTCCTATAAGATATTTTTCAACCAAGACAGAACCAAGGAAAAACATCACGCGATCGTTATGATCCTCATTATTGTTATTTTGGGCAATCAAAGTTTTTAAAAGTAATATTTCCGGCATAAAGTTTTCGTAGCATAAGTCATTTCGTATCATCAATTATCGAAGTATTCACGGATCTTTATAACAAACTTATG
This sequence comes from Bombyx mandarina, assembly GCF_003987935.1. The sequence continues at coordinate 295,495 of NW_021011643.1, forward strand.
CTATTGGAAATCAGAATGTTTCGAGAGTTCTGGTTTCGGGGATGGAGCATGATACAACTGTGACCTTCACCTCGGATCTCGGGGCGAGTAGCGGCAGTCCTATAGGGACTTCGGTAATAATAAGCTGGATTATAAATTCGTCTACCTAAACAAAGTTAATATAGTATTTTATTGTTTAATCGAGCTCATAGTCAAGCTGGTGTTAAGAAGTTACCAGAGCAGAAAGTAGAAGTCGCCATTGCATTATATAATGACTATCTATAACGAAACATATATTTCAAAAATATACCGACTTTGATAAAAAATCTAAACCGGATAACGCGGCAAAAAATTACTAGGACCCATTAAGCCGACAAGGCGATTAGTTAACAAAGAATCATAAATCGTTTCATCATCATCATCATCATCATCAGCCAGCGGCAGTCCACTGCTGGACATAGGCCTCCCCCAAAGCTCGCCACTGAACCCGATCTTCGGTTCTACGCATCCAGTTACTGCCAGCTGCCTTGCGCAGGTCGTCGCTCCATCTAGCAGGAGGGCGTCCTACACTACGTTTGCCGGTTCGCGGTCTCCACTCCAGAACACGTCTACCCCAACGGTTCTCGGTTCTGCGACATATGTGACCAGCCCACTGCCACTTCAGCTTACTAACTCTACTACTACTTACTTACATACATAAATCGTTTAAGTAATTGAAAATCTAAACAATGTTTCCGTGTAAGCCTCGTTAACATCAGACGCCTGTACATTAATACTTGGTCGGCATCACGGAGACGTCAAAGCGCAATGTATGGTTCGCCAATAGATGCAAATGTGCCAAGCGTACCAAGCTACATGGAACGTTCGCTACAGAATGGTGCAATTAAAGGGAACGTTTGAATTCGTTCATCATATTTATTACGGTAGGCAGCGGCTTGGCTCTGCCCCTGGCATTGCTGAAGTCCATGGGCGACGGTAACCACTCACCATCAGGTGAGCCGTGTGCTCGTCTGCCTACAAGGGCAATAAAAAAAAATTCAATAGTGTTCACTTAAATTCAATAATGAGTTATTGTTGTGTTATGTGTTATTAAGAGAGTTAGAAATGAATACAATATTAATAATAATATATTGAATAGTATTAGAAGGCTACCTAAATTAAATGCAGTGCTATACTACTTTGAGACTATCTTTAGTATATGCTTAGCTGTAACGTTTTATCTATTAGCATTCTGTGTGTAAATTATTTTTGTAGCTATTATCAATATTATCGTTCGCTATGGCTATAATTGTAGAATTACGCTTAAAATATCAGGTAAATGTTATTGAAAAGGAAATAACGCACTTTAAACTAAGATAAACAGTAATCAATACAATAAAAAACTATAATTAATTACAAAATAAAAATGACAACAAGGTTGGTTGTGAGTTAGTACAATAAACAGTTAAACCGATAACTCTTTATAAATTAATCATATTTCGGACGCGGTTTTTCCTCTTGTCTTTTTTTCCGAGAAGTATCACCGAATTTTGTAATCGAAAAAACTGTATACTAAAATATTACGTAAAAAATATAATTTGCATAATTACAGGTGGTAGAACGTCTTGTGAGTCCGCACGGATAGGTACCACCACCCTGCCTCTTTCTGCCGTGAAGCAGTAATGCGTTTCTGTTTGAAAGGCCGTTATATAGTTAAAAGTGAGACCTTAAAACTCATTTCTCAAGTTGGGGAGTGGCATTTACGTTGTAGATGTCTATGGGCTCCGGTAACCACTTAACATTAGGTTGATCTCGTCCACCCATCTAAGCAATAAAAATAATAGTAATACATAATTTCAATTAGGATAGAAGAAAAAACATAAATAATCGCATCGTATTTAGTTGAGCGAATCTTATCGGTGCTCTCTAGTATTCAACTTGCAACCGTCGGCGTTATGTTACAGGACGATATTCGACAGGTTAGCGTTGGAACGTGCTGATGCATGTAGCCAGCCGGTTATTCCGCATTCTGACAAGATTCGTCCTATTCAAGCACGCCCATTAAGGCTACGACGAAACGGTTACAGTTATTAGGTACTGCTACCGCCTCGTTATGCGAACGTATTACGGGCGAATTCAATTCAGAATAACGTTACAAATGTTGAGTAAATTGCTATTGTATTCTTTTAACTATGCAAATTATAATAATGAACGCACGTTCCTTTTGAGGATTTAAATTTTATCCAAATTGAATTTCGGCAGGATCGGTTCTGGTAAATATGTAGTTTAGTTTGGGCGTGAAAATTTAACACACAGATAATACATACACACTTTCCTATTAATTCGAATTATTGAATTCCAAACTTTTACTGGTGGTAGGACCTCTTGTGAGTCCGCGCGGGTAGGTACCACCGCCCTGCCTATTTCTGCCGTGAAGCAGTAATGCGTTTCGGTTTGAAGGGTGGAGCAGCCGTTGTAACTATACTGAGATCTTAGAACTTATATATCAAGGTGGGTGGCGCATTTACGTTGTAGATGTCCATGGGCTCCAGTAACCACTTAACACCAGGTGGGCTGTGAGCTCGTCCACCCACATAAGCAATAAAAAATAAAAAAACTTAACTCTTTTTCTGCAACATCAAATTTTAATGAAACAGACTTCATCTTCTTGAAACGAATTATTGTATATCTATGAAAACCACATCAATAAATAGATAGACAGACCGATAATATTTCTGAAAATCATTTGCTTATGTCCTATTACGATTTTTTTACCTACTATCTTTCTATTAATATTACTTTTCTTCAATACACTGAAACACTCGACTCTACGTCTATATCTAAATGTATTGATGATGATTTGTTACGACATCAATACCAGACGAAAAAGGATAGCTTGATTGACCAATTCCGTCCAAGCACGATGCCCACGATTCCACAATAGCCACACACAGTTGTGTAGCTAGAAAAACCAATTCCGCTTCACAAAGGCGGCCAATTTATGACCTCGCGCACGCTGCTCCCGCGAGGGTACGAACTTTCGAAGTACGGGACCCGCTGTGGAGATAAACGTTCCTAAATTTCAAATTAATTTAGGGCCGAAAATAATTTCACATCGATATCGAAGACGTCAATGGCGACTATTATTTTCGAGTTTCGAATAAATCGCGTTTCATTGTGCGTACGTCAAATAAATCGGGAAAATTATTTTCTCTCAAGCTCGGCGCCCTATTGAGTGCGATATCTACGTCAGCGTCAGGACGATCAGTACGGATTGAGCCGGGTCGCGTCACATCCTCCTGTGACTCATTCCGTACATTATTAGGTGTTTTATTAGCTGCTGCCGTGTTTTTTTTTTTTTACAAAGCCGAAGGGTCTTATGCGTTGTTAATCGACTTTATTGTTACCTATTACTTTCTGACTCCCTATTTTGCGGAAAAGGTAGCCTCGTGCAAAAACAGTATTATTATTTAGAACAGTAGCCCTAGTTTACATTTACGTAAAAAAGAGTTTGATTCTTTAACGAATACTCATAATTGATTTTCTGTTATGGCAATTGAACTGATACAGCCCTCCTTGAAAAGCCCTGGTAATTAGGTAAGCGTCTCTATTGAAGCATCACTAAATGAAACCATACACGGTGATGAGTGTTGTTTATGCTTCAAAAAGGGAAAACGTATTTTAGTGTCACTTAACCTATGAATATTAAACTGTTTATGCCTCTTAAAAAAATTATTTATAATTTTATGTATTTATTTATCTGAAGCGGTGAAATAGCGCTCTAATCAATTTATTGTTGTTATAGATATTATTATAATGAATTATGAGGTCCCATTGTGTGTTCAGGACTAAGCGATCCACGAAGGTCACTTATGGCATATTTTAAGAAAACTCAACGCAAGGCTAACAGTTCCTATGACAAACAAAAGGTAGGTATTTGTATATTTTAAAGATCATTAAAAAGTTCTCCATTACAATCATAAAAGTTTATGAACGTTAAGAAACAAGAAATTACCGTCTCCTAATTTTTTTCTAAAGCATAATCATAGAAAGTTTCAGAAGTTACTGTTATTATACAAAAATTAAAATCTTCATAACTCAAATATTGGCACGTTACGTTGGATTCTTTGTTCGTTTTAATCGTGAAATAAGTAATAAATTTGAGATTACGACGAGGTTGGGCTTCACCCTACAAAGGCTTTATTTCCATCTTTTATATTATCCAATCACATTAATACGTTAAAATGAACGCAATGAAAATAAAATAGAAACTACCACAATATAGGACGACATAAAAAAGATAATAATAACCATCCATTATAATATTTTTTTTGTAATACAATATCTGTTTCACAATCGCCATTTATTTTTGTTGCTTGATGGTTTTTCTTTTCTGTTTCTGAGAAGAAATATAAAAGAATTATTATATTTAAATAAAAATAAGTCAGATAAGTGTCAGATAAGTGTCAGATAAGTGTCAGATAAGTGTCAGATTGGAATGAGCTCGTTTTTTTCGCTGATAAATTTCATTAGAAGTAACTATAGTTTTAATATAGGTTCATCAATTAACTAATTGGTGGTAATTTTTACTGGTGGTTTTACTTCTTGTGGTTACTGGTGGGTGACGCATTTACGTTGTAGATGTCTATGGGCTTCAGTAACCACTTAACACCAGGTGAGCTGTGAGCTCGTCCACCCAACTAAGCAATAAAAAAAATTAAAAAAAAATATATACATAGGGGTGCGGTGAATTGAACATAGTCCAATAATTCAACCCGTTGAAGACACAAGGTGCGGCAATTCCAGGGAGTATCCCTGCAACCTTCCAAGAGTATTGGGATACTTGGGGTTGACATTTCGAGCGATGTCCAATTTCGGAGTCATTTGGGGGACAAAGCCAAGTTGACGTCAAAAATGCTGGAAGTCCATTCCAGTGCCACGGGGAGTGCTCTGAGGAATTGTTTGAGATGATACCATCATCTCGTTTTTACCATCGCACCGCTCGCCATCGGAGTAGAGTTCATCCATAATACCTGGAGACATGTACGTATTTCATTAAAAAAATGGGTACCCGCCTGCGGGATTCGAGCACCGTTGCATCGCTATATACGAATGCACCGGACGTCTTATCCTTTAAGCCACGACGACTTCAAAACATAAATATAAATATATATTTGAACGTATATAATTACGTATTACAGCCTGTTATATCCATAGCAGTTGGAATTCTAGTTTGGGGCCAGATGAACGTGTATGACTTCCGGCTATTCTCGTCTAACAAAAACATGTTACACTAATTTACATGGGTTAAGATTTTAGGTTATTCGTTTACTTGTCATCGAAGCTTAAGTGTACAGTCATAAGTTTCCGCTTGAAGAGTTTTTACGAAATAGCCGCTTAAAAAAGTATAAGAAAATCATCTATTCCTTAGTACACCCCTCCGTTTTAATGGTTAGAAAAAAGAAAAACCGAAAGCCCTTTCGTTCATTTTTAGGGCTCGTAATACTGCGGGCGGTCAAACACTCTTGAATCACGGACTTATGTACGTGTACCGCGGACCTTCAATTTAAAATATATTATCATTTATGTAGATATGTATATTCAAAACTATTGTTTGTGTTTTATCTTGTACACAGTAGAGTCGTATTTTATTTGCGGCAGAGACATTTATAAAAATCTTCAATTTCATTCTAAGGCCTTCTCACAAAGCCTTTATTCCAACAGTTTCAGAACTTAATTGTTTTTGATATAGCTATATTAGTTTTGTTTTTAGTTTACAGTTCGAACTGTATGTCACAATTGGTGCACCTATATTTTTTTATATTTTTTTTTATTGCTTAGATGGGTGGACGAGCTCAGAGCCCACCTTGCGCCACCCACCTTGAGATATAAGTTCTAAGGTCTCAGTATAGTTACAACTGCTACCCCACCCTTCAAACCGAAACGCATTACTGCTTCACGGCAGAAATAGGCAGGGCGGTGGTACCTACCCGTACAGACTCACAAGAGGTCCTACCACCAGTAAATTAAATATTAGAAAAACGGTAGGTCTTCTACGATAGAAACTGAATTTAATGCAGAGACCGCTGTGAAATTCTATTTATTGATAGACAATGTATTATTTTTAGGCAGTCGCTTGACTGTAACCCTGGCATTGCTGATGTCCATGAGTGACAATAACTACTCACCATCAGGTGGGTCGAATGCTCGTCTGCCTAAAAGAGAAATAAAAAAAATCTTATAATTTTGTTAGAAATAAATAATAATGATGTTCTTATTCTTGCTAAATATAAATAGCTTTATCGGAGTTTTATTTTAAGGTATTTTATCGTATTAGGGTAGATACCACCATCTTGTCGATTTCTAAGTCAAATAATTAATTAATTAATGATATCCAAAGTATTGCAATAGAACCGAAACTTACAAACTGACCTTGATGTAATGGCAGGCTCCGGTGAACATTTAACAACAGGTGGAATAGACTTAAGCTCACGTCTGCACTTACAGCAATTACTAATTACTGTATTAAGATTAGATTAAATTACCAAGAGATTAACGTTTATGTAATCTATCAAAACCATTAAAATTCAGCGTGCTTGTCGTTAGCTTAACTAACAATCTATCATTGCCAAACTAAAACGTGTAAGTAATCATGAATACATGCATGCGTTTTGATTATTATTTTTATATTATTAATAGCGGACCCGGCCACGCGCTACTGTGGCTAAGGTTTTTGTTTCTAAATAACACGTGGCCGACTATGCCAATAGCAAAAATTAACAAAATAAGAACAATTGGATTTCACTGTATTGCGTTTAGTACGAAATAACTTTCACTTAAGCTTTAGCCTCAGCAGCACATGGTGTTTATGCCATTAAATTGTAGCTTATGTGAAACGTTGGTATTTTTAACACACCGCCATCTATGAGATATCAAAGTCAGACAGTATTATAATTATCTGTAAAAACAGATTTAAGGCGCCATCTGTTTTAGACTTATGAAACTTACAATTAATAACAATAAACAACATAAGAAACCATTTATTGTTAATTAATAAATATTGCGACCATTAATCGAAATAAAAACCATCCTATGGCCTGAGTTGGAACAAAACACACATTTAAAAAAAGAAAAAGTTAAAATCGGTTGAGTAGTTTAGGTGTCCATCGCGGACAAACAACGTGACACGTAATTTATATATATTAAGATTACCTGCTGTGTCATATTAATAATATTTCATCTCTTCTTAGCTTTATGTGTAGCAAATAGACTTTGTATGTGTGTTGTGTGTGTGTATAATATATGCATTTTTCCAAATTTGTATATCACAACCGACGAGCGATTAAGTTCGTAGTAAAGTTTTATATTTCTATTCGTAATAACTAAAAGCGATCATCACCATAATTTCAATTTTTTTACCAAAACAGCCTGACGTTCGCTGCGACATGTGAGTTATGAATTATTAGTGGATTTAACAATACAATCTTATTTTGATGCGGGTTTGACTGAGCGCTGTTTTATATGGAATCCGGCTTAATAAACCCACATCAACACAAAGGAATTTTCCTTAATATTTCGCGCTCTAACTTCTATTGTAAAAAGACGTAGGTCGTATCCTGAAAATTCGAGAGAGCACATTTCGCGGCCTATTGATTTTGTAAATTTATTTTGTTTTATTTCCTCGTAACATCGTTACACTTATATGTATGCAGTATATGATTTATAAAGCTTTATTTGATGAGAATATTGCTTGTTTTGCCGAATCGATTTCCATAGTAAAACTTAACTTAATAAAATCATGAAACTATATAGTTACCGGAAGTATTTATTTAAAATCAAAATTAATTATTTCTGCTATTCCATGCTTAAGACAAATTATAAATTATAACTACTAAATTTAAACCGCTATTATTGTTTAGTTTATTCAAATCGATTGATTACCATTTGTTATACTATAAGAGAATTATCAATTCTAAAAAGAAAACATGTAATAGTTAAATCAAAATCTAAAAAATGTGCATTACTATAATTCTCATGTTGTATTTGTTATTTTAGCTGTTCTATACAGACTCATCACTTTTAATTCTTATTCTCATAATCCTCTCGCAGGTCTGCTGGAAGAGATTTCTTAAAGAAATAAGCAGTGCCTTTGTACATAATTATCCTATTACTCTGTACTATGTCTTCTTTTTGTGTGTACATAAATAAAGAAATAATATAAAATATAATAATTATAACATAATTCTTTAACGTAATCTTTATGCATTGTAAGTCCTTTTCAAGAAGCAATAAGCCGTATAACGATGACACCAGGTGGCGCCTTTGTTCACTTCTCCTGCATAATGTCCTTTTTTCCCAGTCACGACACACAGCCAGCCATTCCCGAAGCAATATTTCAAAGATTTCTTCCATTTACGGCGTTCGTTCACAGATTTGCTTAATTGCCTCTCTGGATTCCCTTTTCCGATTGGATTTTTGAATAAGTAATTTTAATTGAGAACTAATGCGTTTTTACATTTCTTAAAACTCTTATCACTATTAATGTATTCAAAAATATGTTCTGAATTACCTCCGATTCCGCATAAGTACAAAACTACCAAGTGCCATTTTCACGTCAATATTTTTTCTTAATGATTATTCAATCTTACTTTTGGAAAAGGGCTTTTCTATTTTCGGAATTGTCCAAAACAGGATAAAAGAGAAAATATATTATTATTGAATTAGCATAAATCTTGGAGTTGCAGTTGTTTAAGTGAAATCATTGAGGCAAAAAACTAAATACTTTAAATCTACTTCTGTTGCGTTTTTTAGCCGCCAAGAACATTAAATTGACGACTTAATTTATGAGAAATATAAAATTGATGCGTTGCTCTTGGCGGCTGGATTTGAAAGAGAAATAGTGTCATGGCGGACGTCGCTCGCTGTCATTTTGACGTTCAGAAATTGAACAACTTCAGTTCGAAACTAGACATTTTTTTCTATTGTATTACGTCAATTTGGACGCGTTATAACATTATTTAGGGACAATCAGCATATTCATTGTGTCCCTGTAGCATTGATGATGTCCNTTGATGCGTTGCTCTTGGCGGCTGGATTTGAAAGAGAAATAGTGTCATGGCGGACGTCGCTCGCTGTCATTTTGACGTTCAGAAATTGAACAACTTCAGTTCGAAACTAGACATTTTTTTCTATTGTATTACGTCAATTTGGACGCGTTATAACATTATTTAGGGACAATCAGCATATTCATTGTGTCCCTGTAGCATTGATGATGTCCATGGGTGAAAGAAGTCAATGAAGAAATGTTTTGTCCTGCGCGCCACCGAAATAGAATTCATACTACCTGGAGCAACTGCGTTCATCTGCTATGGGTACATTTTCAGAGATCATTTTCGACACGTACCATTCAACTTTGTAAAAAGTACTCAGCGCTAGGCAGCACTTTGGCTATGTCCCTGGTATTTCTGACGTCGATAAGCATCGATGACCACCACCACCTCTCCTCAAGACCCCTCACCATCAGGTGGACCGTATGCTCGTTTATCTACAAGAGCAATACAAAAACAATATATAATTAATGTATTTAAGAAGACTAGTAGACTAATACATATGTGTCCAATGATCGTATGTATCTTTTACCCTGGTATGCAGACGAGCATACTACCCACTTGATGGTGAGTGGTCACCGTCGATAAATTCAATAAAAACAACTGACATCTCAATATTGATTACCACGTATTTACCAGCATCGCCTGTAACTAACAACGAAATGAAATGAAAACATAAAATTTATTTTTTTCAACACAACTGCAAGACTCAGATTTACAAATATACCTATATGAGTTTATCAAGGACCGATAATGTTACAATAATTTTCTTAATATATATATTTTTAATGATAACATTAAAGTTATCTTATCAATCGGCTGACACACAGAAGAGAAAATTGCACACAATTATTATGTTTTTTTTTTTTAAATAATATAGTCCGAAAGTATTTATTAGTAACGCCAAACTCGGAAATTAGCAATCAAGGCAAAAAAGAAAGCTGCATTCAAGCCGAGAAGGAATTTGTACTTGACGGTTTTATATTTGTTACATTATATGTAGATTAATCACTAATTACTTGCATACACAGGCTTTCCTTTTTTCATTGAGATACGATTAAATAAATCAACGCCAGATCCACTGAGCCATAAATTTCGTTACGGATTATTGCGGCGAATGAAAAACTACACGTTCGACAAATGGCTTTCGTACAATACTTACTTCAGAGCACCTACGGTTCGATTAAAAAAGTGCAGTTCTTTCTCTATTCAGTTTCTCCATCTTATCCCACTAGGTGGGGTCGGCACAGCTAATTTTTCTCTTCCATCATTCTTTCTTTCATCATTTATTCTTCTATCAGCCGTCATCTCTACACTCACTCCGCTCTATATCATATCGTCATTCACACACTCCATCCATGTCTTCTTTGGTCGACCTCTTCTCCCTCTACCTTGCACTACCATTTCTATACATCTTCTAGTCACATGCATCTTCTCTCTACGCATCACATGTCCATTTCACGCTAACCGTCCGCTCTTTAATTTGTTGATTACCGGGGCGGGGCTACTTTCACACTTCCTCTGATATACTCATTCTTTATCTGTCCATTCTTGTCACTTGTTCCCATGCGGATCCGGCCGAGAATAGTTCCGCCCCCTTATCTTCCCAGGGGTGTCGTAAAAGGCGACAAGGGGATTTTAGCGCAAACATCCAGCGCTATACCCGACTGGTAGCGGGCAAACTACCAACAAAAGCATTCCCAGGGAGGGTTGACGTAAGGGAGACAGCCGGTCGTAAAACTTTGCCAGAACCTTCACAGCTATGAAAAAAAGTGCAGTTATAGCTTCAAAAACGTTTAAGAGATATAACATTTCCATTAAGAGTTCGTCGTACTACATATAGCGGTGGCGTATTCAATAAAGTTTCCGACCCCTAAATTGACTTCTTTCGAAAAGTTCCACTCACGTTCCCTTATTGCGTCTGCTTTTTTCAGCTCGTTGAATTAACTTAACTCTTGAATACGCACGCATAAATAAAAACGAACAGTTCTGACTCCATGATATACGGCTCAACTGAACGCAAATACATATTTAATGGCTGCAATGTCTCGTTTTCCTGTACGTCGCTGCTTACATATTTAAGTGAAGAAGTAGAAAATTTGTTGGTATAAAAATCTGATTATTTACTATATTAATTTTTATAACACATATATTAAAACTATCCTCTCGAATGGCCTTGGGAACTGCCCTAGAAATACTCTTTAGATGAATGCAGCTCTTCGAGCAAATAGGAATCAACTCGGGTTTGATTGTGGATAGAGCGATGTTAAAATTTAGATGACGCAATTGTCCCAAACATTTCCTCAGACTGCACTGGTGCACAATTTTTTTTTCCTACCTAAGCTGATAGCCTTGAGAGGCTATTTCAGCGTAACCTTAGCTAGTAGGTGAGCTCACGGGGCTCGAACCGGAGTGATGCTAACACTGAACCTAACAAGAGCAGTGCTTTGCTGAATCTACCACCGGATCGGAAACGCGACCGACTGAGAAGATCCGGCGAGAAACTCAGTGGGCTGTGTCTATGGGTTAATTCGCTCGTCGAACCCTTCGTCGCCAGCGACGGGTTCGACGAGGATGGTAACCGGTGCTTGTGGTACCTAAAAGCACCGTTAATGGACATAACGAGGGGAAAATGTAACATAAAAATTAATAATAATACATTCTTTTCAAATCTAAAGCTTAAATAAAATTCACAATGTTCATTTAAATTACCTTTTTTTAAACAAATATCTTTACATTATCTCGACAGTCTCAAAGAATCTGAAGCGCTTAAAACGGTTAAGCCTTTAATTACACGGAAGATAAAACTGGGCAATAGGCTTTGTTTTCATTACCATTTCCCTGCAATTTAAAATAGTCGTCAAAACTAATATCTAAGTTAGTTCCATTATTTTAATGTAAGAGAATTTTCGCGTCAATTTTCACGTAGAAAAATGTTTTAGCAATAAAATTTCAGCCTTGTATTTTTCACTCGATTCGTAGAACAGTAGAATATCTGAAGCGCACCTGCTGTGTTCGTTCGATTTAATAACAGGACTTCATGTTCCATTTCAATATGACGATCGTAAAATATTTTATGCTCTTTTATCATACAAGATTTTCAGATACAAATAACTGAAAGTTGACATTCGGAAGCTTTGACATTTGGATGGTTCGTGGTTTTTACATCTAATGCTGCGCCTCAATTAAAAATATATAAAAATTAATTGCTGTTCGTTAGTCTCACTAAAACTCGAGAACGGCTGGACCGATTTGGCTAGTTTTGGTCTTGAATTATTTGTGGAAGTTCACGGAAGGTTTAAAAGGTAGATAAATATGAAAATGCTCCGCATTAAATAAAAATAACAATTTTGTTATTCTTTTGATATGTCCACCGTCGGACGGATTCCTTTTGTTTGTTTTAAGTTTATTTTATACAAAAGTTTAGGTCTTTTGTTTATCGATTGAGGACCTACGAAGCCTGCCGGGTCAGCTAGTTAAGAATAAAAAGAGAGTCTTATGATTCTTTATTCTTCTATATCTTTAGAATATATAAAACTTCAAACAGTCCTAGTTTTTAATGAATGAATACATAACAAGGTTTATGTTTTAGAACGAAGTAATTTTATTGAATAAATTCAATGGCTACAACGTGTCATTTGCAATAGAAAAAGTTCTTTACTGTTTTTGCTTATCCGTGAAATTTACGATATCCACTGACGACAGTACTATTTAGTATTAGGCAGACAACTAGATCTGTTGTCATTGACAATAATAAAGAGAAAGCCGTTGCTTACTTTCTTTGTAGACAACGAAGGCGTTGCATTAACAATATTGAACTCTAGCAATTGAAGATTTACTGCGCTGACAGTAAAATATACTAATAAAAATCCATATGTAAAAACGTTTCATATGTAAGTAAAAGTGAAAAATAGTTCACTACATAGAAAACCAAGATTGCTATAAACGATTTTGGCATTTGTGTCAAATAAAACTAAATCAATAAAAAAATATGTTAAAATTTATATTATGATTAATATGTTTTGGTAGTTCCAAAAAATGGATTTTAAAGTATGCACGGGTACATGGACGAAGTGCTAACGTTCTGCGGATACATTTTTTTATATGAATGATGTAACACCATAGAATGTTTGGCAGAATTTATTAGCTCAATGAACATTAATTGGGACAATCACGGTCACCGCCTACGTATTCTGCAAATTTCCGTGTACTGTTTCATGACAATGTCTCTTTTAAATTCTTAATGAGTTTTATTACAAGTGACGTTTTTGTCGATATTTATCGTTCGTCTTCGTGTCGTTTGAATAAAACAGATGAGACAAACAGATTTATGTATTTTATTAATAGTCATACATTTAAAATGGACAAAACACAAAGTATTTTACTAATAATAAACTATATTAAAAATATAACAAAACTTTTCGTCTTACCGTTATAGACACTATGAAATCCGGGCTCACAATATGCTCTGCTACTATTACGTAGACAGACTCGTAATTTAGAGACGATTCCATAATTATAGATCTCGTGGACTATCTCACATACGCTGGACTATCCATATAAACATCATCATTCCGCTTAACATGGCAGTGAAGTAGCAGCAGGAGATAACATGTGTACAGAGGTACAAAAGGGAAGTGATAGTCTTATTTTTTTTTTTATTGCTTATTGGGTGGACGATTTCATAGTCCACCTGATGTTAAGTGGTTACTGGAGCCCATAGACATCTGCAACGTAAATGCGTCACCCATCTTGAGATATAAGTTCTAAGGTCTCAGGCTGCCCCACCCTTCAAACCGAAACGCATTATTGCTTCACTGCAGAAATAGGCAGGGTAGTGGTATCTACCGGTACGAACTCACAAGAGGTCCTACCACCAGTAATTACGCAAATTGTAATTTTGCGGGTTTGATTTTTATTACACGATGTTCACCGTGCAAGTCAATCGTGAACATTCGTTAAGTATGTATTTCATTAAAAAAAAACTGGTACCCACCGGCGAGATTCGAACACCGATGCATCGCTAGATACGAATGCACCTTATCTTATCATTTAGGCCACAACGACTTCATAATTGACTACTGAAATGTATCCGATTGAGAAGGTTTCCCTTCACCAATTTTCGAACAATAGACAATACTGATGCATTGCAACTGTATAACTTTCGAAGTCTGCCGATAGGTAAGCTTAAGTTCCGTGAACCAAGTATCAGCTTGCTTCTCTTGTGGGGCTTTTATCGTTCAATATGATGGATGTAATTATTAAACTGTTTGTGTTTTAAACTATTTTTTTTTTATTGCCATTGTAGGTAGACGAGCATACGGCCCACCTGATGGTGAGTGGTTACCGTCGCCCATGGACTTCAGCAATGCCAGGGGCAGAGCCAGGCCGCTGCCTACCGCTTAATACTCTCCACAAGCCTCTTTTAAAGAAGGACATGTCATAGCGCTCGGGAAACACCGTGGAGGGGAGCTCATTCCATAGCCGGATGGTACGTGGCAAAAAAGACCTCTGGAAACGCACTGTCGATGACCGCAGTGGCTCCAGGTAGTATGGATGAACTCCGGTGGCGGGCGGTGCGATGGTAAAAACGAGATGCCGGTATCATCTCGAACAATTCCTCAGAGCATTCCCCATGGAACATTCGGTACAAAATACAGAGGGAACCGAAGTCCCTCCGCAGACCCAAAGGTTCCAAACGATCGCAACTTACATCTTGAGCTATTATGATGTTAAAGTTATATGGTTTTATCTTGTAATACATATTTCGCTCTTCGAATTCGAACTGGTATGAATAAATATGAATAATGAATATGGCTTTGAATAAAAATTGGCAGGATGGTGTTCCTTACCCAAACCTATACACACAAAACATGCCACCTAAGTTTGTTCAATTTATTTTATAAGCATACACGATGTGATATCGCCATAAACTGTTGTAGTAAATTGTAGGGGCGTTACAGTTTGTTAATTACATTACAAGAAATAAGGTTTCGAGTACCATTAACCTCTAACTATAGACCTATTTCAGTACTCCCTACGTTGAGTAAAATCTTTGAAAAAATTATTTTGACACAACTTTTAGAACATTTTAATTCAAATAACCTGCTTCATAATAAACAATTCGGGTTTACCAGGGGTCGCTCTACAACTGATGCAGGTGCTTATTTAGTCAAAAATATTTTTAAATCTTGGGAGGAATCGCATGATTGTCTTGGAAATTTCTGTGACTTGTCCAAAGCATTTGACTGTGTTGAACATGAAACATTGGTGAGGAAACTACATCACTATGGTATTAGGGATGGTGCATTGGAACTTATTACTTCCTATTTATCAGGAAGGATACAAACAGTAGATGTGAAAGGTAATAGATCTTCAGGCACCTTGTTGAAAATGGGTGTACCTCAGGGTTCCATTTTGGGTCCTTTTTTATTTCTAATATATATAAACGATTTACCTAGTTTTATTGAGTCCCGACACGAGGTCGTATTATTCGCAGATGATACATCTTTATTATTTAAAATTAAACGACAATTACAAGTCTATGACGAAGTGAATGATGCGATTTCGTGTGTGGTTCATTGGTTCCGTATCAATAACCTATTATTGAATAGTAAGAAAACTAAATGTATTAAATTTACTTTAAAATGTATTAAACCATCTTTAAATGTGAGACAAGTGGATAGTGATGTAATTGTTTCTGAGGAATCATTGGAGCTTGTTGAGTCAACCGTATTTCTTGGTATAACAGTGGACTCCAAACTGCAATGGGGACCTCATATTCATAAATTGGCGAGTAAGCTCAGCTCTGCAGCATACGCAGTAAAAAAAATTAGAATGTTAACAAACGCGGACACGGCTCGTTTAGTTTACTTTAGTTACTTCCACAGTGTCATGTCCTATGGCATTTTGCTATGGGGCAATGCGGCCGATGTAGAAACGATATTTATTCTGCAGAAAAGAGCTATACGCGCTATTTATAACATGCACTCAAGGGAATCCCTGAGGGAGAAATTTAAAGAAATTAAAGTTCTCACTATGCCATCCCAGTACATTTTTGAAAATTTGATGTATGTTCGTAAACATATTGAGGAGTTTCCTAAAAAGTCGGACATACATAATAGAAATACTAGGAACAAACACAAGCTTGTTGTGCCGATGAGTAGGTTACATAAGATACGAAATTCATTCGGGTGTTTGTCTGTGCGCCTGTACAACAAAATCCCACAAGATGTTCAGAACCTACATATACATAGGTTTAAGAAAACTGTTAAAGAACATCTGTGCAATAAAGCTTACTATAAAGTCAATGATTATCTAGAAGATTGCACAAAGTGGGAATGAGTTGCTCGCTCCGGGCATTTCAATATTGTAGTAATTGTTACGTTATAATACTCATTGTAAAAAACTCATATTTAAAAAAAATAATGTAATATTAAAAAATTAATAAATAACAATTTATTAAAAAGAAAAAAAAAAAAACATGCCCGCTGAGTTTCTTGCCAATTCTTCTCAGGACGGAGGCTAGTTCTTGTGAATTGGCGGTAGTTCTTTTGACGTTCAACAAGTATGTACTTTCATTTATGTTGAATAAAAATTTTTTGATTTGATTTGATTTGATTTGATTAAAAAAATGCATCAATTGAAAGGCATAGCTCAATTATATTTTAACATCTAGAAGTCTATCAACTTTAGTTACTGGGAAATGCTTTTGTTTGTTAAAAATCATTTCATGGTCTCTTTTTACATATCTCTTTCTTCAGACTATTTTTTTTTAAGTATAAGCCGTTAGTTTGGCTGTTCCCTTGGTGATAATGACGTTCATGAGTACCGGTAACTACTTGAGGTTTGTCGATACGCAGGGTCATTTGCTCATGGTAACAATAAAAAGCAACGCTCACTGTCTTATTTCGTTCCAAAGATGTTTTTCTTGAATAGGAACACTTTTTTTTTTCGGGCTCGGCACCGAACCTCCTAAGGGGTCCTCTAGGGAGCGCGCGGGATGTGTGGGATTAGACGGTCCGCAGATATGAGGAGGGGTCCACTGGCCCAAGGGATGGAATTTAGGACTTGAATAGTAACGCTGCATTAACTAATACTAAGTGTTTCATTATATAACATAGGAATTCACGCAAAACATAGTTTAAGTTCACATTGCTCTGTAATGCATCTATCAGAATAGCCGCGTCCCTTTAACGATCATAACGCATTAAGCTCCCGCAAAGAGAAAATATTTTTTTCCCTAGCTATTCTAGCAGCCTCGAGTTTATTCTAAATTCACCGTACTAGAGGTGAGCTCACGAGGCTCAAACTTGACGTTAAAGAGAAAAGCTGATACTTTCACAACAAATAACCACGCCCCGTCTGTGTCTTAGTACGTCTGCCTGTACGGGGCCTACATTGAACGAGAAACCATATAAATCATGTTAATGTCTAGAAGAGCCTTCTTGACTTCTGTCCGTACTTTTGCCTTAAAAAAATTAATTTCCAAAAAAACGTATGTTAATTACTGTAATGCTGACTACAATTGGCTAAATTCCATTTCTGCCGCGAAGCAATTATCTGTTCCAGTGTTAAGGATGTGAAAGATTTAAACAAAGAGTTCATAATTAGCCAAAAAGTGAGGCACCCGGTGTATTCGTAACAAGTGATGCTACTATGATGTTCAAATTCTTACTACATGTACAAAAATGAGCTAGGTATTAAAATATGATGAAAGTAGAGACCTATAGTATCATCACAATAATTTCTTAGGACAATTTTTTTGCCAAATATACTGTTTTTTTTATTGCTTAAATGGGTGGACGAGCTCACAACCCACCCGGTGTTAAGTGGTTACTGGAGCCCATAGACATCTACAACGTAAATGCGCCACCCACCTTGAGATATAAGTTCTAAGGTCCAAGTATAGTTACAGCGGCTTTTTTTTTTTTTTTTTTCGGGCCGGGGGCCGAACCTCCTACGAGGTCCCCGCGCCTAGGGGGCGCGCGGGGTATGCGAGACTCAACGATCTGCAGGTGTTGAGAGCAGATCGCGGGCCCAAGGATTTTAGGGCCCACCCACTAAACGACTCCCCTGCACTCTTACACCCGACGTCCGATCTCCGTCCGGGGTCAGAACCCGTTCAGAGTAGGGGGGTTCCCGCGGTCAACACTACAACCAGACACGCGGCGCCACCCCGAGGACGCCCGACCGACGGGTCGTCGAGGCGATAGTCGACGACCAACGACGTCAGTCTCCGCGGTACGGCGGCCCTACCAGGCCGCCCGGGCGGTGCCGCTGGTGTTCCGGGATACCCCGCTGGGCCAGAACCAGCCTGCCGGGTCGGAACGCGATACACCGCCGACCGGGTTGCTCTTCAACAGTATGTTCGGCGACGACAGCGACGACGAAAATGCGGACCGCATCGCAGTCCGCAGCCGCCGACGCGCCGTCCCGTCCTCCTGGTGCCAGCGCGCTAGAGTGACGGTAGCGTGCGGCGCAGCCTCAACCCCCTTAGGTCGCCCCGTGACCATCACCGGGAGGAGACTGCCTCCTCATAGGGGCTGGAGCTGGACAAACGCCCTCCTCCGACCCCCGGGCCGACGGCGGCGGCACGGCGCCGAGAGGGAAGAAGAGCTCTCCCTCTCCCGTTCCGCCGCCTCCTTCTGCGAGATGGTGGACTCGCAGAAGTCGAGCATCGCCTGCTAGTTACAGCGGCTGCCCCAACCCTTCAAACCGAAACGCATTACTGCTTCACGGCAGAAATAGGCAGGGCGGTGGTACCTACCCGCGCGGACTCACAAGAGGTCCTACCACCAGTATTATATACCATAATATTGTATTAGATAGGTATATAACACCTAATAATACAATATAAGGTATATAGGTATCATATACCTATTATACAAATTA
The DNA here is from genome assembly GCF_003987935.1 of Bombyx mandarina. Next base: position 314,454 of record NW_021011643.1, read on the forward strand.
TACCGAGGGGTGAAATGTTATTGGGTTTAAGCAACATGTTTGCAACTTTACAGGAGAGTTATTTAAAGTAGCATTTTGAAAAAATATCACAACAGAAAATAATCTTCAGCTATTTAAATGGAGTAAACTTAATTGAAGTTCGATTAAAAACATCGAACTGTTGATGCTAATACCAAATAAAACGTACCTTAAATACAAAGATAAATATCGCGTATTAGGCGAAATATCACTTAAACCAAATAGTTTTGACGTGACAACGTCTTATAATTCGATGGAGCCGGCTGCACGCAAGAAAAAACATGACTCATGCGGCGTTACCTCGCTCTGAGGCGTTCCATTTGAGGCTTGAAGTGCAAGCGAGAGCGCGTAACGAGCGACAAAGAGGCACAATCGGCCTCCGCTTTCGGCAGCGTTCGACATCTGTCTCTCTCTTACTTGAGTGAGCGATGCATCCGCGTGGACAGCTGCTATACAAAAATGAAACCATTCCAACGTTGTCACGTTCAACTATCGTCAGTAAAACGACTTTACAGACAACCGATTTTTTTCATCCCTCGATCTTTAACTTTTAGCTATTCAATTTTATTTCAACTGAGAAATAAATAGCTTATACTGCTCTTTTAATTCCGTGACTAGCACACATACATCGTACCCAGCGACACGTTTTACAGGTACAAAGTGAATAAGCCTGTAGTGTTAACGCCCTCATAACGTGTAGCATTCCTCTGTAGCCATTACCTAATTTGATGGCCACTAAACTATCAATCAAGCTAATACTTCCAGGTGGGTTCGATAATTTCAGTTTTAATTACAACGCAGCAGTTTAGAAGAAATCCACATTATTAAAGTGCGAATGTTTTCAGCACAAGCTAAATAAAGAATAAATTTAATTTAAAAACTAATAATAAACAAACTTAAATAACTACAGCAACTAATACTGGTCTGGATATTAAACTGATGTTATTAATGTAAATATTTTATTGTCACCAAAATAATTATGATGTTTGTGCAAATTCTCGTGTTAATCGGACGTTTTAGATTTGGTGAAAATTACGCACAAANTAAACTTAATTGAAGTTCGATTAAAAACATCGAACTGTTGATGCTAATACCAAATAAAACGTACCTTAAATACAAAGATAAATATCGCGTATTAGGCGAAATATCACTTAAACCAAATAGTTTTGACGTGACAACGTCTTATAATTCGATGGAGCCGGCTGCACGCAAGAAAAAACATGACTCATGCGGCGTTACCTCGCTCTGAGGCGTTCCATTTGAGGCTTGAAGTGCAAGCGAGAGCGCGTAACGAGCGACAAAGAGGCACAATCGGCCTCCGCTTTCGGCAGCGTTCGACATCTGTCTCTCTCTTACTTGAGTGAGCGATGCATCCGCGTGGACAGCTGCTATACAAAAATGAAACCATTCCAACGTTGTCACGTTCAACTATCGTCAGTAAAACGACTTTACAGACAACCGATTTTTTTCATCCCTCGATCTTTAACTTTTAGCTATTCAATTTTATTTCAACTGAGAAATAAATAGCTTATACTGCTCTTTTAATTCCGTGACTAGCACACATACATCGTACCCAGCGACACGTTTTACAGGTACAAAGTGAATAAGCCTGTAGTGTTAACGCCCTCATAACGTGTAGCATTCCTCTGTAGCCATTACCTAATTTGATGGCCACTAAACTATCAATCAAGCTAATACTTCCAGGTGGGTTCGATAATTTCAGTTTTAATTACAACGCAGCAGTTTAGAAGAAATCCACATTATTAAAGTGCGAATGTTTTCAGCACAAGCTAAATAAAGAATAAATTTAATTTAAAAACTAATAATAAACAAACTTAAATAACTACAGTAACTAATACTGGTCAAGATGTTAAACTGATGTTATTAATGTAAATATTTTATTGTCACCGAAATAATAATATGATGTTTGTGCAAATTCTCGTGTTAATCGGACGTTTTAGATTTGGTGAAAATGACGCACAAAGAATCCATTACATAAAAACATACCAAGTTAATAAAAGCGTATTAAAAAGACAGGGAATCACCTGCGAATGCTTGATCGTAATCAAACATGTTTTAAAAAGGTAATCTTATCAAATCAATACAAAACAATTATCGAGCTAGGTATAATTAATCTTTCTTGAAATCCCAGCATAGTAATAGTAAGTGTTAATTGTAGAAAAATATATTTAAAGACACGGGTACGATGCATTTTGATTTTCATGGTTTTTGACATTTTTCAAAAAACCAACGTTCACGCTCTGTAACCGAATCATCATTGTACCAGTTACGGACAAGAAAAACAATCTGCTGTTGTATCTGTGTTGTTGTAGCTGTTGCATCTACATTACAATAGTTTATTTCATTATAAAAGTTAAAAACACTCTTTTGTTTTTAGTTTCTAACACTCATTTTCAATTTGGGCCATGATTAACGTATCCAATTATTATTTTCCGACGCTGAGTAGCTTTATTACCATTCCACGTTTGAAATTGGGTAGATATAAGAGGATATATATATATAAAAAGAGCCGGGAAAAGAGCCCTCTAAGCAGGCCCGTCACTTATGATGAGCATAAATCCGTCGAAACAAAAAACGCGTTTAAAATTATAATCATAAAAAGATAATTTCAAAACTAGAAAAAAACATTGAGAGTAAACCGAGATAAGGAAGATAAATAGGGAGATCAATATAAGTATAATTCGAACTAATTAACACGTGATAAGAACAACAGATATAGACAGCTGCATCAGCTCGTGGGGATTTATTATAGACTTTTCAAATATTACCTAGCATAAGAATTAGTTGGAGGTAAAGAGGGGTTCAGGTACAAATATTAGATGAGCTTATACTCGTACAGAAGGATGATGGGGAAAGTTTGTACTAATAAATTTGTTTCTTAATTTTAAACATTCCGAAACGTCAATAGCAGTCTTCTTTGAACTTTAGAAATAATTTGTATCCCAATCTTCTTACAAATCAGCTCGGTTTTCCTAATAACATTGAAATGTCTCAAAGGCTCCGATAAATTTAGAATTTGGAAGCAGGAACGTTACTGATGGCTTATTTCTTACGACATTTCAGTTTAATCGCTTTACCAGTAAATCCATTGGCTTTAATAAGTGAACGATTCCGTGAGCCCTACTTGAGATCTATAATCGTAATAATTTCTATGTAGATACTTCCGCAGCCAGCTGTTACACGCCTTATCTGGCCTAATAACGTTTCTATATTGCCACCAAGGGTGAATAATGTCGGTAATAAAAATACACAAAAACCCGATAAACTTAAAATAATTGGCTTATTTTCTGTATTGGTTTCGGGATACCGCGGCCGACCCAATTGCATTTCGTTAATAAATATTGATGTACTATTTCATCCTTTCGCATGGGGAAAACAGAGTTTGTCAATCAAATTATTCGCTTTTTGTAGAGCATATAATTTGAATTGAAACAAATGATTTATCTCATACGACACAAATTACAAATTGCACACACAAGTTATTCAATTTTAGCACAATAATTTATTTACGCAAGATTCAAACATAGGCAATAAGACTTTAGCTCTGTATGATCACAAAAACTGTACAAGATTTGAAACGTTACTAATGAACGCAAAATTAAAATTCAGGACTTTTGAACATCGAAGAGCATTTAGTTATTTATAACCTTATTACAGCACCCCAAAAGATGAATAGTAAAACAAAAAAAATATTAAGTATTAAAATTTATTTTCAATTTCTTTTATTTGGATTTTCTATAAAAGCGTATTTTGTTAGTTTTTTTAAACTATTATAAATTTTTCATTTTTTAGTTGAATTTTAACTTTTTCCATTATTTTTTTAAATATTGAATTGTAATCGGTCCTTAATAAGTATACAAAATTTCGAGTTAATCCGACGTTTTGAAGGGGCTCAAAATCATGTTCAAAGATTCCGTTACATACATACGTCTGAAGCTAATAAAAGCGTATTAAAAATTAGAATGGAACCACTATACAAGAATAACCAACAAATAGTACATGTTTTACGTAGTTTTAATTCTGCTCTAGATTAAACAAGTCGACGCTTGAAAGGCAAACGTGACTAAGCGACAATAACTGCTTTGTACATAAATGATAGGCAATAACCATATTCGATGCGCAAAAAATGTATATTTCTAGGTCTATTAAAATAATTTCAATCCTACAACTAGATTCGTTAAAATATATTTTTTTTCAGGTATGTCAACTTTAAATTAGTCTACTGTAAAGATCACGCATTGTCGCTTAGTCGTCGAAGTGCTTTCTTTCAGATTCGTAGATGTAATTTGAGTTATCTTTCGTACTGCACGAAGTATGGTTCCGTAAAGATAAGGCCGTTACCTGTCAACCGAAGCACTCACAACCGCGTGTACATGTAACCTCCGACATCTATTCACATGAAATTCGCCTACCGGAAACCATATTTCACGCTTCAAATATTCTGATCATACTATTTCGGGGTAATACATAGTTTTCTGTGGTGTCCAACAACGCAAATTTTATAATTCTATTTCAAATTTCAATGTGTCCAATGATTTAGGAGCTTTTTTAGTTCTTACGTGATTGTCTTTAGGGCCTAGTTTTGTTAATACTTTCGTCAAATTCAAATTTTATGCAAATATACACGGAATATTCGGTTACCTTCTCCGCGGTTTTAACAAGGTAACTAAATAAGCTGGATCATGTAGATGCATTAATGTCTTAAGTACCATTATGGCGCGCGTAACATGAAGATTTCCTAAGCAGGAAAGAAGCCTCATTAATTTAAATTTCAATATTATGATCGATGGTGACAATAAATAGAAATTAAAAGGGTTAACTCATAAAATAGAGAAAATCATATTTCGGCCGTATCACGATATGAAAATCGATGCATGAAAATTTTCATTCACTATTAAATATTGAAGGTATTTGAAAAAGTCCAATGCTTTTAGTATACTGTAATCAATAATGTTCTATAAAACGCATTTTAATTTCAATAGCTAAAACTGTTTTTTTTTTATTGCTTAGATTAGTGGACGAGCTCACAGCCCACCTGGTCTTAAGTGGTTACTGGAGCCCATACAAAGTAAATGCGCCACCCACCTTGAGATATAAGTTCCAAGGTCTCAAGTATAGTTACAACGGCTGCCCCACCCTTCAAACCGACACTAATTACTGCTTCACGACAGAAATAGGCGGGGTAGTGGTACCTACCCTCGCGGACTCACAAGAGGTCCTACCACCAGTGATTACGCAAATTACAATTTTGCGGGTTTGGTTTTTATTACACGATGTTATTCCTTCACCGTGGAAGTCAATCGTGAACATTTGTGAAACTGGTGAAAACGTAGTGTATGTCCATCATTTATGAGTCTATTAAAGTCGGCCAGTAACAGTTATCGTCTATTTTGTAGAACTTTTCAATTTGCAGCCTTTTAATTCTTATCTTAACATCTGATAGGTGTATTCTTGTGAGTCGATACAAGTAAATAAGTACCACAATTTTGCCTATTTCTGAAGCGAAACAGTCATAATGCTTTCTGGCTTAAAAGTTATTACGGATATTTTAGAAATGATTGAGCGTTCAAGGTGGTAGAATTCACGTTGTGGTATAAAGTTCTGGTAACCATTTGGTATCACACAGACTGTAAGCTAGTTAGCCTTCCTAATAATAAAAAACTGTAGGAAACAAAATTTATTCAGAGGTATGATCTGTAAGTAAACATAAAATATATGTTAATTGGAAATTAGATTAAACATCATAACATCATCCTTTCAAAGCACAAATCCCGAGAGTATAAACTTTATTGGACACTTGATCAAAGGTTGAAAAATAATTATTTTGAATAGGGATGATCATTCAATTTATTTTAATCGAAAATGGAAAGTTATTTAAAAATCCATTCAGAAACGACTATGTTAAAACCTTTTAAATCTAGCGGTTTAGGCCGTTATCAAATAACAAAAGAGCATGCTTATAATGTTTCATGAACTCAGCGTCGTCACCATTAAGCTGTTGTGAGCCCACCTACTAGCTAAGGTTACGCTGAAATAGCATCTCAAGGCTATCATGAGCTTATGTAGGAGAAAAGAAAAAAAAAAAAAATTAAGGTGGGAGCGTGCCAGAGAGATATCCAGATGTTCCAAATACGCACTCTTCTTCATAGCCATCTTTGAAAAATATTAATTTCTTTTTACACCCAAGTTTGATTCACAAACCGGTCTTCTTTTCAATGGCTTAGCTGTTATATGTGAAATAAATGAACGAAAACAAACAACATTACAATTTTGCGAACATGATAACGGATCTCGATAACTTTACAAATTTGATTAATTCAGTGAGTAATTATCACTAAAATTTAATCAACAATGATAATGACAGTTTAGGCATGTATATATTTCACCAAATAAGGTTATTGAAAAAAGTTTTATTACATCGAGACCAATTTTACATCATTCATTTACGCATAAAATATACAGTAGTACACTTCACAAATTAGGTTGGGAACATGCTAATCATTCTATTCATATGTTTTAATGAGAATAGCCAACATACGAGCAAAACTTGGACGGCACGCGGTACAGTAAAACAAAAGGAACCTATTTTAACATTCAGCGCACTTGTACTCATTACGTACAGCTTTGTCCTTTTATTTACGAGATACGTGCAGTTTTTCCACGATGGAAAACCGAGATGTTTTTATTTCTGTTTAAATCGTTCCATGTCGACTGGAGTTCCGAGTTGACACTTAATTCTTTTTTGTTTTAACCTTATCTATTACAAAACAGTGAACTTAATGAAGTTACGAATATTTGAATAACGTAGGTTGAAAATACATTATTCGCTTCAAATTTGAATGCCATTTGATATGCTAAATATCTTACATGACATGACACAACGGAATGAAGATAATCGACATGACTTTTCCAATGTGATATTTTATGAGAAGGTGAAATGGGTATAGAATGTTTTTTTTATTTTGTTGTGTAAATGGGTGGACGAGCTCACAGCTTACCTGGTGTTGAGTGGTTACTGGAGCCCATAGACATCTACAACGTAAATGCCACAACCCACTTTGAGAGATGAGTTCTAAGGTCTCAGTATAGTTACAACGGCTGCCCTACCCTTCAAACCGAAACGCATGCTGCTTCACGGCATAAATAGGCAGGGTGGTGGTACCTACCCGTGCGGACTCACAAGAGGTCCTACCACCAGCTATGTGTAAAAATCCCTTAAGTCACTCTCTCTAATAAACAAAATGAAACAGATGAATCCACTGCGTTGAACACTTACGTATATTACCTATACCGTGTCTACACCGATAAATAAAGACTTTTAGTCTCTAAATTGGACATCTACGATTTTTTGATACTATCCTATCTGACTAAGCTAACAACTTTGGACGAACCAAACAAAAAAAAACATTTGCATCCTTTGAAGCCATTAAGGATTTTCAATTAAAAATGCTTTTTCCTCTCATTTTTCGCTAAACATTGGATTAAAAACTAAGATCGATCGGGAACCAAAACGAAGTCGTTAACACGAACGATGCTGGAATCATTCAATTTAAGATTTAATAGTAACAATTAATTCCAGAATGCATTTTCTGAATCCAGTAAAGCACTTGTTACATCAAAATCCATTTCCGTAATTGAAACTCAGAAAACCCTCGTTACAAAACTTCGAAATCTGTTCATGTCATTTCAAAACATTTGTAGCCGTTTAAAAATATTCAAATTTTCATCAGATTAAATGAAACTGTTTGATTTGTTTTATTTTATTAAGAAAAGCCGATAGAGTTTGGTTCTTGTGAATGCAAAAATAAGATTTAAGTACAAACTGGTGGTAGGACCTCTTGAGAGTCCGCGCGGGTAGGTACCACCACCCTGCCTATTTCTGCCGTGAAGCAGTAATGCGTTTCGATTTGAAGGGTGGGGCAGCCGTTGTAACTATACCTGAGACCTTAGAACTTATGTCTCAAGGTGGGTGGCGCATTTACGCTGTAGATGTCTATGGGCTCCAGTTACCCCTTAACACTAGGTGGGCTGTGAGCTCGTCCACTCATCTAAGCCATAAAAAAAAAAACTAAAATTTCTAAACAATGTTTTGATGTTGTTTTTTTGTTAGTTAAAATTTTGTCGAAATTGTAATTGTGGTTGGCTGTCCTGGATTCTTTTATATTTATTAGCAACGGAATAAAACGAGATGTTTCTACTTATCTGTCGAGTAAGAAAATTAATAAAGTTTATAAATTTGTTGATGGAAATTGAAGTTAATTATTGATGAATACTCAATTCAGCTTCTTATATTTAAAAGGTGCGGGAACTGGTTTCATAGTAGTCAAAAACAAATCAAAATATTAATGATCGTTACAAATGAACACGAGATAGATAGGTCGTGGGCTATTCTATATTTAAAATGAAATATAATAACGAAACTTAATTTCAAACTGTCGTAATGAGGCCAATGAACATAAATAAAATTAAAAGTATGTACTTTAAAACTTGCCTGCTCACGGCGAAAACTAAAAAAAAAAATACGATCATAAAAAATTTTAAGTACCCACCGCATCCAAACTTAAAACTGCAGTTGGCGTACAAACAATATATCTCCCAGAAATGGAATAACTAGAGGAATTCACTTCGCTTGCTCCCGTTTTATTAGCGAGTGATTTGAACGTGAAACTTGCACTGCATACATTTTCTGATAATAGAGGCCGGACTTAATATTCGTAGCAGAAATATATCTCAAATATTTTAGAAGAGACTAGCTGACCCGGTAGACTTCGTAATGCCTCAATCGATAGATAAAAGACCTAAACTTTTGTATAAAATAAACTTAAAACAAACAAAAGGAATAGGTCCGACGGGGACACATCAAAGGAAAAACAAAATTGTTATTTTTATTCAATTCCGTGTATTTTCATATTTATCTACCTTTTAAACCTTCTCTGGACTTCCACAAATAATTCAAGACCAAAATTAGCCAAATCGGTCCAGCCATTCTCGAGTTTTAGCGAGACTAACGAACAGCAATAAATTTTTATATATAAGTATATAGATGTTTGACAAATGAGTCCACGGTCTCTCAGATGTTAAGCAGTCACTAAAGCTCAAGAGTATTTAATTGCCGCCGCTCACCTTGAAACGTAAGATCGATGGTTTTTTTCATGACACCAGTTCGATAAACCAGCCCACGGCCCACGTGGTAGTAAGTAGTTACCGGGGACTATAAACTTGGATACCGTCACCCACCTTATAACACCAGGAACTCTCAAATTATGTATTGTGTACTACCCTCAAACTGGCATCGGCTATACCGGCCGGTATACTGCAGAAATAAGTAAGGTTTTGGTACCTACCCGTTGCGTGTTCACAATACCATCAACGCGTCTATTTCTGCCAGTGGAATAATCAACATTGTCCATGAGGCATGATGTCGAACCAATGTTTTTCTTTTGTCTTATTGCTTAGGTGGGTGGACAAGCTCACGGCCCACCTGGTGTTAAGGGGCCACCGGAGCCCATAGACATCTACAACGTAAATGCCGCAACCTACCTTGAAGTATGAGGTATCCGTTTTTACAGTACAACAGCTGCTCCACCCTTCAAGCCGAAACGCATTAGTGTTTCGCGGCCAAAATAGGCAGGGTGGTACAGTAAATCGGAACCAGACTTTCCTACATTTCAAGCTGTCTAAGATTGGAGTCAAATGACAAAATCAATCAGTTAACATGATTTTTCATAAACTCAATCAACATCCTCTACTATAGATCATTTTTATTTAGTCATTTTCCAATGCGCAATTCAATACAACCTATAAATAACTCAGTAGCTCCGTAAGATCCACTTTTCTAACCTCCGAGAACACATATTGACATCGCATTTCACAAACATTTGCCTAGGGAGTGCTCGGGTGACGTCACGTTGACCTGAATACATCGAGCTTGTGACAACGTACGTTGAATACATAGGGCTTTCCATAATTTAATGATTCCACAATCTAATGATTGTTATGAAAACAAAAAAATCTCCCTGCATTTATGTGATGCAAAGTAATAAATAATAAATACTGTTTAATTATATGAGTTAGGGATATAACTAGCTAGAAGTGTACCTTTATTATTTTTTGGGAAAATTTAAGTTTATACTCGAGCAACAAAGACTCTCTCTCTCTCTCTCTCTCTCTCTCTCTCTCTCTCTCTCTCTCTCTCTCTCTCTCTCTCTCTCTCTCTGGTTCTTGCCGTGTGAAATTTCCAGTCCAAAGCAAGACCAATCAAGCTCGCTAATTAAATCACGGATACATTATTAAATAAGGACTTCCGTTCGCTATTGTTTTTGTAGCTTTCCACGCTTTCAACCTATTTTGGTCTGATGTTGGTTCGTAGGAAGAAAACTCCTGTTAAAGTTATATTACCTTTTAGTTATATTTCTGTGTACAATTAAGAAGTAGAATCTTTTTTTTTATTGCTTAGATGGATGGGCGAGCTCATAGCCCACCTGGTGTTAAATGGTTACTGGAGCCCATAGACATCTACAACGTAAATGCGCCACCGCACCTTGAGTTATAAGTTCTAAGATCTCAGTATAGTTACAACGGCTGCCCTACCCTTCAGACCGAAACGCATTACTGCTTCACGGCAGAAATAGGCAGGGCGGTGGTACCTACCCGTGCGGACTCTCAAGAGGTCCTACCACCAGTATATAATTATATAATTATCTATATAATTATTATAATCAATTAAGTATTTGTACTAATCACAGCAAATTTTATGTAGGATTAATCTTTTAAACTTTTCAATATAAAGTTATAAGTTATAAATATTTACTAACAATCACGCCACGTTAACTGGTCCCGTGATAAGTTCGTAAAGAACTTGTGTTACAGGTACCAGATAACGGAAATAAATGTAAGATTTTTATTATACACATACATATATTTAATATACATCCATAACCTTGGAAAATATATTTATATTTATCATACAAATATCTTCCCTTGGCGGGATTCGAACCCGCGACCCCCTAGTGTAGTGATCACGTCACTTACCACTACACCAGACGGACGTTAAATGAACAAAGAAGATTTTGATTTATAGTAGTAGTACTGTAGTTTGATTTCCCCCCAAAATTTCATTTTGCAGTACATTAACCCACCTTGGATATTGGGATTTGTTTTTTTTTGTCGCTTGCATTAGATAGGTGAAGAAGTATGTGAACCTCACAGAGGAAGTGTGGAAGTAACCCCGGTAATCAACAAATTAAACAGCGGACGGTTATCGTGGTATGGACATGTGATGCGTAGAGAGAAGATGCATGTGACTAGGAGATGTATAGAAATAGTAGTGCAAGGTAGAGGGGGAATAGGTCGACCGAAGAAGACATGGATGGAGTTTGTGAATGACGATATGAGAGAGAGAGAGGAGTGAGTGTTGAGATGACAGCTGATAGAAGAGAATGGAAGAGAAAATCTAGCTATGCCAACCCCATCTAGTGGGATAAGGTGGAGAAAAAGAAGAGCTTGCATTAGATATGTGATTGAACTTACAGTTCACCCGATATTAACTTAAATCGGAAGCCACAGCCACCTAGCCACCGCAACACAGCAACTTGAACACCACTGACATCAAAACATAAGGTTGTGTTTTCATTCGTCTAGTGTTTAAGAGCTCTAGAGCTCTGTTTAGGAATTAGATCTAGGCAGAATTATATCTTAGGAATACTGCAACTTTAAACGGATGACCGGTCTATCTATCTAGGGCCATAATATACTTAACAGTAACTTAAGTAGATCAGCGAAACATGGATCCAAGCTGTAATTGAAAATAGCACCATCTAGATATAATTTTACTTTGTTTTTCGTTCCAAGCACGAAAAAACCTAACTTAAGCTGTAAGATGTTAGTAATACCAATCTGCTTTAAAAACGCATTTTGTGTACCGAAGTTATAAACATACTACATTGGAAGGGTCAACTAACGTTCGTTCAATCACATAGGCACACAACGTGTAAAACAGATTACATGTGTACATGCATAACGGCAGCTAGTAAGCAACACAAGTCTCTTAATTCAGCCTAAATCATTAATAGAATTATTAGGTTCCGCAGTTTTATGAATGGTACAATAGAATTTTAGAGCAATTCTATTAGAGCCTCATTTAGCGTTTTTAAACTAAACTCATGCATCTATTCAACTTTCTTCTTTTACAAATTGGAATATTTCAGTACATTAGAAAACCTGACAAGTTCTTAAATGAAATACGAGAGAAGAGAATTCCTAAAAGAATAACCTGGGTTAGTTTTATACCGGTACGCAGTTACAGCAATGGCATGTAGGATTAATTTATGTACACAAAGAGTGAAATAAAATTATACTCGCTCCTAAAGCAACAATAACATTGAAACCGCAGCGCAACTTTCAGCCAGATAAATTAATTTATGGTTAAGCCCTCGATTCGGACCATCAAAATATTCCGCTGTGAAATAACTCCTCGCAAAGCCGAATTTTACTGTCTAGATAATTTTAACACAACAGCCACAAGCAATTTCGCGTAAAACTCGGAAGGTGTGCGGAACAAGAGTAGTTTACAGAGCGGTGTGCTTATTTTTAAGATGAGAGAGATTTTGTTCTTGGGAACAATTGACGTTCTGGAACACCGGAGCTTATTATCGTGTGATACCTCGTCGCGTTGCAACCGGCTTGGCATTTTCCATTGACTCTATTTTTACAATAACAACTAAAGTTAGAAGTAAAAGGTAACGTGGGGCTCATTGTATATTATTATCAGCTGTTGTAGATATAATAAAATGCGTACCTCATTTTCGATCATTTGTGACAGAATCGGCCATGTTTTCTTCGATTGTCATCTGAACTCAAACACCACCTACGTTCTACCCACGTGGTGGCAGTGCGGTCTGATAAATAAGCACTTCAAACCCAACGTCACAATTGACTACAGAAATAGGTAAATTGGAGATTTTCTTGGTAAAATTTGAAATGTATTATACTTTACACGGCAATTAAGGTATTAATCTAAATGCAACAATACAATAATACAATATCAATAGTTATTTGATTATATAATTTAATTTTCTTGGTAGTTGTTTGGTATTTATAATATAAAGTATATACTTATTATACTTATATACAAACAAGTATTATATATTATTAAAAACATTTCATAACATATAACATTGAGATCATGAATGATCATGATGGAAAAACGATCTCATAACATTGAGATCGTTTTTTCGTCATTGTCACCGTATGACGTATACAAGCCCGTTAATAAATTGTAGTCTCCAAAGTGTAATAGATTATTAAGCCACCTGTCTAAAAATTACATAAATTAGTCGATTTGCAGACATTAAGAAACTTAGTTAGGTGGTATCAGCAATTTTATTTTAGTAATTATTGAGTCATTATTTACTACTCCTAATATACAAATTATTACAATATCTCGTAATCGTGTCCAACGTGTCTCACCAATAAATAAACACACCTGTCTATGATAATTAACTCTCATCTTCCTTGCACCGTGTTCCTCAGTTGAGGGTCGCGACCTTTACAGAGCACTTTTGTTTGGACTATGTTTCTCCAGTCATTCTCTCATACACATATTTAATTATTATAAAAATATTTAATACTAATTTCTTAGCTGAAAGTACCCGAGCTATTTAAGCAAGAGTGCTTCCTGTCTTTACTCAGGCAGGGGCTTGTTGTGAAGGCAGGAAGTTGTAAAAACTAGAAGGCGCAAAACTTTCGAATCTTTTGTCTGTGTTACTTTAAAGAAGAAACTTTCACGTCACATTATAATTAAAAGTATACGGAAAGACCTCTTTGGATATACTTTCTTGGGAAATTTAGCCGATTAATAATAGGTACTTTTTGAACTTGATCACTTCTATAATGGAAGTAGTATAATGTCAATGCGTTTTATATTGTAACTAGATTTTAGATGACGCTTCCTCGGGTTGACATAGAAAAAAAAATCGCCCTTCGCGAATATTCCTTTTTTTCTGGATAAAAAGTACCCTTTTCGTCCTTAATGTTATCCTTGACAGTGTATTAAATTCCATGACGATCAATTCAGTAATTAAGATGTGAAAGCGTAAGAAGCAAACAAACAAACTAACTTTAACATGTATAATATTAAGGATGAAGAGAATATTTATGATACTTTCCAACTAAAACAATTTCCTCGGTTAAATTTGTAAACGAAAACGAACAATTAACCGAAATTTTATAATTAAATTAACGTAAACTTTTCGACATCAGTGAGAGACGTTCGCTATGGTTTACCAAAATCACGGGTCTTATGCTCCCTGATCCAACGAATTTCTGAGACGTTGCCCTGACTAATCGATTTTTATTATTTCGCTAACCACTACCACCTCTCAATATCAATGCGTGTTGATCAATTAACAAAAAAAAAATACTATACACAAATTCTCGATCACGAAGTTACAACAAAGGAATTAAGATGTCCGAAACAACGTGAATTAAATGATATTTGATATAACTACTGAAACGAAATAATTCAATAAGCCCGAATGTTTGGACTGGTGAGAAATTTAATATTGGTTCTAGGAATTAATGCAGATTTAGATCTGGATTAATATCTGAAATATTTCAGGACTTTGATGTAGATATTAGACCACCTGAAAGCACAGGTTCGGTTTGCTTCATGAAATTCCAAATTGTGACCTTTTAGTATTCGTTTATGCTATATCTGATCTTCCTGAATATATTATCTGACATTTTGTTTTATGAAAATATTATATATTAATATATTAATTATGTGACAGGTTTTATTGTTTCATTTTAATGGATACATCCAAATTATTTAAAATGAAGCCGTAAATAGATTTATGTTTGTTGGTCTGTAGATTCGTCTCGTTTATACCGATTTGGATATATTTTCAATTATGTATTAAATACAGCTTGGTCTTACGTTCACTTAATCCATTTAAATCTCGTTAAGTGTTTTTTTTTATTATTTGGAATTCAGAACAACTGTCGTCCAGGATAACATTTTTTTACGTGCTGAAGTAATTGGCAATATTAATAAGTCCATGAATTTTGTTAAAGTTTCGTTATAACATGAATTTAGTTGTGTGATAAAACGTAGCTTCTATCTTAAATTTTAGGTAAAACTTCAATACGATATTTTATCGTACTTTCTACCATTAGTGTTATTTGATTATCGAAATTTATGGCATCTGGTAAATAATTGTTCGAAAAACGTTATATGCCTTTAAACTGATGAAAGTCTTGCTATAAGAAAAACTAGAATTTGCATAAAGTGGATGAATAATATAAGTACATATACGTTTTGAAGGTAATAGATAAATATATAAAATAAGAAATTAATTATTCTTAACATCTGAAATATCCTGAATTTGTTCTGGTGGATAAAGCGTGAATAAAGTGGATAAATAATAATTTTTCACACTTTCCAACATCGCATTGTATTTAAATTGTTAACTTATTATTTATTATTTTTATTTCAAGTATTCATTTAAGGATTATGGTCATCTATGTATATGAACGCTAACTTCAACATATCACTCTATGAGGGCTATGTACACATATCGGTGAAAATTTCATAATTTATAAAATACAAAAATAATACACGAATGGAAATATTATGTTCAAAATACGTATGACTTAAAGATAATAACAAAGTTTCACTATGAACGCATATGTGCGGACACTGGGTTTCCAAATGTGGCTGGCTCTCCATACCGAGTGCACGAACTTACTTGAGCAAAAACTAACTGCTGCATGTTGAATATTAATTCAATTAATAATTTTAGTTTTAAATAGTAAACCCTATGTCAAACCTAACTTTCTTTGTACAATTTTTAAATATCACCTTACTGATTTGATATTGGAAGCTATCGCTATGGAAGCTATTTGGAAGTTAATGAATATATAATTTTAAACCAAGTATCCGATTTAAATCTGAAGTATTTTTTTCAGTTTGTTAAGGAAAGAAGCTGAAACAATAAATGTAAAAACAACTCTAAAATTCAGACATCAAAATTTTCAAACCCTAACATTAAGAATGTATTTCTCGAAATTGTAAGATTTAGTCTTATCCAATAAGCTCCTCGAATCAATAGTTACAACTCTTTATTCATGTTTGTCCTTTAGATATATTACCATGACAACAAACAGCATACAATTTAAAACCAATAAGGCAAAGAGAATAAAATGCATTATAGAACATAATAGAACAGCAGGACGATTGAGTACATTAAGAGAAAACAGGAAATGTAGCCTCTTTACGCCATAGCTAATGTCATCTCAAGTTACGGTACTGAATAAGCATAGCGATCAATAGGTACGTCGTCATTATGGATACACCCTGAATACGCTTACGGTACAGGAATCCAAAAACTCATTACTTTTCTTCAACCAGAGATTGTCGCTTTTATTTTATTACGTAATTTAGAGCTCAAACTCGGCCAACTGTGTAATTTATTTCATTAGATATTTCAAAACTGTATCGTTTTTTTTAATTGTTTTTTTATTGCGTAGATGGGTGTACGAGCTCACAGCCCACCTGGTGTTAAGTGGTTACTGGAGCCCATAGACATCTACAATGTAAATGCGCCACCCACCTCGAGATATAAGTTCTAAGGTCTCAAGTATAGTTACAACGGCTGCCCCACCCTTCAAACCGAAACCCATTACTGCTTCACGGCAGAAATAGGCAGGGTGGTGGTACCTACCCGCGCGTACTCACAAGAGGTCCAACCACCAGTAAAGTCTGAAGTCGTCTGAAGTGATTCACAGCATTGGAGTGGTTTCACTGAAATTGTCAAAGAATTAAAGACCTGGAAAACGATATCGTAAACTCTACGTAATTATTGCGGCGAACTGCTAAAGTTTGAAAAACAATTTTACTGTTCCAAGACACAGTTCTCGGCTCAAGGAGTAATAAGGTTTTCGAGCTTACATTGCAAAGGTAAAATGCTTTAATGACAATTGAAAATGTAAATATATTATATTATTTTCTTTATAAAAAATAAAAATGGCTCCATTCAATCAGGTAACCCTTTGAAAATTTTAGATAAGATAAATGCTGCAACGTTCGTAATCTCTGTAAGAGAATCAGTAAATAGCGGAAGAAACAAATATTAGATGAACATTAGTACCAGCAGCTTTTCTCTGAAAATGAGAATTTTGTTAAACTCTTTTCTTGTTGGATAGATTTTCATCTGAGCAACGCTTATAAAAGAAATAGATTTTTAACTTCTAATTTTTAGCGTATGAAAGGTATGCCTAAATTTATTTAATTTCTTTTTCGTCAAGTAAAATTAAAAAGGAATTCAATATCAACGCTGTGTTAATGCAAATATCGAAGTAAAATTTGTCACAATAAAATTGGATGAATTCCAATTTGTGTGATTGTTGTTTTTTCGTTAAGTTTTCAAATCACTATCTCCAGATCAAAGAGGAATCAAACAAATTTGATCTAAGACAATAATCAACGTGCGGATAAATAAGAATACATATATCACCCAAGACAGCTCAAGGGCCCATAAAACGAAATACAAATAAGCGCGAATGTGCAAGTCATCGGCTATTTATCAAAGCCTCGTTTCGAACTTCACGCGCCAGTCACTTAATGTAAATCCATTTAATTTATTAACAGCTAGGATAGCCGCTCTTTTGTTTTGGGATTTAAACTTAACAGCAAATTCTAAAGGATATATCGTTGAAAGGGTTGACATTTTTATTCTTTTTTTGTTTTTTTTATTGCTTAAATGTGTGGACGAGCTCACTTTAAGATCTTTCACTTCAAGATATTCGCTTTAAGATCATCTTTAAGATTTTTGGTAACAGCATCATCACTAAATTTAGTCTCAGCAAATCATTCTTAAATGCAAACTAAAATTGACGAATTAATAAAGAGGAAAAAATCCGATTAACGAACATTCCAAAATCACTGGAAATATTTACAGTAAAAAAAACAAGGCATTTCAAAGTATCCCAAGTAAAGTTGTTGATAAAAATCCCAAATTATGGACGATGCGAGCTTGTTAAGAAGATCACGTAATTCCGTCCAAAAAACATGGGTATTCGGCGTGGGTTGTATTCCATCGCGAAAGAAAGAACTTTTCAAATATATCTCAATTACAATCTCCTTCAACATCTCCAGCCAACTTCACAAGAAGCTACTTATGAAGACAGCCAACAAAGTACAAGGTATAATATAAGTGGAAAAATAAGAATAAAATAAAACCTTGATGAAGCAGCGTATTTATTGAATTTAAGTACATTGGTAGTGACCAATGTACTTAAATTCAATAAATAGGCTGGAGTTTGAGTAGTTTTTATTGTTTATTTCGGAAAGACGACGACGAAGACGACTTACATATTATTCTTCAATAAAACATCTTTTTCATATTCTATTCTACATATTTTTTTACAGTGAGTATGTTATCGTGAGTACAATCTTTAAAGGAATTTGTAAATTCCATTCATATGTTGATCCAAACCCCTATTTTACGAATGTTTTCGATCGCGTCACTTTAGATTCGCTTAAAAACTGATTAACTACTTTGCTTTGTTATTATTATTATTATTGCTTGTCTATCCTACCTATCTGCCAGTAGCCTCGAGATTCTCTTTAGGCTTCACCCTTTCTGATGTGCTATCTCACGGGGCTCCGAAAGAGTTTGCTAACATAACCTTTAGCAAGAAAAGCGCTTCGCTAAATCTTCCACTGGATCAGAATCACGAACCACTAAGAAAATCCGCAGATAAACTCATTAAGTTGTGTTTATGGGAGGTTTTACCTAATCCATCTTGGCTCTTAAATTATGAATCACCTAATCCAATTAAATGTAGATTGACTTTACTAATTGTCATAAACAACGTAATATTCCGTAATTAAACACACATACACTAAACGAGAATCTCAAACAATTTCGTTGTTCATTAAGTACTAATTTTCTTCAAGGGTACCTACATAATTACGACAGATCCCCAGAAATATTTAACTGCAAATAGAAGTAATATTAAGGCAAGTTATACTTCTTAATTTAAAGATACTTAACTTAGAGATACTTAAAATACCTTTGAAACATATACAATTGAAATAGATACCAATTTCAGAAATCTACCTTATCACATATTAAACTGGTTGACTAAGATTAAAAAAAATGCTCCTTAATGAGGCGTTTGAACGAATTTAATGTTTCAATATTTAATTACATGATTCTTCTTACTGTCCCTTTAGCTGGAATCGCCCTTGGGCTATCAACGATTTGGTAGAGAAAAAAATACTCACTCAAATTTTCATTAACGAAATGGCCAACATAAATGGCCAACATAAATAAATTGGTCAATCATTGAACCATCATCTGAGTTATTGGAACGAGCTGTCCTCAATGGCCCGTGAAGGCTTAGCCATGTCCTGCCTCTGGAGGGACAAAGGGCAATGAGATGTTTCCTTCGAAATTAGCCCTAATCTCGGTCTCAAATTACGTGACCGGATTACGACAAGATTAAGATAAAATATCTACCGACTAAAATATGAAGTAATTATGAATTTATTACCTAAATCTTTTCACAGCGTTTCTATAGTATTTAAATTATTCGAAGTTTGTATTAACGTTTTAGTTTGTAAATGTGTATTTAGATACTCAATATCTGTAGTCAAAAGACATTTTAGTTTTAATAAATTGAAGATTGTTTTAATATTATAAATATTACTAGCGACCCGCCCTCGCTTCGCTTCGGAAACTGTAATTTATTACCTATTTCTCCACTATTTAATGGATATTATTATACATATAAACCTTCCTCTTTAATCACTCTATCTATTAAAAAAAACCGCATCAAAATCAGTTGCGTAGTTTTAAAGATTTAAGCATACATAGGGACAGACAGATATAGGGACAGACAAAGAGACTTTGTTTTATACTATGTAGTGATAAAGCATATTTGGCATTTCAGAAATCAATTGATAAGGAACTAACCTACAAAACCCACGTTCCAATATCATTTGCAGTTCTAAATGGGCTATGGTGTGTCCATTTATAATGGCTCCACCCTATCTTTTCCCTTGTGTGTCGTAAAAAGCGATGATGGCATTCACCGCAGAATAGATAGAAGCGTTCTCGCAGTATTATGCTTAGTAGCCTATGTAAAAATTTTTTATTGCTTAGATGGGTGGACGAGCTCACAGCCCACCTGGTGTTAAGTGGTTACTGGAGCCCATAGACATCTACGACGTAAATGCGCCACCCACCTTGAGATATCAGTTCTAAGGTCTCAGTATAGTTACAACGGCTGCCCCGCCCTTTAAACCGAAACGCATTACTGCTTCACGGCAGAAATAGGCAAGGTGGTGGTACCTACCCGCGCGGACGCACAAGAGGTCCTACCACCAGTAATTACGCAAATTATAATTTTGTGGGTTTGATTTTTATTACACGATGTTATTCCTTCACCGTGGAAGTCAATCGTGAACATTTGTTGTGTACGTATTTCATTAGAAAAATTGGTACCCGCCTGGGATTCGAACGCATCGCTCAATACGAATGCATCAGACGTCTTTATCCTTTAGGCCACGACGACTTCACTATGCGTATTCCGTCATCTTATAATTGTACTGTAAACGATACGATTAATTTTGGTCATATTATAATTTCCGACATTATAATGTCAATAAAAACGTGAGATTAAGCCAATTTGAACTTTAAAATGAAGTATTTGCGTTTTAAAATGGGCCCACGTACCCAAATTGAAAATTTTAAATGTGAAAATGGTTTTAAATATCGTAATTTTTGTTTAAATATAAACTCCAAATGTTACAAATGATCCAAATGTTGAATAACGACTCTTTCTTCTAGTACATCAAAGCAAAATTAGGAAAGACTACCGTTCAGTACAACTTGTATAAACTGTGCTATGCTACACGTGCACGGAGAAGCCTACGAAACCTTTTATTTGCAGTATTGATAGGAAATATTATGGCCTCGTACTCTCTTTATGCAGTATAAAAAATTAAAAATGGAAGTAAGTATACTCGTCTTAAAAAAATAAAATTATAATCTATGAACGATGAACTATAAAACCAAACAGAAAAATTAATAAACATCATGAAACCTTAAATATTAGTAGTAGATCTGTGATCGCATTGATTATATAAATTTAAAATTATTTGAATAAAAATTAAACTGTCTTTTTTAACACGAAAATAACAAAGTTTCAAACAATTAAAATTTTAACAGTAACCATTTTATAACATAATTAATCTCAACAAAACCCACCTAATCTAACTCAAAATCCATTCCTAACATTCTTCCTTTAATTATCAGACTCCAGCATCATTAATTAACTAAGCACATCATGTAATAAAACCTCTGAAATTGCGTACAAAAGCCATTACCGGGGCAACGGCCGAACGCCATATATCAACCGCTGGTTATTTATGTACAGCATTCATTGCCGCGTGACAACGCTGTTTGATGTTGCAGCCGTTACTGAAGCGCCAGTGTGACCGTATTTAGATTCAGAACAGTTTAAATTCGATATTTCACTGCGAGGCTGAACAGCGAAATTGATTTCGGTGCTCAATGTTGCGTTTTGGACATTTCTGTGAATAATTACAGTGGGGAAGTGCGCTTGTGCTTTAACCCGCAATTTTTAGCTTTTGGATATAGTTTTATTCGAAATTTATACCATATAATAACATAATAATATATATCTATACTAATATTATAAAGAGGAAAGATTTGTGTGTTTGTTTGTATTGAATAGGCTCCGAAACTACTGAACCGATTTGAAAAATTCTTTCACTGTTTGGAAGCTACACTATTCCCGAGTGACATAGGCTATAATCTTTTTTGAAAAAAAATAAGGGGTCCTTACTAAAACTTTTTTTTTTGTAACTATACTGAGACCTTAGAACTTATATCTCAAGGTGGGTGGCGCATTTACGTCGTAGATGTCTATGGGCTCCAGTAACCACTTAACGCCAAGTGGGCTGTGAGCTCGTCCACCGATCTAAGCAATAAAAAAAAACCCAAGGTGTAAGAAAATTGCCTAAAATATTCTTTACATCGCGTGCCCTGCGAAAACTATTGATGATGGAATAAAATAATGTACTACGACTTTGTAGAGCACATTATTATTTACAAAAAGTGTCGCGACAGCATATTTCTGACTATTATAGTTATGCCGCAATAAGTGTTATTTTATTTAAAAAAATAAAACAACGTCCAATATCATTGAAATTTTTGTTGACCCGAGCGGAGCCGGAGCGGGCCGCTAGTATGTCAATAAAGTGATGACAACATTAGAAATTTAAAACAATAGATGAGGTACCTGGCAATTTGGAACACATCCAATTTGTGTTTTAGAAAGAAATGTAACATGTTGCAATCCTTTGAAAGTTAGTCACTCCAACTCAGACCAGAGTCCGTAAACTAAGATTCGATTATTATGTAGATACCAATCCATTAGTACAGAAAACCACGAATGAACGAACAAACTGTCATATTTACTACGAAAGAATCAGATATACCCGCTGTTGACTGCCTCATGTCGTTTCCTATGATAAAAAGTATCCCTTGTGTTAAAAACCCTGGCGTTATCTTTGTATCAAATTTCCGCCAAAATCATGACATTTATGAACATAAAAACCTTTATTTATAGAATTTATATTTATAGAATAAATATTATTATCTATACGGCTTAAATTGCCGCCCAACCTATATAAAGCTCTGATAAACACAAGGTCCACCAGTACTAATGACATCATTTGGGGCAAAAGTGAATAATATACTTATAGTATAATAAATAATAATAAAGATAGAATATAGTTCTTTTAAACCACTACTTATATACTTAAAAGAGTGTATATATATATACATAGTCGATGTCAAACCAAAATCTACTATGTGCAAAAACTCTATTTTGAATTAACGAGTAAAACATTTTCGTATAAAATTTTATATGAAGCTGAATTTTTAAGAACCATATGAAACGAAAGCTATAGATAAATATAAAAAGCCATAGACACATAAAAGCTTTTTATACGGTAGATAGGGCTGTGAACTATACGAAAAGGTCAAAAAGAAAAATCTCAAAAAGTGCACATAGCAGATTTTGGTTTGACAACGACGACATGACATATATGACATCATGAGATGTCATCATCATCAATGTAGTGATGGGTCAGCTTGTTATGACTTGATAAATTCGTAATCTACCTCATGGTATCGATACGAAAACCAAAAAATACATTTATCTTGACTGGACAATGGTAATTATTTTAAAAAACTTATTAATGTGACTTATTCGTTAGAAGTTTACCTAATTATCTAAAGGTTATAAAAACTATCCTAAATCTTTAAAAAAAATAAACTAAATTGCAACTCTCGCGAAAACGAAGATTATGCAAATTGTTTGATTAAGTATGCACGCGGCCCTGCTCAAAATACCCACTTGATTAAGAGACGCGCTTGGAATTCGTAGAGCAGTTAGTTACCTGTCGTCGTCATGTTTGAGATCGTAAGTACATAATTTAGTTCTACAAACATAGTAGCCTCGATTCATCAAAGGGTTCGAAGCTAAAACATGTAACGAAGCCATAATATTAGTATGTCATAGCATATTATCAAAGTATTTGAAATTATATGAATATTAATTGCAAATGAAAAAACTGCGTAATTTTTCTAATGAAATAAAATAAAATATATATATTTTTTTTTATTGCCTTTGTAGGCAGACGAACATACGGCCCACCTGATGGGGAGTGGTTACCGTCGCCCATGGACTTCAGCAATGCCAAGGGCAGAGCCAAGCCGCTGCCTACCTCTGAAATTACTTGAACTGAAATTACTTGAATGAACTTAGAAATAAAAATACTTAGCAAGTGTTGATTGACGATTGACTTCCACGGTGAAGGAATAACACCGTGTAATAAAAATCAAACCGGCAAAATTATAATTTGCCTATTTACTGGTGGTAGGACGTCTTTTGAGTCCGCACGGGTAAGTACCACCAATTTCTGCCATGAAGCCGTAATGCGTTTCGGTTTGAAGGGTGGAGGAATTGGCGTGCAGGTTTACAGTACGCCCTGCTGTCATCAAAAGGCCAATTGATGATCGCAACTGTATTATATAATATTCAGAGAATACCAGTACTTATTTTTCAGTGAATCCCCTATGCATTAAACAAACTTAAATAAAGCAGCAAACAAAGTTTAAGTCTAAATAATGTCTCATTACAGAGTTCGGACGATAACTTTTATACGCCATCTGCGCTAATAGTTGAACTTGTTGAACTTAATCATCGGAATTTGGCATATTTTTAAACTTTTTAATAATTATTAAAACAAGTTTTTGAATTTATAACGACGTTTTTCACTCTCAGCCCACGTTCGTATTTAATTTAAAATCCAGTTTAAAATATCATATCACTTAGTTTTCTTCACATGAGTTCAGGTTTTTGCTAACATTTTTAAATTTTTTTTTTTTTTTTTTTTATTGCTTAGATGGGTGGACGAGCTCACAGCCCACCTGGTGTTAAGTGGTTACTGGAGCCCATAGACATCTACAACTTAAATGCGCCACCCACCTTGAGATATAAGTTCTAAGGTCTCAGTATAGTTACAACGGCTACCCCACCCTTCAAACCGAAACGCATTACTGCTTCACGGCAGAAATAGGCAGGGCGGTGGTACCTACCCGTGCAGACTCACAATAGGTCCTACCACCAGTGATTACGCAAATTAAAATTTTGCGGGTTTTGTTTTTTATTACACGATGTTATTCCTTCACCGTGGAAGTCAATCGTGAACATTTGTTAAGTACGTATTTCATTCGAAAAATTGGTACCCGCCTGCGGGATTCGAACACCGGTGCATCGCAACAACGAATGCACCGGACGTCTTATCCTTTAGGCCACGACGACTTTTTGAAATTAATGACAAAAGACAATTGGGTGCGTTACAGTACCAGCTCTATCATAACTGCAAATCTGGTGTTCGGCGGTTACCTTTTGATAACTAAGGCGAAAAAAAATCTAACATTAAAAAAATAATCAATATTAGTCTATAGAATTATAATTACATGAATTATTTTACAAAAAATTTTTTTCATGTGTTACAAAAAATTTGAACAACCTTGAATCCTATG
This sequence comes from Bombyx mandarina, assembly GCF_003987935.1. Next base: position 339,641 of record NW_021011643.1, read on the forward strand.
AATTAGTTTTAGATATAACATCGATAATAACATCGATTAAATTACAAACATGACACCTTTTCATATGTAATAGTTAAAAAAAGTTAGAACAAATCACATTTCACAACATACACAATTTCCAAAAAAAATAACAACCTATCAACGTAAACATTTATCGTGAGAAATTATTTAATCAGAATAACTTATTATTATCCGAAAAGTAAACAGATATATTCGTGCGTTGACCAAACATAAGGCTATGTTTTTACATGAGTTTAGGGTTTTTACCGATTGTTACTTTTTTCTTTATAAGTACTGCTCAATTCCAGATCTTCGTAACTTTGGAAATATTATAACGATAAAAAATGGTGACGTTAAATCCTAAAAGTAGTTTTAATTATTTCTGCTCGCAAAAATCAAAGAAGATACGAAGTGGATATTAAAAAAAACCAGGTTTTTTTTTTAATATTACAAAAAGCCCCTAAAAATTCCCGCGAGAACACTGAAACCTAAGCCGTTGTATCTAAACTTTCTGTTTGTTGTCTTGTGTTCCGTTCAGACCCATCAGATAAACAATAAGTGAGAGCAGAACAGAAGATATCGTAAGGATACCGGAGTTAAATATATCCCACACCAACTCTCAGTTGAAAGGTCAATCCGCAAAGACAAATCCTGCGGCTACGAACAGGAGGGATGAAAGCGCGTGTGGTTACATTAGCCTGTTTACAGTGCCAAGTAAGCCGCAAATTGTTCGAACCCAATATAAATCATTAAGCCTTTCACAGTGAATTTTGGAAGGAAAAGTTCAATATTAGGGATTGGGTTCCGTGTTTCTTATTCAGTTTACATTGCACAAAAAACGAATGGCTTACAAAAGTTTGATGAGATATTGAGTGACCTAGGAAATCAAAGTCAATCAATTATTCATTTACATGATAAATTATATGATTTAAAGTTCGTTTTACTTTGTGTATGAAAAAATCCAATTGGGTGCATTTTGTAAAAGCAATTTTAACCGATGCCTAACCATAAATATTTATAATCCTTCCGAAAAATCCTTTGATGGATTTGAGTAAATATTCCAATGGTTCTCGTAATAGGATCGTTAAATTATATTACTTTTTTTAAATTTTTTCCTACGTCAGTCAAAGTTACATAAATTGAGGTTGCTCAATGGCAATTGTTGAATGGGAGCCAAATCCGCGCAGGTCAGACAGGCGACATAGTGTCTCGCCAACAAACAAACAGCCCATAAAAATTCACGACGTACATCTCTGAGACTAACTGGAATGCCCTACATTCTTGACCTTATCTGGCTGACAAAGTCGATACTTTGTGTCGTTTTTTCGATTGTGATTTTCTGGATGATGTCAGTCAGACAGCTAGCTGACTAATGCTTCATCTTACAGCTTAATTTTTTCAGTTTTGAGGTAATCATTTAATTTTGCACTAATTCAAGTAATAAATTTAGGTATAATATTATATTTTCAATGGTTTTCGTATGACATAAATAAAAGTACTATCATATTATTATGCAACTGACATCCATGACCACAAAAACCGTAAAATTAGTTCTAATTAGTTCTAATTTTGTACCCAAATAAAAATCATCAGTAAAGAAAAAGACGGACGCTACTCCAAAAGTTACTAGTCTCTGATAATTTGCTAGTTACAGCTAAATAACCACTGTTACTTTAATATTCATTAACCTTCTAGAAAATATTTCATTGAATTGTTTTGAAACTTCAAGTACGAGGGCGGCACTGAAAATTTCGGGAATTAACGAAGTGACACAACATTACTATTTAAAAATGTATTTATTGCTTTTCGAAGTATTCTCCGCAAAATTTGACACATTTTTCCATACGATGGAACCAATCATTGAAGCAACCATTCCATTCGGAAGTTGGGGTCTCCAAAATGGCCGTTTTGTAGACGTCCACAGCTTCTTCAGGTGATGAAAATCTCTGTCCACGCAATTTATTCTTTATTTTAGGGAAAGTATAGAAATCATTAGGGCTTAGGTCGGGGCTGTACGGCGGATGGTCTAATAATTCTATGTTTTCTTGCTCTAAAAACTCTTTTGTTCTGTGCGCGGTGTGAGAACTCGCATTGTCGTGATGGAGGATGATGCGGCGGTTGCAGTTCTCTTTACGGAGTTCAGAAACGACCTGTGGCAAACAAATGCTAGCATACCATTCTGCATTAACCGTTCTTTGTCCCTCAAGAGGAATAGTCGTAACATGGCCGGTTTTGGAGACAAACGTGGCCACCATTTTTTTTGCAACACTCCGTGAACGAACAATTTTTGTTGGCTTTAACTCATTTTCGAACACCCAAACTCGTGACTGGTTTTTTGTTTCGGGTTCGTACGCGTATATCCAGGATTCGTCACCTGATACAATGTTGTATACAGCATTTGAGGATCCTGCGTGGAATCTTTCGAGAGTTCTGACGCACCAAGTAACGCGAGCCGCTTTTTGCTCTTCACAGAGCGAATGCGGTATCCATCGGGAAAACAACTTTTTTACACCTAATTGTTCATGCAAGATTATTTGTATTTGACTCATGCCAATGTCTAAAGTTGCCTGAATTTCGCGGTATGTCACATGTCGATCTTCCTCAATCAGCTTACGCACAGCATCAACGTTTTCTTGGGTGACTGCAGTTTTTGGACGACCTTGACGGGGATCATCACTGAGCTTGACACGTCCACGTTGAAACTCAGCAAACCAGCGATAAATTGTGGTTTTGGATGGGGCTTCATCACCAAATGCAGAAATCATCCGGTCAACACACTGTTTTTGTGTTAAACCACTTCGAAAGTCATAATAAATCATCGCTCTTGAATTTTCTCGAGTCAATTTCATTTTCTCAACAACTAAACAAGTTTGACAAAACCTCGTGACAAGACCGAGAATATTTTTTTAAATAAATAAATGGTATTCGATTTTTAAAACCAAGGAGTTTTCAATTAAAAAGATTTTAATATGACAGGAACAGTGGAAATATTCCATTCCCGATACTTTTAGTGCAGCCTAATATTTTACATAAAGTATTACTAATATAGGTAAAACAGACGCTGCTACAGAAGCTGTCAGATTTTTCGAATCGAAACAGCTATAATTCATTTCCCATTTTCATAAATTCATCGGCGCGGCCGTATCCGTCATGGAGATTCCAATATATTTGCACAATATTATTATGAGATTTTCCAATGTTTCGTGAATATTAATTTTGCTATTTTAATACTTGCAAATGCTCATTTCGTTGTCACGAATCTGCTTCTCTGATCACCAAGATTTACTTGAATAATTTTCCATCTTAATTACCTATGAGTGAGAAACTGAATTAAGATTCAGAGCAGGCATCCGTTAAAATTCTTCCAATGCTATTACAACTATTAAAATGTAAAATAATTTCAAAAAGTAATTGCTTCACTATTCAACATTGGCCACAGTCACTAGGGTGACACACTGTAACTCAGTATACATGAATAATTTAAATATGTGTTCCAAGTCCTTTGCAAACATTACCTTTTTGAAGCCCTTTGCGCTATTATTACCACGTAGCTTATCTGACTATAATTACATAGAATTTCACCTTACAAATAAAGTTTAACTAAATAAAAATATTAAATTATAATTTTTTTTTAATGATTTTAGATAGAAGAAAACTCGCGGTCCATCTAAGATTAAGTAATAGGGTCGAAGAATTTATTATACTAGATTGATTGAAGAATAGATTGATTCTACGCAACTTTGTTATTTGTCCTGCGTACAAAGTCCATGTAGTAGTGGCTCCACGATTAAGGCATTCGATCATTACCACCCCCTGGTTGTCCCAGAAAAAATAGCCCATAATCTTACAGGCCGATGGAATCGTAATAAATTTTTTCGGAGTTGGAGATGAAGATCTCTAAAATGGTGAAGCTATGTTTCGTTATATATTTCGTATAATAGTTATGAATCGAGCCAAGAAATCGATCAACATCTTATTATCATCTGTAACACAAGTTCTTTACGAACTTATCACGGGACCAGTTAACGTGGCGTGATTGTTAGTAAAATAATCATTAATTTATTTTAAAAAAAAAATATATATATATATATATATATAGCAAATCCAAACAGCTTTGTACATTTCTCAGTCTCGTTTGTTTCTGCACGTCCGATTTGGGCGCTGCGTGCGCTGACACTTTTTTCATACCCAAATGGTTGCGTAAAATATTATGGACGCTTCGTACAGAAATCTTTATTTCTTTTGCTATAAAACAAACAGTAACACGAGTAACGAGAGAGTAACACGATCCGCCAAGACAATGTTTTGAACTTGTTTAATCATTTGTTCAGTCACTGCCGACGTAAGGCGGCCCGTGCGGGGTCGTCGTTAATGAAAGTTTTTCCTCGCTTGAACTACGCACACCAACGCGCCACCGTAGAATATGGAGGCGCATGAACCCCTAGTGCTGCTCCCAAGTCTTGGTTTTCCAGCTCTATAGTAAAAAAATATTCATGCAGAGATATAGTTTTGTTCCCTGTTGAGTTTGAGTTCCTTGAGGAGCACGAATGAGAGACATAATAAATTTTGAAGCTATTCTTTTAATTTATCGACACCTGCCTTCAAACCATGTTTTTGCCTGATATCGACATGCCGCGATGCAATGAACGTTTTAGTATCTCTGGATTTAGTAATCGTTCCTCACATGGGCGGGGCGTTAGTTCATTTGCCCCTATGTACTTTGAAATCTAGTTTTGAAGGATTATATTTATGTATTCCGTGTATTTCGTGTATACATCTTGTTTAATTTAGTCTTTTAGTTTTACTTATAATTTAATCAACGGCTACGTTTTTTTTCTACTTTGCTGTTTTCGTGGTCTCAAGGACGCTCCCGTGGTCTCACGCCTGGTGTCCTCATATCAAGCGATGCTACTATGCCCTTTGTATTCCTTATAAAGGGAAGCGGGTAAATTGATTTTAAATGAAGAAATATATTTAGAGAAAATATGTAGATATAGATTCAATTAGCAGAAACTGGTGCATTTAGGGTTCCAAAACGTACACTTAAAGTATTTTCTTCAGGAAATTCTAGTATTTAAACATAACATTATTTGCTAGAAATAACGGTTAAAAAATTAACGAACTACACAGAATTCAAATTAATTATACTTAAAGCATTTATGAAATAGCTTCCAGCACTAACAATAGTTAAGCTTCCGAAATGTGGAACGTGCAAATTTCCTGTCTAATATAATGGGTTGCGCCTTAATTCACGACCTTGGCTGCGACATAACCACCGTGTGCGTGACATAATGAATATTGTGTCACCTACGATAATTTCGTCAGCCTTTGATAATTGTGAAGTGTGTGGAGTTTCGTCTGAAACAAGCAAATAGTAAAAAGCAGACAAACCAACCAAATTCTTTTTTATTGCTTAGATGGGTGGACGAGCTCACAGCCCACCTGGTGTCAAGTGGTTACTGGAGCCCATGGATATCTACAACGTAAATGCGCCACCCACCTTGAGATATAAGTTCTAAGATCTCAGTATAGTTACAATGGCTGCCCCACCCTTCAAACCGAAACGCATTACTGCTTCACGGCAGAAATAGGCAGAGCGGTGGTACCTACCCGCGCGGACTCACAAGAGGTCCTACCTCCAGTAATATTTCTGCTCCTTGTATTTTCTTGAAGTGCCACCCTATTCTCAGTCATATACAGAATTTCAAGGCCCCAGTAAATCAATTACAAAACTCCACTTAATATAACATGAAAGAGATTTAGTAAAACAGCTTAATCTGCAAACACGAAATTCTTTCATTTCACTTTTTACTCATAATTTATTTTTTATTTATTTATTAAGTTGCACCAACAAAGTGATCATCAATACAAAACATTGAACAATTGACAAAAGTTCATGGCAAATGTCACCTCAATTATAGGTGCAATCGACAGTGCATTAATAACAAAAAATAAATAAATGTATATATAACTATGATTTGATTACATTTGATTCTTTGCTTCCCCCCTTTGGATCCCCACCCGCACGGCAGGTGGGGTATGTGGGAGTTGAACCTCACTAAAAACTCCTGCCGCTCACAACCGGCGCCCTACCTCGGACCGGGCCGGAGCCCAGTCGGGGCTATTGAAACGGCGGGACAGGGTTGACGCAGAGCACATTACATCCATCCCACCGTCCCACGGACGCCGGACCGGCGGCCGCCAGCGACACGACCGCCGGTTCCCTCGTTCAGCGGGCCGAGAGCCCGCTTTGATGGCGCCGCGTTACACCTTCCCCCAGAGCGGTCGGGGGAACGCGGTCTACCATCACCCGGCTTCCTACTGCGGGTGAGCGTGCAAAGCACGCCCCCACGTCTGGGTCTCTCTCCGCACAAAACGGGTGGGACCCCTAGCTCTTAGGGGGCCAGGTCACGGATATGACCCCGGTCCCGACCCCCTGCTCGGTGGCAGCGGGTTTCTGCGTAGTGAGGAGAGCTTTGCCTCACTCGCCCCGCCGCCTCCTTCTGCGAGATGGTGCACTCGCAGAAGTCGAGCATAGCCTTCCATGAATCATCGCCGCCAAGCATCGACGCCACGACGCCAGGCAGCGACAAGTCAGGTCCTATCTTTGCGACCAGGACACGGCGCTGCACCTCCCAAGCGGGGCAGACAGCGAGCGTATGCTCCGCCGTGTCCAGGTCGTGTCCACAATGGTGACATCTCGTCGCCGGCTCAGTCCCTATCCGGCGCAGGTACTTCCCGAAGCATCCGTGCCCGGTCAGCACCTGCACCAGACGAAAGGTGAGACGTCCTTCGCCACGATTCACCCAGTCATCAAAGACCGGGTAAACCGCCTCGACGGTCCGTAGTGATTCTTTGCTTAAGATTAATTTATATTTAATTGGGAAATGAATTGTATATTGTCTTTGTCTCTAAATACTTTCATTCGGGACAGCACTCACGTAATAGGCCATCAATCTCGAATAAAAGAAAGGATGAACTTTTGAAAACACATTTTGAAGAAGATATCTTCTAGATAGCTATTTTTCAAAAACCACTTTTTCGTAGTCTACTTAAATAATATTTTCGGCGTCCACTTTAATCATTTATACCTTTTGTGACCTGGTTTTATGGGGCGTAGGTTAGAAACAAATATTTAGACAACCTTTTTAATTCAGTTATACTAATATTTTTTGGGTACGGCAACAACTACAGTCACGCGACTGTACATAAAGGTGCGTTTGGGGTTAAGCACCGACCTTCCCTTCTGACGCGCGTCTGAGTTTTACTCGCGTCTTGAAGACAGTTCCGTACAATAATTCCAGTATGGATATACGATATTGTATATTGTAGTATTGTATTTTTTTCTATCTCACGTCTCTACAGGACTACGTCTGTAGGGTCAGCTAGGATTACAAAAAAAAAAAAAAACAATCATATACCCAATAAACCAAACATCATCATAATAAATAGTTTTTTACCAAGAGTATAGAAAATGGCGTAGCTTAATGGGTGTTCTTTTTTTTCACCTACCTATGCTGATAGCCTTGAGAGGCTATTTCAGATTCATCCTAGCGTAGGTGGTAGGTGTAGGTGAGCTCACCGGGCTCAAACCGGAGTGTTGCTAACACTGACCCTAGCAAGAGCACTGCTTCGCAGAATCTACCACCGGTTCGGAAACGCGACCCACTGAGAAGATCCGGCGAGAAACTCAGTGGGCTATTAATGGGTGAGGAATCCGGAGTTATTATATAATAAGACTGTGTCTTATACGTACCTACTATGGTACTAATCCTGCAGGTGAATACCATTTTTTTGTATTTAAATACGTACCTAGCACGTGTTCAGTAAACAATCAAATAATATAAAAGAAACCGCAAAGAAGAACATTTATAAAAATAATTATTGATGAGTAGGTACAACAGGTAGGTAGGCAGGGTGCCTATTGCTGCCGCGAAAGAGACTGCATGCCAATTTGATAGTTAGGACAGTCTTAATACAATGCAATAGAGACTACGACTAAGTGATTCAATATTGGTGACGGTATACAAGCCTTATGCGCTTATATAACCACTAAATATCAAGTTGACCATGAAGTTGTTTATTTATCTAGGGCAGGAATGAATCTATGATAAGACGCCACTTCTATTGCTAATAGTGCGACTAATGTTAACCAAGAGGGTGTGTCTAAAGCTTTTAGCGTGCGTATTTTTTTACTACCTTTACTGGTATATACCAGAATTACCGAACGAGGTTTAAAAGGATTATATTAATGTAGAAATTCCAGGGTTAATATTTATTTTTAAGTAACATATTACAAATATTTAAACGGTATGTATTTATTATATATATTTCTGATTTATAAGTGCAGTAACCTAAGCAAACCGCAGAACCAATTTCGATGAAATTTCTACAGACGAAACTTAAAATTAGAATTTTCAAATAAATTTATAAATGACAAAGTCTTGAGCTAACAAATAAAGTAGAACAAAAGCACAGAACAAGCATTGAGAAAGAACCTCTTCATTTTTAGCAGTTGATTAAAAATATGAGCCAATACTAGTACTTTATTAGCTAAGTTAGGCTCGTCAAAGAAAGTAGGGTTCACCCTCTAATTAATATTGCAAGTTACTAATCTTATCCCAACTCGTGATGACGCGAGTGACGTCACCAAGGCTGATGTAACATAGTTTAACATAAAAAAATAGTTTAAAAATGAATCGATCATGCTACAATGTTCAGGTCTCGCACCAACTTTCAAACTTATAAAAATGTTCATAATATTTACGAAAATGTAAGTCATATATAGTTTTATATTCCGTGAAATAAATTACTGGTTGTGAGTTCGTATAGAATATGCGTATTAAGCAATACTCAATCGACTCAGGGAACTTTTTTCACTGAAATACATCGTTAGAGATGTATCTTAGTACAGTAAGAAGAATATTGCTGATATGAAAGCTTCTATTAAACTTTTTCACATTAAATGAACAACTACCGGCTAAAACAAACTTTTTACAACAACTAGTAATAAAATAAAAGTTTTAGATAATTACTAGCTTTATATAATATTCTAGAACAAATTTACACATATTTCTTTAGGCCCCTTACATTTTAAAAGGATAAAAAAAAAAACAAATTTAGAAAGCACAAGAAATTTGCAAGACCTCCTAAAATGTAGGTCAACACTTTCTCCAGACAAATTTACATTAAAGCTAATTATGAGAACAAAATGCCGAAAACCATTAACAAAGAATTTTTTGTCGTAGGTACCCGAACTTTAACCAAACAAAATTTTCCGAAATAAGAACTTTAAGCCCATTTCGAATATAACTGACTATATAAACTTCCGTTTACATGAATATCTTAACTTTGAAGACATTCACACAGGGCACTATATCACATCAATTGTGTTTCCATATCTAATATTATCAATCGCAATGCCAAATTATAGCATAATTCGTAGTTTTTTATACTACTGTCCAATTTAATGAAATAAACTACATTGTTAGTATTGTTATTCATTCAACTATTGAATCAAAACTAACCAAACAAATATCTAACAAAAAATCGGTTGTCTGTAAAGTCGGTTTACTGACGATAGTTGAACGTGACAACGTCCTAAGAAAATACTGATGGAATGATTTCATTTTTCAATTATCGCAATTATCGTTGCTATAAACAATTGACGCCACATTCACTTTTCACTGAATTTCATACTTGATGAAAACATGTAAATGTATTATTGTATAACAGCTGTCCACGCGGATGCATCGGTCACTCAAGTAGGAGAGAGACAGATGTCGAACGCTGCCGAACGCGGAGGCCGATTTTGCCTCTTTGTCGCTCGTTGCGCGCTCTCGCTTGCACTTCAAACCTTAAATGGAACGCCTCAGAGCGAGGTAACGCCGCACGAGTCATGTTTTTTCGTTCGTGCAGCCGACTCCATCGTTGTCACGTAAAAAAAAAACTCTTATTTATTTTAACTTATTTATCACATTAATCCTTATCTCTAGTAAATGGACCTTAAAATAAATTTTATTGTAATCAGGAAAAATACAAATTAAATGTGTGACCAGTCATTAACATGGAAAAGGTGGAAGGATGGCTTAAAGCATACTAATTTATCGCTCCACCTGTAGCGAGCCCTGTCGAATAATGGCCAGATTTACTAACTAATCGCTTGTGAAATTAATACGAAAACTTTGATGAATATTACCAACTTATTGTACCTTCTCGGGCTGGGTGAGATTTTCTACAACACCTGTGTACGCAAGTTGACAGTCCTAATCTTTCCAGGATTTAATGCTAAAAACGCCAATTCGAATTTCAAATACTCAACGTAAACAATCTTGTGATTTAGTTTCAAAAAGTCAACATTGATCAGGTTTCTATTACCGTTTTTCGATTTTAATTTATATTTGATCTCTCTAGAGTAAACGTTTATTGTTTCAATTTTAAGAATAAGTTTTATATTGTTGCATTCTTCCTGTATTAAATTCAACTGCATTCGGTTTCATAAGAGTATCGGAAAAATGGCTTTTTCAATTCATGTCACGGCTGGAATACCAGAGTAGGGCGCTTCGTTCCGGCGTTTAATACTCACTGTAGTTAGACACCGTTTTATTTTACACTCGGTTCGACTGAAAAAGGAATATTTTACTCTTTGTCTTCCGTAATTGAATTTCGTCTGAAATAAGTCTGACTTGTTTCGCGTTTATTTTCTTTTGAAAACCGACCGCAGTTTGAAATTATTTGTTTGTACTAAATACAAATACCATTAAGTGGAATTATATCTTTATAGGGTATATTCGATACAAATAGATACGCAATTTAATTACAATTCTGTTCGAATATGAAAAACAGAGTAAGATGTTTTTGCAGTTCAGAATCTTCTTCTTTTTCTCCAGCTTATCCTACTAGGTGGGGTCGGCACAGCTAATTTTTCTCTTCCATTCTCTTCTATCAGCCGTCATCTCAACACTCCCTCCTCTCTCTCTCATATCGTCATTCACACACTCCATCCATGTCTTCTTCGGTCGACCTCTTTTGCAGTTCAGAATACTTAATTTTTATAATATCTCTTTTTTACTTTTCATTTAAATTCCTCTGTGCTTTCTATGTATTATAAAATAGTCAATCTTTTCAGATAGCACAATTACACATATTCACTAAAAAAATCTGAGATTATGTAAAATCTCTTTTAAGAAACAAAACCAAAACAAACAGTCGTCTAAAGCACGTATTTCACTGCGGCTTGGACAAAGAGTTCGTAATTTATAACTCTTTAATCCTAATTAGTTTACGAGTCCTTAGTATTAGACATTCTCTTGATTAAGGTTGACAACATTGAAAAGAAACTGAAATTGTTTCCCTTAAATATTGCATAAATGTTTTTGTTTATAAATCTTCTTTATAAATTTATAAATTTATCGTTTTGTTTATAAATTTTGTTTATAAAAAAAAGTATCTTCGAATTGCTGGTAGTAGGCTTAACCCCGGCTTGTGGGCTTAGTGGCTTGGCCCTGGTGTTTGTGCACGTCAGTTCGTGTCAGTGCCAAACATATGTACACTTTTAATGACAGCTTTATTGTTAAATTAACATCAGCTGTTTTCCTGTCATTACCGATTGCCATGAGCGTACGTGGCACTTAGGTGGGGTGTGCTCGTCAGCCTTCAAAGGCATATCTCCCTTTGAGATGATCTCTCACCCATTTTTATTTTTATTAAATTATTATTAAGGTTTAAGTTCTGCTCAAGTCGGTACTTGAGCATATATACTCAGCCCACAGACCATCCATAACGCTTGAGTTTGAAGTCTCGGTTACATTGGAACGCCGACTGTCCCTATAAATTAGTCGACAGGTCTTTTGTGAATGATAACAGGCACGAAAGTAGCGAATTGAAATAGTCAAGTTAACAATTTGAGGGTAAAAGATAATACGACGGACACATGATGGTGAATTAGCAGTAATTACTTGAAAAACATCGCATACACAAACCTTCTGATTAATAGCCGTAAAAAACATAAAACAAAGAACTTTATTACATCAAGATATCCGCAATTTACAGGAAAAATAATCTTATAACTAAATTAAAATGGGCAGACTTATCACTGAAAGTGATCTCTTATGATCAACTTTTACAAAATCTTATTAAGCTAAAAAAAGGATTATCCTTCTTTGTATGATTATAATTAAGGCGAACCTAAGCTGCAGAAGTAGTCTTGAATTTGCGATTCCCCTGAGAATCATTACAAATGTATTGAAAATTATATTTGATTTAAAAAAAAATCCAAAGCAATATGCTATATCAAATATAAGAAGATATTTCTACGCCATAGTTTTGTTCAGTAGTAAATCTAATGTAATAAATGAAGTCTACCGTTTTCCCATAACGCTCTCGTAGTACACATGCGCTATGTGTATAGCAAACGATGAGCCACCGTCTCGTTACCGACAGATGTCTTAAACCTTTTCTTTATGGTCTCTTTTTTTCGCAGATCTTACGTTTTCCCCCTGAATCACGGACTTGTCTCGATAAACGAATATTTATGTAAATGCAGCGTTTTCTCGTCTACAGCATAAAATCGTACGCTATTTCACACGATCTCCGAACAATTATGCATAGCAATGCTGTTTAGTCAGTCATATTGTGAATAAAAATTTGTTTTGTTAGTTCTGTTCTTGTATCAAACCTAAATAGTGTTTTTTTTTACAAAGCACCAATAACTTATATTAAATATTTATTAATGCTCATACATTAAATTTTATAAATGCAACAAGCACTCAGTAGGTAATCGTGGCTAATGATATTTGATGACGAATCTTCTATTCCAATAATACGAATATGTATAATATTAACTATTAAGTACATCAGAAAGTAAAAGCATTGAATTAAAAAAATCATTATTTAAGCACTATATACAATAATACATATAAGACAAACAGAATTTTATTTGTCCCAAAATAACTCAAATTAATATTATATGTGTATTATAAATATATTGTATGTTTATCCTCTGAGCATTCTGAGCCACAAATCTGATTGTGCAGAAACTTGGTACAATTGTGTTATATATAGTATTATAGGGAAGTTTTTTGTTATAGTGCCAACAACGGACGACGAGTAGTGCGTATGTAGGTACATACATTTCATAGAATTAACAATTTAGTACTTTTACAGCAATTGTCACAATGGAGGGTGACCAAGTTTCACTGATTATTGAATTATTATTTTACTCTTGGATATACAAAAGGTTAAAAAAATAACGTTCGAAGAATTATATTATGCAACATCTAAGCAGCAACCCATACAAGGTACTTAACTAAGCCAAGTTAAATCCCGTTTTAATCCTCTTTAAGGGTAGTGAGAAGTTACCGGATACATTGTTTAATGTACAATGTGTAACGGGTAACGTGAATCCTTAGAATTTTAACATAATGAGCTAAGCTAATGAATGTTTAAAATTTCACGTAAATACTCCAAGAACTCAAGCTTTTGTGGGAAACGTAGTTTGAGTATTTCTGGGTGAGTATATCTTTCAACGACCAGGTTTTTGTACTCGGTAGTCTGAGTGGTCGGTCTTTGTGTTGTTGTTCTTGAGAATTCGCATAAAATAATTAAATATGTGAAAATCTAAAACTATAAAGCAATCGATTCAGTTGAGATCCAGATCTCTTCTTTTACCAAATAAATCTCGTCTGCTTAAAAAAAATGTACATTTTTTTTTTATTACTTATATGGGCGGACGAGCTCACAGCCCACCTGGTGTTAAATAGTTACCGATAGACATTTATAACGTAAATGCTGCCACCCGCATTGAAATATAAGTTCTAAGGTCTCAGTATAGTTACAACGGCTGCCCCACCCTTCAAACCGAAACGCATTACTGCTTCACGGCAGAAATGGGCATGGTGGTGGTACCTACCCGAGCGGACTCACCAGAGGTCCTACCACCAGTAATAAACAAACAGTAGTAAGCACATGAAACTAATGTTGTTAAAACTATTATAAAAAATAACAGCCATTGAACAATTGAAACAATTATAGATTTACAAAGACCATTCTGAGCGAAAACGAACAAATAAAGTATCCTCGGCCATTTTTCTCCCACATTTCCGTCAGGCGGTACCCAATTGAGCTAACTTCGTTACGTGACCCGCCGTTACGGGCAGGTTACTACGAAACATTGGCAAAGATAAACTCTAATGACACAAACAATACAGCAAACGTTACTTACACAGCCACATAACAAATGTATAAGCCATTGTATTCCCGACAGAGACTAACACAATAAAGTATTTATAGAATACTTAGTACTTTACTTTTGTCTCGCTCACTCTTTTATGTATTCACGAAAAAAATGTAAAACGAACTTTGAATAGGCGTTACAGATATCGGTAGTTTAGAAAGTGGTGACATTGATAAAAACAAGAAGTAACGGTAAGACGCACTAGTGGAAACTACAAAAATATGCAGTTTTAAGTCGTCGTGGCCTAAAGGATAAGACGTCCGGTGCATTCGTGTTGAAGCGATACACCGGTGTTCGAATCCCGCAGGCGAGTACCAATTTTTCTAATGAAATACATACTCAACAAATGTTCACAATTGACTTCCACAGTGAAGGAATAACATCGTGTAATAAAAATCAAACCCGCAAAATTATAATTTGGGTAATTACTGGTGGTAGGATCTCGTGTGAGTCCGCACGGGTAGGTACCACTATCCTTTCTATTTCTGCCGTGAAGCAGTAATGTGTTTCGGTTTGAAGGGTGGGGCAGCCGTTGTAACTTTACTGAGACCTTAGAATTCATCTCAAGGTGGGTGGCGGCATTTACGTTGTAGTGTAGATATCTATGGGCCTCGGTAACCACTTAACACCAGGTGGTATGTCGCATCTATGCAATAAAAAATTTAAAAAAACAAAATCTTATCAGTGCACATATAGAAAGTTTTCATTGAAGGGTCCGTCCGTCATTTTCAACATGATTAAGATTGTTCTTTTCTGATGCGTAAAACAAAGACGTTCGCTACCCTCCTTGAAGATGTTTCACAAAGGAACACCGTGCCGCATAGTGAAAAAACATAACCGTAATTTACACTGACAAAGTGTTATTTTCTCTTGAGATAAACACAATTTATATATTTCCCTCGCATGCCAGTATGGCGACGAAACGTACTAGACATGATTCATATTTGCTTGCGGCTCAGAGCCCGTGTCAGGAATTTGAATGGGTATAGCTGAAGGCAGTTTTTCAATTTTGCTATGAAAATATTTGACGTCAGAGTAGGTAAAGTCATTTTGAAAAATTTCTATTAAATTTAAAATTGTGTGTTCATTACATCAATCAGTAGTAGTTCGGTCAAAACGTTAAACGATCAAATTCTTTGTATCTGGCTCCATACCAGAATCCCCTTTATGGGAACCAGAGATTGAAATATATACTTATATTATGTGTTTTATTGCTTTGATGGGTAAACGAGCTCACGCCTCATGCGGTATCAATTGGTTATCGGAGTTCATAGAATGCCACCATCTATGTGGAGACCTCATGTTTCTGTTCACTAGGTCTCGATTGTATAGACTAATGACCGTCCTATTCTTCAAGCCGAGCGCATTAGTGCGTCGAAACCGAAATAGCCAGGGTGGTGGTACCATCCCGTCCGGGGTTATATTATAGTACTCGCTACGAAAAAAAAATCGATACCCATTCATATACATATTTGTACCTGACAATTCCCAAGANGAATGCCACCATCTATGTGGAGACCTCATGTTTCTGTTCACTAGGTCTCGATTGTATAGACTAATGACCGTCCTATTCTTCAAGCCGAGCGCATTAGTGCGTCGAAACCGAAATAGCCAGGGTGGTGGTACCATCCCGTCCGGGGTTATATTATAGTACTCGCTACGAAAAAAAAATCGATACCCATTCATATACATATTTGTACCTGACAATTCCCAAGAAGCCCGCTCCCAGAAATTATATTACAATTCCCGTGGATTTCGATAAAATGCGGATTCGACAGATTCAGTTGGCGTTCAACGCGGTCTGAGAATTAAATTTGAATTTTGATGTTCCAATTAGTTTATTAAGTAATTTTTATATGCGTTTAAACATTTTTTGTCATGTCATGAGATTGTTAAAAATTTAACATTAAACTTTAAACTACAATAAGTGTCGGTACGCAAACAGAATAATTAGTAGAGTGGACAATATTGCCATCATTATTGTCATCAAATCATTAGAACATATTCTACATTACAGTTTTATTGTTCTTTAAAACAACAGATGTTGATATTACATGTTTCTAATAAGTTTCAGTAATATAAAACTTAATGTTAACATTTTATGTAAACTAAGCTATAACTAAAATAAACCGCATTAATTTTAATACTTTAAGCTGTAAAGGTTTTACTGGCTACCATTAGAGATGAGAATGCTCTACGTTTACTGGGATTAGCTATTCCACCGTTCAAAGGCATTTTATTTTTGAAAAATAATAATGGAATTTTCGATGTGTGTCGGGCGGACAACGAATATTAATCCGTCATTTCCATACATGACAACAAGTCTGTGGACAAATTTATTTTAATTATAATTTTAAAACTGTGTAATGTATGTATACTTTGTAAATTTTATGTGACGAGAGACAACAAGGTGGAAAACTAACTTACAAAACTGGGCAGTGAGCTCGTCCACCCATCTAAGCAATAAAAAAAAGAACAGTTATCTAAACTTTGAATAAAGTAGAAATTCGTCGGCGCATGGCTTGATGAGTACAGTGGATGACACATAACTTCCAACCTTAGCTCTTGTAGCCTAGACACCGCCTGTTGTACAGTATGAGGTTGATCGTTGTCCTCTAGGAGCAGCGGGGACGAGCGATTAATCAACAGCGGCCGGATATCCCCGAGCTTGTCCATCATTGTGTCCTGTTTCTCACAGTACATATTCGCAGTACTACTGGTACCATTTACCAAAACTATAACCATGACTTTCTGTAATTTTCCGTTTGTGGCATTGCTTAGATGCTGAACTATGGTCTAATAACATGATGACCACTCACGATATTCAAAAAGAATCTATTTTTTATCACAAGTCTCAGTGCTGTTCAAAATCCATTAATTTCTGTATCTATTAAGCAGTGCAAGGCATACCTTAATGCGTTCATAGCGCCGGCGATTTTTAGGTTCGTGCGGCACCCACTTATCAAATTTATTTACTTTGCCAATTTGAAGCAAATGGATAAATATTATTTTGACACTAACGTTGAAAAATGCTTTTTATTTAGTGATAGATTAAGTATCGTCAGCTTCCACTATCGCCTTTAATTGGTCGTTATTAACTTTAATTTTCCGGCAACCAAGACTTTTGCTTTATAAAGCACAAGTCCGGCCTCGCATGGAGTACTGCTCCCATCTCTGGGCCGGGGCTCCCAAATACCAGCTTCTTCCATTTGACTCCATACAGAGGAGGGCCGTTCGGATTGTCGATAATCCCATTCTCTCGGATCGTTTGGAGCCTCTGGGTCTGCGGAGGGACTTCGGCTCCCTCTGTATTTTGTACCGTATGTTCCATGGGGAGTGCTCTGAGGAATTGTTCGAGATGATACCAGCATCTCGTTTTTACCATCGCACCGCCCGCCACCGGAGTAGAGTTCATCTATACTACCTGGAGCCACTGCGGTCATCCACAGTGCGTTTCCAGAGATCTTTTTTGCCACGTACCATCCGGCTATGGAATGAGCTCCCCTCCACGGTGTTTCCCGAGCGCTATGACATGTCCTTCTTCAAACGAGGCTTATGGAGAGTATTAAGCGGTAGGCAGCGGCTTGGCTCTGCTCCTGGCATTGCTGAAGTCCATGGGCGACGGTAACCACTCACCATCAGGTGGCCCGTATGCCCGTCTGCCTACAAAGGCAATAAAAAAAAAAAAATTAGATCAAAATTTCCTAGTGCAATGGAAATTTTGATGATATAGTGAGCAGATATCTAGATATAAAATAACCACCATAAGTCTGTTGTCTTATAAATTAGTGGATCCCGACTAAGCTTATGTAAATAGCTTTCAAGACAAATAACATCAATTGTCTTATTTATAATTTGATTCTTTAAATTTTCTGAAAATGATTGTAAATAATTCAAGTACAAATAGAGGTATTTGACATTTAAAGTCGACAATACGTGTAATGTAAAAGGACATATTAAAAAAAAAGTAAATGATAAATACAATCGAATTTAAATCGTTCAATCATCAATAAATGAATTAACTAGAAGTACACGAAGTACGAGGTACTCGAAGTACTCGAAAACATAATATATGAATTTTTCAAATTCAAGTTTAACTGTCAAAGTCCTGCCAACTGTCAAAAACTAACTGTCAAATAGACAGGAAGGGTTTAATTACTTGAGTTCCGTATACTTGGAACGAGTCATCCCTGAGAATAGAGATTGTTCAAAACTATATAATTATGTACATATATTTAACATATAATTATCTGTTTTTGACATTAGTTTTGTTGTTTGTAATTTTCATATCTTTCTTCGCTTAATTAAAAAAAAAACCTTTTAACATCTGACATTAATGCGTATTTGATCACATAATAAACTTAACAATATTTAAAACTGTACAAGAATAACTTTATCAGCGAGATAGCTCATTTATATTAGCAACATATTTTACGTTAACGCTTTACATTAAAATAAATTTCGTCTGAAAGCAAAATCAGTCTATATTCTTATTAGATACCAAAATAAAAACATNAAAAAAAAAACCTTTTAACATCTGACATTAATGCGTATTTGATCACATAATAAACTTAACAATATTTAAAACTGTACAAGAATAACTTTATCAGCGAGATAGCTCATTTATATTAGCAACATATTTTACGTTAACGCTTTACATTAAAATAAATTTCGTCTGAAAGCAAAATCAGTCTATATTCTTATTAGATACCAAAATAAAAACATTAAACATCAAATTTATAACAATTATGACACCCAACTACTCAATTATTATTTGGTTGGTAAGCCTTCATGAATGAGAGCGTTGATTTCTTCAAAATATTCTCGCGAACATCAATCATATCATGTAAGTGATCGTGTTAACACATTTTTAATATTCTCGAGGCAAACACTGCTTTGATCCGGAAAGCGTAGCTCAGAAAAAATGAAGGCAAAACATATTTATTTTCGGTTTTATTTGTGTACGTAAAATAAAGAATATTCCGGCCGAGACTGTACTGCACTGCCTAATAGCGTGATGGCTCTCAGCTCACGGTGATGATACAATCATTATTTTATACGTGAGTAATTGAACCAGTCACCGTCCTCGTCGAACCCGTCCCTTGCGACGAAGGGCTCGACGAGCTAATTAACCCACAGACATGGCCCACTGAGTTTCTCGCCGAATCTTCTCAGTGGGTCGCGTTTCCGATCCGGTGGTAGATTTTGCGAAGCACTACTCTTGCTAGGGCCATTTCTTTTTTTTTTATTGCTTATATGTGTGGACGATCTCACAGCCCACCTGGTGTTAAGTGGTTACTGGAGCCCATAGACATCTACAACGTAAATGCACCACACACCTTGAGATATCAGTTCTAAGGTCTCAGTATAGTTACAACGGCTGCCCCACCCTTCAAACCGAAACGCATTAATGCTTCACGGCAGAAACAGGAGGCAGTGTTAGCATCACTCCAGTTTGAGCCCCGTGAGCTCACCTATATGTTAGGGCGAAGCTGAAATAGCCTCTCAAGGCTATCAGCATAGGTAAGAAAACAAAAAAAGTAAGTGAAAACATAACACAGTGGATCGCGGACGAGCTCATGACCTACTTGATGTTAGGTAGCTTTTGGAGCCCAAAGACATAACTGAATGCTGCATCCGAACTTGAGAGGGGCCATTCTATGCTACAAACTGAAAACCTTCATTATTTCACCATACCAAAATGAGAAAACAATATTAGCGACTCGTTATCATTTACAATATCATATCGAAGGGTAAAAAGCTATTTGGTTAAGCGACATTTTTGCAACTTTACAGGAGAATCATTTAAAGTTTACAATTTGGAAAAAAATATCATAACAAAGAAACTTCTTCGGGTATTCGAATGGAGTAATCTTAATTGAAGTTCAGTTAAAATCAACGAACTCTTGATGCTAATACCATATAAAACGGACCTTTAATTACAAAGATAAATGTCGCGTGTTAAGCGTAATATCGCTTTCACGCCTTTCAAAACCTTTCACCCCTCGTTAAAATCAGTTTTAAATGTAACTGAGGATGATAACTGTATTGCAAGCAATGGATTTAGCTATATACATAGTCAGGTCATAAATTCTGTCACATGTTTAATGTAAAATAATTGAAACAAGTTTATTCATTATGTAACCATTCATATACGAAAATGAACTTAACAAAACATAGATTCTTACGACACTAAAGTTTATTCAAAATGACCTCCGTGATTTTGAATACAGGCCTTCAATCTGCGCGGCCAGTCGTCTATCGCAGCACGAACGAGGTCCATGTCAATATCGGCGGCTGCCTTAATCAAGGATGTCTTGAGTGACTCCAAATTGGGATGAGGCTTTGAGCACGCCTTTTCCTCCAAGTGTTGCCATATCTTGTAATCTAACGGATTCAAATCTGGACTGGAGGAGGGCCAGTCTTCGTGCCGGATGAAGTCGATTTCACGCGCCGCCAGCCAGTCTTGTGTGCTCTTCGCTCTATGAGCTGGCGCCGAATCTTGTTGGAATACCCAGTGCCTGTTATTGAACATGGTATGAGAAACAGGTTCCACAAGGTTCGTCAGGACTGTATTTTGATACACAACTGCATTCGTTTTTACACCTTTCTCACAAAAATGTACCTCTGTTAAGCCCCAATAAGAAACTCCCAACCATACCATGAGCGAGGATGGAAAATGACCTCGTTGGACACGCGGAATACGGTTGCTCGCTTCTTCACTACTGTGTGCGTACACCTTATCATTTTGTTTGTTGTAGCTCTCTTCTACGGTAAAAATTTTTTCATCCGAAAAAAGAATTTCCCGATATTTTTTTCCCGCGTACCGCTTCAACAAAGCGCGGCATCTCTTCAGTCTCAGGTCCATTAGACGAGCATTCAAACGATGTCCTGTTTTTCTTCGATATGCCCGAAGCCCTAAGTCTTCATTTAACACCCTTTTCACCGTGGTTCTGCTTAACCCCATCTGAAGGGCCAACAGTTTCTGCTTACGTTTGGGATTTCTTTGAATTCGCGCCTTCACAGCTTTTATCACTGCTGGAGTCCTAACAGACCGAGGGCGACCACTTCTTGACCTGTCATCTACACTAGAGTCTTCATTGTATCGTTTGATGGTACGATAAACGAATCTTTTGGTTATATTAAAATTTTTCAGTATGTTAAAAATTTGAATTGGCGCGTAACCGCAACGATGCAACGCAATAACTGCAACACGGTCTTCTTTAAACGTCCACTCCATATTTAAAAATGAGTAAAATTCTAAATGTATACTATTTTTATTTTCATGAACAATTCGAAATTCGAATTAAATAAACTTTTTTGTGGCCAGCATTCTAAAAGAAAAGTTTTTACTGTGTGACAATACTTATGACTTGACTAGGTATATTTTTTTTTTTTTTTTTTATTGCTTAAATTGGTGAACGAGCTCACAGCCCACCTGGTGTTAAGTAGTTACTGGAGCCCATAGACATCTACAGCGTAAATGCGCTATCCACCTTGAGATATAAGTTCTAAGGTCTCAAGTATAGTTACAACGGCTGCCCCACCCTTCAAACCGAAACGCATTACTGCTTCACGGCAGAAATAAGCAGGGCGGTGGTACCTACCCGCGTGGACTCACAAGAGGTCCTACCATCAGTAATTACGCAAATTATAATTTTGCGGGTTTCATTTTTATTACACGATGCTATTCCTTCACCGTGGAAGTCAATCGTGGACATTTGTTAAGTACATATTTCATTAGAAAAATTGGTACCAGCCTGCGAGTTTCGAACACCGGTGCATCGTTCAACACGAATGCACCGGACGTCTTATCCTTTAGGCCACTACGACTTCAATCATATCCATTGATGAAGTATTTGGGGTTCCAAATTACAGTGGTATAAATAACACAGGTTGCGATATTTCATCTACTTCGTTTTCCTTTAGAACAGCTAAATAAATAAGCAACACTGTAGCTGACATTACTCGCTGAGCACCAACCAATAGACTAAGCTAATAAATCATTCTGACAGGTATTACTCCTCACCTCGAGCGTTAGGTGATGATATAAACCCCTTAAATTTAACAAATAAAGTGCCTAATGAATATAATTTGGAACTTCGAGATATTTTGTGGGTCGGAAAATTTTTGTAGTCGGTTTTGGTCGTTTAAAGTTGTTAGTATTTATCTACACTTAGTGCTGCCAATGGGTCATAGTCAGAATTTTACTAGTTATTTTGGGATTTACCTTCCTTTATTTTCGCCATTAATGTCAAGAAAGTTAAAAAAATTTTGATAGCAAAATTATCGCGTCTCACAATTTAATATCGGCTATTTATAAACGGTACAGTTTTATCTTGACTTGATTCCTTAGTACATTACGGTATCTGCCGTGAAGCAGTAATGCGTTTCGGGTCGAAGGGTGGGGCAGCCGTTGTAACTATACTTGAGACCTTAGACCTTATAACTCAAGGTGGGTGTCGCATTTACGTTGTAGATGTCTATGGGCTCCAGTAACCACTTAACACCAGGTGGGCTGTGAGCTCGTTCACCCATCTAAACAATAAAAAAAAATATTACATATTTTGCCCCGGTACTCAAGTTTTCAAAACTAATTTGGTCAGAAACTAATTTGGTCTGATGTGTTTTAAACGTTGACCCATGCGATAACATTACATTTCTAGTTTAAGTAATATTTAAGATAAAGATTACATACATGTTTTTTTAAAGAATAAACTAAAACACACTGTCTATGGAAGGTAAATCTCACATGGGATATTCTCCTTCAAATATTTGAACACCCTAATCCAATAATATTACGTTTCAAGTCGGTCCTATTCTGTAAATATTTACCTTCGTAATGTTCAAGTAACTAAGTTTACATCGCTAATTGAGAGGGTAGATTCAAGTTTGACCGGTTCATTAGTTATTGAATACTCTTATACATTGTAATTTAAGACGATTATGAACCCTCGAACACTTTCCCTCTTCGAAGAAAATTTAATTAGTTCATTAATAAACTTGTCTATGCTAACAGGACTCATACCTTTATAATGGCAATTATTTGGTAGTATTACTTAAAATATTCATCGATAATTTTATTAGAACATTTATTGGGCAGTGGACAGACTTTTGCGGAATTATGTTTTTTTTTAATTGGTGCACGAACTCGCGATCCACCTGATGTTAAGTGGTTACCCGAACCCATAGACATCTACAACGTAAATGCCGCAAACCTCTTTGAGACATGAGTTTTAAGGTATCAGTTTTTACAGTAGAACGGCTGCCTCACCCTTCAAATCGAAACGCATTACTGCTTCACGGCAGAAATAGGTAGGTTGGTGCTACCTACACGTGCGGACTTGCAAGATGTCATTGTGCAAACTACAATTTTGCGGGTTCAATTTTTGTTACACAATGTTATTATTTGATTGTTTAATTGTCCTTCTTAAACATTTGTGAAGTACGTAGTAGTTCGTTAGAAAAGCTAGCGTCCTGCGGGATTCGAACACTGTTGCATCGCTTGATTCGAATGAACCGGGTGTCTTATCCTTTAGGCCACGAAGCCTTCAAAATGTGTCACTTCAACGTGTGCATTTACTATAACTAAGTTGTTATAAGTAACAAATCATTTTCACAAAATGATTTGACTTTTGAACGCTATAAATTCCGAGACGTTCGAAGCTTTCAATGCCTTTCAGATATTTCAATGCAACAAACCAATACATGAATCAAAAGTGAACTTGTCTACCTGTTCGACTTTCTATACAATCTTACAAAAGTTCAACGAACTTTCTGAATGTGAAACAGTCAGTCAAGCGGAAAACAAAAGAGAGTCGTAATTAAAACTTTGTTCGGATTCAGCGGATAGAATTTTTTATTAGCATTGGAATAATCGAGAGCGATCAAACAATAGAAAGGTAAATCCCAAAAACCGACCGAAATCTGTTTTATCTCTTCAAAAAAGTGCATTTTATTTGAAACCCGACCATCGACCTCCCATTGAAGTTAAAAACAAGGGATGTTCCTAAAAATGTATTTGCTTGAACGGAACTTACGCAATACAGTCGAAAAGCTCTTCCNTAGCATTGGAATAATCGAGAGCGATCAAACAATAGAAAGGTAAATCCCAAAAACCGACCGAAATCTGTTTTATCTCTTCAAAAAAGTGCATTTTATTTGAAACCCGACCATCGACCTCCCATTGAAGTTAAAAACAAGGGATGTTCCTAAAAATGTATTTGCTTGAACGGAACTTACGCAATACAGTCGAAAAGCTCTTCCGTAAAACCCGAATGATGTCGGCGGTCAAATATCAATTTTAGAGTTCCCACATTCAATTTGAAAGGCTGCTGGGATAAGACGCCACTTAAGTCTTCAAGCAATCTCCATATTATTTGACTTTGTGGAAAATGAATTTCTTGAATGATGGAAGTACACGTAATATTTCTCAGCGTATAATATAACATATTTCAAATTCAAAACTACTTGTATATTCTACGTTAACTTAAATACAACGTTTTGAATAATAACTTAGTAACAATTGCTCTCAAAATCTCATGTTACATGAACACAAGCTCAGTAAAAGTTTCTGACAGACGTATGCCTAAATTAACAGAACGCCAAAACAGTTCTCATCTTTGTGTGTTGTTTTCGTCTCGCTGTTAAAACATTTGACTTGATAATATAACTCGACACTAAAATATTGGACGGGAGCATGCTTAACAAGAACAAAACATCGACGTGTCTTCCGAATTTAATTTAAAAGAACCACAGTCATTTGTTCACTCGTTTCCCCGGAACGAGCCAAAACGAATTTTCAGTACGCCGCCGAGCGCTTTACATTCTTCATGGGGCCTAATTTTGCTCCCGGTGAATGAATACAAACAAATTTTTCTTTATTTCACGACCAACACTAGATTATATGTTGCGCCAGCGTTACAAAACGAATGACTTACGTAAACTGTCATCGTGCCTAACACCCGCTGCCATTAACAGAATTAAGTTACAAAAATAATTAAGATTAAAACATTTTCGGTGGCAGTCCCGTAATTATTACAAGGCAGGGAATTAAGTCTGTTTAGTTGTTTATGGGTGTCGCATGCTTGTAAGAAAACATTAAGGATACGAGAAGTGGTCTGAGTTGGTCGCGGCCGGGGCGTAAAGTTAGGAACTTCATCTTAATGCTGAGTGGCGTCCATTAGCAAGATAACTTTTCCGAGCACCGCGAAACATAAGACGGAACAATCCTGGTTTTGGCGAAGCATCACATTCTTGGGAATAACTAAACAGCTCGAATAAAATTAATTTTAGTTCAATACAAAAATTAACTCCTGTTTCGTTTATCAAGCAAATTTACACAATATCAAACTGCGGCTTTGCTTGACATTGTTTTTTTTTATGATTGAAAACAATGTCAAACAAAGCCGCAGTGTAGGTACTTTTTTGCGCAAAAACTGTTGTATAAACCCTTATCTTCTAGAAGGGTTTTAAAGCAGTTTTGTTGCCAAAAGTAACATTCTTTGTTTAAATATTATATATGAAAATTAAGTATCAGATTGATATAAGTGCACATAAATGTTTGAACCACCAAACCGTATATTATTATGTACATAATTGCTGTACATAATAATATACAAGGCGGATTGTTAATACATTTAATTAATTAAGTTAATAATTTACTGGTGGTAGGACCTCCTGTGAGTCCGCACGGGTAGGTACCACCGCCCCGCCTATTTCTGCCGTGAAGCAGTAATGCGTTTCGGTTCGAAGGGTGGGGCAGCCGTTGTAACTATACTGAGACCTTAGAACTTATATCTCAAGGTGGGTGCGTCGTAGATCTATGGGCTCCAGTAACCACTTAACACCAGGTGGGCTGTGAGCTCGTCCACAAATCTAAGCAACAAAAAAATAAAAATAAAAATTCACAAAAAAGTTAATTTTTCAGAATAATTACCTTAAAAATCTCAGTAAATTTATAACAAGATCTTTTTGCGTACATTTATAATAATATGTTATATAATAAACACTCGTTTCTTAAAAACAATACTAACTTACTTTGTTCTTCAAAGTAATTTGTTTTCTCTTTAATTAAAATAAGCCGCCCTTGGAAAGATTTCACTAGAATCTTCCAGCACTAAATAGTTAATTTCCATACAGAAAGCTTTCTTTTGGTGGCTAATTACAGCCGTGTTTTGTATTTGTTTAAAAAGCTCCGAAGCTACCGTCGCTCATTACTCATCTCAGTAATAAGCGTCAAAATGATTTATTTCTCGCTTACTTATTGGAATGAAGAATGTTTTTTTGTAATTTAAATTTCGAGCTTTTTAGGGCTCGAATTTTCAAAAGTCACGTATTTGTACAAATAAATTGGTTCGTCAAATATGCTGAAATCATGATTACAAAATTTTAGCAATCTATTTACCTTGATAAATTACTTGCTTTTGTGAGTAAAAAATTTCATTGCGAAATCTGAAACTTTATATATTTTTCGCTAACTTGTTTTTTGCTCTATATCGTTGGGGGAGCTTATGGTCCATGGTCACTAGAGCCTGTAGACATACATCGTGAATAACGTCTGCCAGTTTGAAACATATAATTGAAAATGTCGACGAGTACGGCAACCTGGGACAAATTGTCTAACTACGTAATAGGTTCAACTTCGAGAAAGAAATCAATCGTCGAATCCAACTGGATAGGCAGAGTTTGGGAAACTGCGTAAAATCTTCTCATCCCAAACACCGCAGTGTCTCAAGGCGAAAGTCTATGGACCAGTGTATATTGCCAGTTATGCCATCGGCTATGAAACATGGTCGCCGACAATGCGCCTTATCAGAAGGCTCAAAGTCACTCAAAGAGTAATGGAAAGGACATGCGAAGGGTATGCTCGGACATTCCTTGCGAAATCGAATCGGGAATGAAGAGGTTCGCAAAAGAACTAAGGTTACTGACATAGCCTGAAGGATTGCAAAATTGAAGTGGCAGTGGGTAGGGAACATTGCTCGCAGAACAAAAGATGACCGCTGGGGCTGAACATTCTCGAATGGCGACCACGTACCGCTAAGAGCAGCGTTGGTAGGCTTCCCACGAGGTGGACTGATGATCTGCTAAAAAACACGGTAAT
Organism: Bombyx mandarina; assembly: GCF_003987935.1. Next base: position 366,979 of record NW_021011643.1, read on the forward strand.
CTTTTGGATACAGGGTGCGCAAGACCGGTTATTGTGGCGAATCTTGGGGAACGTCCAGCAGTGGACGAGCGTAAGCTGATAAAAAAACTTTTATCCTTCCCTTCAAACCAAAACGCATGTCAGTTTGTGGGCAAAAAGGGACAGGACAGTATCCCACCCGTATAGGCTTGCAATACGCCCTACCAGCAATAGATTAGCCAATAAAAGTATAATATTCTAGTATTGTTATTATTGACATGGAAGACCGGTGCAACTGTAAAATCGACCCGTTACTGTTACCTATACGGATCTATTGCTACAGAAATTTCATGTTTGGAGAGGATCAATATTTTTTTACTGAGTGACCTACAAGGAACTGACACTTAAGCATCGCTTCTAAAAATTAATTAAATACTTTTCTTTGTTCGCAGTTTTGTCAACGGAGGTGGACGACGATGAGCCATTTCTTGAAATATTGGCACGATCCACGATTTACAATACTGGAGAGAGAAAGGCGATTTTTTGCAGAGGAAAAAATTTAGTAGAGGTACCTCTTTTTTTCCATTTATAAATTATCACTTAATCAGAAAATAGTATTAGTTACTTGCCAGTATCTTCTGATTGACTGCTGGACTAACAATGATCTTAATAGATTTTCCAGCTTCAAATATAAACCCTTTTACTAGAATTTGAGCTATGTATAATAATAGATTTATAAAATTCTAAAAGCTTGAATCAAAATAAATATTATTGACAAAAAAACACGAATAATAAATTGAACGGGGCTGTATTCTTAATTTACAAAGATTTTTACTTTCTGTATTTCCCCAATTGTCATTCTGAAAGCGACACCTTTTTAATAGGTACTCCAATACTCAAAGGCAGTTTGTCTAAAGATAAAATTTAAATTGCTTTGTACTTTTCAAATCATCGTTTCTTTTTGTGGAATAGAACGTTGACCGAGCACATGACAATCTTGGTATTGAGTATTTAGCCGTCTAATAGGCAACACAGCCTGTGGGCTTAGTGCACATATTTTAACTTCTCGATCGCGTAAAAGTTAACTCTAATTTTTACATTTAACTTCTCGATCGCGTAAAAGTTAACTCTAATTTTGTACATTTAACTTCTCGATCGTGTAAAAGTTAACTCAAATTTGTACATTTAACTTCTCGATCGCGTAAGTTAAAAATCTCTCACTAAGCACACTGATGCCAACTGCCTTTAGATTATCGATTGAAACGATTTAATTCCAATGACATTGGAGTAACCACTATGCTACTATACTGCTAAAAAAACCGAACTAAATATGTAGTAGTATCAACTCATACAATATACATCACGGCCTCCAATATCTATGGTGGGAATTAAGGGGAAAATAAATGGAAAATTAAGGTGATCAGTACGACCCCTATAGTAGTAATAGCTGAAGCAGTCAGGGCAGGGTCTTCTGATCAGTACCGGCAAGATGGCAGATCTTCATTAAAACATTCTGAACAAATAGAAATCAATAGGCAGGTTATTACAGGAGGTAGGACCTCTTGTGAGTCCGCATGGGTAGGTACCACCGCCCCGCCTATTTCTGCCGTGAAGCAGTAATGCGTTTCGGTTTGAAGGGTGGGGCAGCCGTTGTGACTATACTGAGACCTTAGAACTATATCTCAAGGTGTGTGGCGCATTTAAGTTATAGATGTCTATGGGCTCCAGTAACCACTTAACACCAGATGGGCTGTGAGCTCGTCCACACATCTCAGCAATAAAAAAAAAAAAGAAAAAGGTAGTTACAGGTTATACCTATATAAGTTAAAGAGTAAGTCTATTGTACTTTCTTAAAATGATAATGATAATTATAAAACATGCCATAGTACTCAATCAAAATATGAACATTAGAGTTTTATTGTAAAATTGTAATGTGTTACCATTACAATTTCTTAGCAATGTGTTACCATTACTATTTTACACACGGAAATGACATGACTGTATGACATTTAAAAAAAAAAAGTATTTTTATTTTTGAACCACAAAGCTATTTTATTTTAAAACCAATAAGAATATTTCGATCAAAAACACACTGAACATATTCTTAGAGCAATCGTTATAACGCTGTTTAGGTACATTGCTATTGACCAAGAAAAGAATGTAAAAAAAAAAACATAATTAAATTTTCAGCCCATTAAATGGTACTCTCCTTCGGGAAAACTAATAGAAGCGCAATCTTTGAAAAACAAGAGAGTATACGTTGAAAGAATTGTTGAGGAATCCGGGGAACATGCGCCGTTAATCATCCAATACATCAAGATTGCGGACAACGGTAACTGGACTTGCAGGTCTGGAGATTTGAGTGAAACCATACAATTCATTGTCGGAGGTTTGTATAATAATTTTTGTGCTTCGATAATGCCGTCGATTTCATTTACGGAATATCCTCCAATGAATTAAAGATAAAGATATTATTCGCATGGGAAATTGAAATTATGTGTGATAATTAATTAGTTGTGTTTAAATTAACATTTATATCGGAATAAGAATTAAGATAACAATCTTTAAAAACTACTAACCGTACTCGCCCGCTTCGCTGGGCATTTAAAATTAACATTATTATTTATTGTCATTATTATTAGGGAGTCCAACGCTCATATAAATATTAGCCTATCCATTAAGTACATGTATTTTCTACATGGATACCAAGTTTCAAGTCAATCGGATGCATGGTTCAGTAGTTATAACGGAACATCCGTAAAAACCACTGTAGATTTATATATTAGTATAGATATTAAAATGCAAATCACAAATTGTTTTCACAGAAAAGGTGAACATTACTAACAGGAATGTTGAAAGAGAAGGGGAAGAAGGAAAATCAATTGTGCTAACCTGTGAAGCCAAGGGACATCCGACACCGGTCGTAGTTTGGTACAAAGAAAATTCTCGAATCCCTAGTGAGTGTTCAACCATCACCGATAAAACGATATAACATACTAGCTTTTGTCCGCGCAGCCGTTCGCGTGGATTAGTTACTTTGGCATAACGCTAAATTTTACCCCCACTTCATTTACATAGAAAATGAAAATATTTTTGAATTATAGAATGTTATGGAGCTATTTAAATCCCTATTTTGAAAAATTCTTTATTGGTGCTCCACTTGTATTGGCCTTACCGTGATGTTATATAGCCTATATAGTATATAGTCTTCCTCAATAAATGGGCTATCTAACACTGAAAGAATTTTTCAAATCGGACCAGTAGTTCCTGAGATTAGCGCGTTCAAACAAACAAACTCTTCAGCTTTATAATATTAGTGTACATTAAAATTTATAAAAATCAACACGCAACACAAACGCATCGAAAGTAAAACAAATGTAAAACGCCTAAAAAATATATTATTTTAAAGTTATTTTTTAATAATCAAGAGATTTAAATCTATTTCAAATACTTCAATTAGTAATCATTGTATCTAGAATAATAGCTTTTGATCGTTTTCTAAAAAGTTCAAAATACAAATTGAAATGCTTATAAACCTATAATCCTTAGGTCACGGTTTGTGATTAGTCTCTACCAAAGTGTCTACCAAGTAGTGTCTACCAAAAATGAAATATTTTAATTGAATTGCATTTCAGAGGACGTACGAATCTTCTCCGTTGTCTCATACTAAAGTAATATCGTTCCTTTATTAATTTTACCGTATCAGTTACGTCTAGTCAGTAATTTACAGTAATCAGAGTAACTAAAATCCTAACTATGACTACAGATGATACTAAAAAGTACGAGCACAGGGCTGACAACTCGTTGGAGATCAAGAATCTGAACCACGCTGATGTCGGACTGTACGTGTGCAAAGTTAGACAAAAGGCGCTGTCCTACTACACAGACAAAACAGTCCGTCTTTCTGTCCTACGTAAGTTATATCTATATATTAATACGTGAAACAAAAACTTTGTATCCCTTTTTACGAAAATTGCGTGGACGGAGGAGTATGAAATTTTCCACACTTATACAGAATATAGAGAAGAAGTGCACAATGCTAATATTTTTTTTTAAATAATGCATAAAAGATACATTAAATCAATAAAGAAAAAATTACACACACTACATACCATGACAATGTATTTGACGCACACACGCATGCATACTATTTATTGTCAAACTTTTGTTCTTGACGTCTGTGGTCAAATTGAGAATAGATTAAATATTGTTGGTCTTTGTTAATATTTTTCATAGTGTAGTTTTGGTGAAATTTGTGATTATAGAAGTACAAAATACAATCATAATAGTGTACAAACATACAATTCCAATTAATTATAGTCGAATTTCGACTACTGCGGGACCTCTAGTTTATATTAGAAACGTTTCATATTTTTAACGATCTCAGCCTAACTAGAAATACTAGTTCGCATCTACTGATGAGATTAAAGTGGAATGCAAATTATGCGGATATATTCCGTGCTCGCAGATCGTATTAACTGGCATCCTTATTTCTGCTACAAAGTAAGCGCGCGTTCTAATATAAAAAAAATACAGCCTTTTTAGTATATAAATAAAAATCTCAAGTAGCAGGTAGCATTCAGACTCTGGAGTCCATAAATCCGGTAATCACTTTTCGTGAGGTATTTGCAAGCTGGATTATTAATCTGTAGATGAACTATAAAAATAACTAAGACAAAATTTTAATGGATTCTCATGTCTTATACATGACATATAAACACTACAAGCAAACACCGCTCTTCAAATTTATCTATGCTAAAATTACAAATGACACAATTTTAACGGCCGTCTGATGTAGTGGTAAGTGACATGGTCACGACACAAGGGGTCGCGGGTTCGAATCCCGCCAAGGGAAGATATTTGTATGATAAATATAAAAAAAAGTCTTTTCCAGGCTTATGGATGTATATTAAGTATATGTATGTGTATAATAAAATTCTTACATTTATTTCCGTTATCTGGTACCTGTAACACAAGTTCTTACGAACTTAGCACGGGACCAGTTAACGTGGCGTGATTGTTAGTAAATATTTATTACTGTTATTACTATTACTATTAAACGTTTTTTTTTTTTATTGCTTAGATGGGTGGACGAGCTCACAGCCCACCTGGTGTTAAGTGGTTACTGGAGCCCATAGACATCTACAACGTAAATGCGCCACACACTTTGAGATATAAGTTCTAAGATCTCAGTATAGTTTTACAACGGCTACCCCACCCTTCAAATCGAAACGCATTACTGCTTCACGGCAGAAATAGGCGGGGCGGTGGTACCCACCCGTGCGGACTCACAAGAGGTCCTACCACCAGTAAACAAGAGATCCTACCACCAGTAATACACATTAATACATTTAATACACATTAATTTATAAGAATATCTATCCTGCCATTCAAGGTTTTTCTTATAGTGTAGCAGACATAAGCGGAACGGTGGTAGACTGTAGATTAACAATTTATCATAATATATTTTTTCAAAGATCATTTTTAGGACACTCTACTATAAATCTCCTTTGACAATGGAACAAATATACTAGAAACTATTTTGGTAAAGTAGAAAATTAGTTTTGAGATTACTCTGTTTCCCTGGGGCCAAACTAATGACCTCTTATGCAACATACTAAAGTAAGCACAGAGTTTGTGAAACAACTTTTAAAACGATTGTCTACTTCCAACATCATGTTGACGTTTGATAACTATGTGACTTGAATCCCTTAGCTTTCAATAGTGAATTAAAATGTGCCCTTAAATATGTTAATTAATTATATAATAGTAATTCACTTAAAGAGAATGCTTAGACCGTTTATTAGATAATCTTCTTTGTGAGTCATTAATGGTCGTGAAAAGATTAAGCCACTACAGTGTCAACGCAGTCACCTTATGTCTTCTATTTATCCTATGAAATCAGACAGTGTGTCTTTAATTTCACTAAATCGTAAAAAAAATATCTAAAAATTGTTATGTACTATGTATTAACTATATTAAGTATAATTATTAAATTATGTGATGATGTTTTTGCGGCCATCCATTGCTCATAAGCATTTGTGAGACACGACAGACATTAATTAAATTCGTGTAATAAACTAACGATAATAATATTAGTTAATTAATAACATATTACATATTTTGTAGCCTCACGGGAAATTAGTTTCAATAATGTTTCCCACAATTATTACTATATTAAACAACAATTTTTGAGATATCGATACTTTGGCTAATTTACACTCTCGCTAATTATAAATGGAATATATATGTATATGCCTCTAAATATTAATATTTTGGTTTTACATGCTGGTGTGATTTGCGATGAAATTGCTGATTGCCTTGATAAGTTTCGGATGAATAGGGATTGCGAAATAAAATGGCGATCAATAGTATATTACTAATATATTACTATAGTACATTATATATTATAGTATCTAAATATTAATACGTGAAGCAAAAACTTTGTATCCCTTTTTACGAAAATTGCGCGGACGGCGGAGTATGAATTTTTCCACACTTATAGAGAATATAGAGAAGAAGTGCACAATGCTAATATTTTTTTTAAATAATGCGTAAAAGATACATTAAATCAATAAAGAAACCATTACACACACTACATACCATGTATTTGACGCACACATGCATGCATACATGCATGCATACTATTTATTGTCAAACTTTTGTTCTTGACGTCTGTGGTCAAATCGAGAATACATTAAATATTGTTTGTCTTTATTAATATTTTTTTATAGCGTAGCCTTGGCGAAATTTGTGATTATAGAAGTATAAAATACAATCATAATAGTGTACAAACTTACAATTCCAATTAACTATAGTCGAATTTCGACTACTGCGGGATCTCTAGTATTACTATAATGCCTAAATAATATAACTCTGTTTTCAATTTGCACTCGAAAAAATGAAATTTAAATGAATTGAAGATTGGTAGGGAATAATATTAGAAATCAATCGTCTTATTACCATTTAAAAAAAGTTTACATCGTCACTTGAAGTTTTTAGAAAAAGTATATTGCATAAATGTGGATAAACGTTTTGCATATTAGAAAATTTCATTTTTTATTCGATCACTATATCGATTTCCACAGTTAAATAAAAAGCTCGGAAAATAAAAAATACAGGAATATACGTAATTTCTGTAAGGTCATGAAAGCTCTGTCTTTATGCCACGAATCAATCATTCGTTTCAATTCGAAGTGAACGATAGTCGATAATACAACTGAATCTACAATTATTTTAATGCTATTGTCATTCAATTTGCCGTGTTTAAGTTGCAGTAAACGATTATTTCAAGAGCTTTACACTCAAATACTCACACATCTATAATATAGATTCTTTATACAATATTCGTCTTATTAAATACATATTTGTTTATTTTTTTTTGCCCAACAATGTCATCAAAACAAATATCAATTGTTAGTTTTTAAACCTATATTAATACATCACTGAAAATTGGAAATACTTATACCGGCTTAACAAAGTTTGTTCAATCCAAAGCTTGAGAGGTAATTGATTCCACAATGATACTTTACATTCGAAGTGATATCACCATAAACAGACATGTTTAAATAAATTAGTATTACTTGATAAAAATAGGTAGGCTATTTTTTTTATTTCTTCTTGCATCTTATTCAAAAGATGTTTAAACAAACATCTTTTGAATAAGATAGGAGTGGGTAATATCGGTTTTGCCGCGTATCGAATCGTATCTATATATCGAGGATCAATATCGGATATTGAATCTATATATTTTCTGAATCTATATATTGATGGATGCTAGTAGATTTTCTCGATTCATGATATTTGAGATTTGAAACGATACGCTGATATAATATCGTAGTAGATATAGATTTAAGTCAACGTTATACGGTTGGTTTTCTGATATCAATTTATAATATGATCTTAAAGTAATAAAAAGAACATGAAAATAAAAATATCAAAAAAACTTTCCTTCATGCTTTTACCAGGCTTAGGACTGGCTACATTATTTTCAGTTTTTAGTATTTTGTGTCTTAATTTAAAATTACAAAATATACCAAAAGAGTGTAGATTTCAAAAGTTTAATACAAACACAAGAAATAAACTCAATTATTTGGATTCAACTAAAAATAGAAAAATGTGTACTTTAAAAATCAAACACAAAAAACTTTTAAGTATTTATAAACACTTGTCCAAAAATTCTAGTTCAAGGTCAAAGCGCGTGAAATTAAATTCAACGATGCAAATAGGCTATACTGCATTCAAGTTAGGGTCGAAAGTTGAAACTTCTTTCCTTAATTGTATCCTGCTGATACGCTAAGAATAATCTACAGACATATGGACTTAAATATAAGGTTTACAATTGTATGGATAATGCCTGTTTCTGTTTCATTCATCACATGATATCCCTATCGTGCGCTCACTCACTCTGGCCGATTCGATACGAACCAAACGAATATTGCTGATATTAACGAATCGGTACGATATGCCGATGCGCATCACATCGAGCAATATCGTGTATCGGCTGATATCGAAATATAGATTTCGATTCACGAATCGGTACGATATGGCGATGCGCATCACATCGAGCAATATCGTGTATCGACTGATATCGAAATATAGATTTCGATTCACGAATCGGTACGATATGCCGACGCATCACATCGAGCAATATCGTGTATCGGCTGATATCGATATATAGATTTCGTGCGGGGCGATATCGGATTCAACGATATTGCTGCGATATATAGATATTGAATCTATATACGATTTATATCACCCACTCCTAGAATAAGATCACAGCGGACTCACATAAGTAAACACTTATGTGAGTCCGCACGGGTAGGTACCACCGCCCTGCCTATTTCTGCCGTGAAGCAGTAATGCGTGTCGGTTTGAAAGGTGGGACAGCCGTTGTAACTATACTTGAGACCTTAGAACTTATATCTCAAGGTGGGTGGCGCATTTACGTTGTAGATATTTATGGGCTCCAGTAATCACTTAACATCAGGTGGGCTGTGAGCTCGTCCACCTATCTAAGCAATAAATAAATAAAAACTTATAAAAAGCGCCAGGCTCCACAACAAGTGCGCAAGTCCTTATGATCGGCTCCGATAACAGCTTTTTTATACACCCGTTATATTGTGTAAAATAAGAATTGAATAAACATTAAAACTACTACCAAATATTGAACTTGGCAATTGAAAGCGCGGTGAAGTTAGTCAGAATATAAATCAGGAACAGACATTATCCAGCGGTCTGTTCCAAATCTAATGAAAGGAAAGAAAAACATGAACTAGTGTTCAAGAAGTTAACTTGCTTTCTTAATTTACTTTGGGTTTCAAGATCCCATTTCACAGAACCTTGAAAATTAATGAATAACGAAAATTTTGTTTTTGAAAATTGTGCAGAAGAGTTAATTATCTTCTTTAGTTTTTGAAAATTGTGCAGAAGAGTTAATTATCTTCTTTAGTTTTTGTTAAAATTGTGCAGAAGAGTTAATTATCTTTCTCAATTACTTTTTAGATAAGCCGATTCTGTATAACAACTTCACGGGAACGATCGACACCACGAAATACAAGACTGAAGAAGTTTACGCAATCATGAATGAAACGTAAGCATTGTAAATTAACGATTAATTGATTTAACTGTATTGTTATTCATTATACAAAGAATAATTGTTCGTTTGAAAATACTTGAGTATAATAAAAACCATTGTTTTTACCTGTTTCTTACTGGTGGTAGGACCTCTTGTGAGTCCGCGCGAGTGGGTACCACTACCCTGCCTATTTCTGCCGTGAAGCAGTAATGCGTTTCGGTTTGAAGGGTGGGGCAGCCGTTGTAACTATTCTTGAGACCTTAGAACTTGTATCTCAAGGTGGGTGGCGCATTTACGTTGTAGATGTCTATGGGCTCCAGTAACCACTTAACACCAGGTGGGCTGTGAGCTCGTCCACCCAACTAAGCAATAAAAAAAATAAAAAAACAAAGAAAAAACATACATATGTTGGTTGAAAATGCGATGTTTTTATCTATTCAAATTGTTTAAATGAATATTTTTTTTATTTTTGTTTTAATGTTGCGGCGTTAAGGATGGCAACAAATATTGATATAGAATACCGCCAATAGTTTTATTATCTTGTTGAGCATATCACTATTCAGTATGAAGTTTAATTTTGTTGTGCGAAGCTTGAAATTTGATTATCACTTCGTTTTGAACATTAATCATGCGCTTCATCAAGTGCCCAAATATTCTTGTTAATAAAAACTTAGCAATAACGCAATTGCAGATTTAAAAAAGGAATTATAATCTCGCAAAATATCTGTTACAGCGCGACATGTGTTTGACATTATTTTACATTACCTATATTAGTATATTGACCTAAAGCCAAATATTCTCGTTAATCAAAACTTAACAATAACACAAAAGCAGTTTTAAAAAAGCAAATTACAATCTCGCAAAATATCTATTATAGTGCGCCATGTGATTGACATGATTTACATTAGTATATTCATTAGTACAATTAGTACATTTAATTTGTTTTATGTTATATTACTATTTTCAGGAAGAACATCACATGCAGCGCTATCGCAAACCCCCCGCCGACTTACACCTGGTACAGAAGAAACAATGGTTACGACGATGATGTTCCTATCACTGACGAGGAGATGGTACGTTAAACGGTGATGCTTGTAATTGTTGACAGGGTTAACCTAAATTAAATCAATCAATTAAATTAGTAATTTGCGAAAAATTGCATTTCTATCAATATTTATGGGTTACACGCAATAAATAAATAAATAAATATTTACTAACAACCACGCCACGTTAACTGGTCCCGTGATAAGTTCGTAAAGAACTTGTGTTACAGGTACCAGATAACCGAAATAAATGTAAGATTTTTATTATACACATACATATATTTAATATACATCCATAACCCTGGAAAATACATTTATATTTATCATACAAATATCTTCTCTTGGCGGGATTCGAACCCGCGACCCCCTTATGTAGTGACCATGTCACTTACCACCAGACGGCCGTTAAAAATGAAACACAGACAAAAATCTAGTGACGCACGGGATTTACATTTTCTAGCAAATTAAATGCGGTGAATGTTCGCCAGTCTTTACATTAGTTTACGTGTCCATTTAACATAAACTTACCTAAAAATATGTTTTGTAAAGCTTTTTATAAAAATATATGAAAAAATAAATGAAAATATCCTGTATTATGAGAAAACGATAAAAAAAAGTTTGCTTGACAGGGTAGTTTTCATGAAAAAAATAAAAACTAAAAGATGCAATAATTATTATGCAATAATTTTTATATTATTATATTTTTGTTATTTTGTTAAAAAGGTATTGAATAAAATGTATCATAAACTGATTGTCTACATTGTAAGCTTTCAAATGACACCTCTTTCGTCTTCCTAAGACGTCTACATCGATAGCAATGATTGAATCAGTTCAGGTGCCCGATCTGCGAAGTAAAAAAAAAATGGTTGCCATTTTAGTACCCCTCCATACCAAGAGAAAATTGGGATAGTAATTTGTCGATAAAAATCCCCATATTTTCCCCCTTAAGTCTCCGACATTGGTGCACGGATACATTGTATACATGTCAAAATCTCTATTTCCGTTTCCTCATTAGGATCCGCTGGAGTTTATGTGACATACGGCTTCTACCAATTTTCTTATACATTTAAAAAAAAGTGTTCTTCTATAATTAATTATTTAATTTATTTTGTTATTTATTGAGGCTTCGAATTAAATTTTCAATTTAAAAAATTGAAATCCTTTAAGATTTAGTAAGCAGTTCGCTTGTCTCGATCGCACGGTTTACATGCCTAGCAGGTACCGACACGTTTCTATCTCTGTCTAACAACGTAAACCCTAGACAAGATTTAACCATTCTTCAAGATTTCCAAAGACCACGCACATCAAACTTGTGCCACACATCGGACTTAGGACTGTATAACATTTGAATAACGGTTTTCCTTGAGATCCAGTTCTAGATCTCAAAATATTTTTGTGTGATATTGATGTGATCATCGATCGTAGATCGATGGATGTGATAATAACCTATTATCATCGCTCATGAACGTCAGCAATTCTCGTGTCACTCGACCGAGTATCCGTAAATGGCATCCCCAGCGTTAAAAAAAAAATGGGGCCCGGCCAATTCTTTGCATGGGTATCAAATGTAATTCCGTCGTTCCTAAGCACGTACAATTTTTTTTTTTTTTATTAGTAAAAATTGTACCTAACTGCGGGATTTGTGAGACCCGGCTTCGCTTGATAATATTTCACCAGGCGTTTTATCTATTCCAATATAAAAAAGATTCAATTTTTCAGGTGGTCACTTCAGAAAACGGCACATATTCAGTACTCATTTTGAGGATGCGCGATAACAGTTCAATCGGCGAGTACAAATGCACAGCGAACAACATCAAGGGGAAAGAATCTATTATATTCCATGTAAATCCAGCAGCTAAACCCAACAAACCTGACTTTGTAAGTGAATTTAAATATTTTAGTGGAGTTAACATTTATTTTTCTCATCACACTCGTGTATATGAATTTTGAAACGTCACTAAATTGTTTAATCCTGTGATTTTTTGTATCCATTTCATCAAAAAAACATCAGGTCGCGTTAAATTAATTATCATTCCATGTTCCGCGTATTGGGACGTAGAATTTGTTTATAAGCAAGAATGGAATTAAATAAAATTAATAAATCTCCACTACTTTAGATATTTATTGTCTTACGATTAATAACTTGAACTTTACCAGTTACAATTTTATGTTAAAATTTAAATGCAATTTTATTTGTGGTAGAAATAGGCAAGCAGTTGCTACCGACCATCTTACCATCATGAACGCTAAATCTTTATCCTCGAATGAACAAAAAACAGGGAAATTGCACATTGCTCAAAGATGTTTTTTTTTTATTGCTTAGATGGGTGGCCGAGCTCACAGCCCACCTGGTGTTAAGTGGTTACTGGAGCCCATAGACATCCACAACGTAAATGCGCCACCCACCTTGAGATACAAGCTCTAAGGTCTCAAGTATAGTTACAACGGCTGCCCCACCCTTCAAACCGAAACGCATTACTGCTTCACGGCAGAAATAGGCAGGGTGGTGGTACCCACCCGCACGGACTCACAAGAGGTCCTACCACCAGTAAGACAGTAAGACTATGGATGACTTGTGTCAAAAATTATAACAATATGTGCTAATTCTCAGATGACTACTAGTCTCGAGTAATCAATTAGCAATGTACTCGTACATATTTTGTGCCAATCTCACTTGTCCTATGTGAAAGGAAGAGGCAAGAAATATACATATACACTAAACCATATTTAATTCCAGGTAAGCTTTCTTTACGCTAACACTACGACTCTGACTTTCAATGTTTCCTGCTCGAGCTGCCCAATGGAACTAGAAGAAGATAGGTCACCCGACCCAGCAAACCTTACTGTTAAAGGTATCCATAAAAATCAAAAAGATTATACATAAAATATCACAAATATTCTGAGTTGGATCAAAAAAAAATACTGTTTGAAATGCAAACATAACTTCGTTCAATGTGAGAACAGGAGGAGGAGTCTTCAAATTTAACTATGGTTGTTTAATTTTTTTAATATTCAGTCATGAAACTAATACTTTAGACAAATCAACATCAATACCTAAAACTATCCAAAGGAAATACATACATTTATCCAGCCCAAACATAAACTATGGACGAACTAACTTTGCCAGATACTCACGAATCACGCCCCTTTATTATCACACAACACTTCTTTATAATTAAACTAGTGACCCGCCCTCGCTTCGCTTCGGAAACATTAAAACAGACATGAAACAAAAAAAAAAAAAAAAAAAAGTAGCCTATGTTCATCAGAGACAATGTCGGCTTCTAATGGAAAAAGAATTTTTCAAATCGGTCCAGTAGTTTCGGAGCCTATTCGAAACAAACAAACAAACAAATCTTTCCTCTTTATAATATTAGTATAGACTAGTACCAAAAACCTTTTATTGTACTAAATAAATTGCTTAAATTGCATCGTTTTAATTTTAATATTATCAGAACCAAGGTAATAAATATTTGTCTGGCCAATAATATCAAGGCATTTAAATGAAAAGTCGATTTCCCTTCAACCTTTTTTTCATGTAAATCTGTTCCCATGTATTACCAAACTAGCAGTTGTAGTAAAAACATCTTCTCAGCGAAAAGAATCCCCTATGGTATCCACTGCTGCTCATAGCTCGCTCTGAAAACTAAGGTCGAGCGTTATTAAACTGTTATTCTCTTCTACTAGGATATTCTTTCCAAATGGTTCCTGCCCAAGAAAATTACCCTCCAGATTGGGATTCCGCTCAAGATTTCGAAGTGGACATCACAGATCCTAACGGTAAGTTATTGTTAGAACATACTTCAGTCGTTAGACAATGAGTCCAATGAGTTTGCGTGCTAATTGCGAAAACGTATCTTTCAACTAACAGCAACGCACAATTGTAATTAGACGGAATTTTCTTACTATAATAAATGAACTTGTAAACATGACCGATGTCTGTAATTGCAACTATCAAAAAATTTAATATATCATAGTTATTAGTATACAGTATTTATACTAATACTATTTAATAATCTTTCCACCCAAGTATCATCAGATATACATAATACCCCAGACCCCAGTTCAAGCACAACTACTGTTTCTTTTTCATCGAACGATATTTTAGAGACATCCTTAGTTAATTTTCAACTATATATCTAGTGATAGAGTATACTCTGGGTCCAAAAGGATCCTCCTCCTTGCGTCGTATTCCTCATTGCTGAGGGTCGTGACCACCCTTTTGTATCACCTTCGCACGATCTTACTCCATCCATTTTTGTCTCTGGTGGTATGGAGGGTGTTGTAAAACGTGGAATCAAAAGCGGTGCGGATCTGGTCGGACCAACGTATTGGGCTGCGCCCCCGAGGTCTTTTCCCATCTACCTTACCAGTCACGATGAGCCTCTCGAGTTTGCTATCATCCTTTTGTGCAATGTGACCAAAGTATTCAAGGACTCTGCGAAGACACTCGGATGACAGCCGGGGATAGATACCAAGAACTTGCCTATTGTTTCCACCTAACCATGCGCTCCAGTTTGAGTGGCCACATCGCCGTACTATTTATCTGCGACCTCAAGAATAGTATTTAGTCGCTATGAACTTCGTTATTCATTTACACCAAGTAACCCGTAAGTTTGTTCACCCATCTATACAAAAAAGAAAAATCTTTGGTGATAAAAATGTATTTTTAGAACAATTAGATACGTTTTTTTTTGTGTAATCGCCGTTTTTTTTTCTCAATTAAACGTTCAGATCATTTAATTGTTTTGTTGTGCAAATTACAAATTTATTGTTTCTGATGCTGGTTCAATGATCAAAATTCGAAATTAATCACTTATACCTCAAAAAGTTAAATTTATTTTAGTACTAGCGGCCCGCTCCGGCTTCGCTTAACAAAAATTTCAAAATAAAAAAAAACACACGCATCAACCCTTCTATTTGCGTTAGGTTATATTATAAAAAAAAGAAAATTATTGTTGGGGTATAACAATAATAGTTAAACATATTCTGTCGTGACACTTTTTGTAAATAATAATGTGCTCTACAAAGTCATAGTATACTATTTTATTCTGTTATCAATGGTTTTCACAGCACACGCGATGTAAAGAATATTTTAGGTAAATTTTTTTTACACCTTGGGTCATATTACTGAATTTTTAGGAAGGTTCCATAAAAAAGAATATAATAGCCTATGTCACTCGGGGATAGTGTAGCTTCCAAACAGTAAAAGATTTTTTGAAATAGGTTCTGTAGTTTCGGAGCCTATTAATAATATACAAACAAACAAATCTTTCCTCTTTATAATACTACTATATATCTATCAATAAAAATTTAAAAAAATTTTTGGGCTCCTCAAGAGCTAAAGACTACGAGCCAATTGACGAACAGAAAATAAAATAGTACTTAACTTATCCGTATTTCTTAAAAGGAAAAAAAAAACTGCCAACACAATGTCTACTTTTTTTTTATTGATAACCCTGAAGCACATTGAGATAAAAAAAAGATAATCGGCTTATACACAGATCAAAAAATGATACTTATCTGTTTTGCTTTTGCCTATTTATGTAGAGATTAAGCGCCTCTTTGGTGAAATGATCAATGACTAACTTAAAACGGAGCCCGATTTAATTACGGATATAGTCATCTTTGTGAAATATATTTGATTTGTTTTGTATATGTTTCCGGTATCCATGGCACGGAAGAAATTTTTATATTGAATGCAATTTTAATTTTAATTGTCTTCAGACACGTTGTTCACGGTCGGCCCACTAGCCAACAAGACAAAGTACCACGTCCGCATCCGAAGCTGCAACGCGGCCGGCTACTCTGAGTGGGTGTACTTCGAGACACTACTAGAGACGAGCCACGCCAGCAGGATCATCGCAGCGATCGCTGTCATCATTGCGGCCTTCACGATTACAAGCTATTTCTAAAATACCTTTCATGTATACAGTATAACACTGGGGAACTTTTGAATTTTTCGTTTACCTTTAGTTCTTCTCATAATTCCGGTTACTCTCGTCTGACAAAGAAGTTGTCAGCCACCACGAAAATATCTGAAAATGAAATTACTATATTTGCGTAACAACGAGTTTGGTGACGACTTCTCGCGATTGGTAACCAGTGTGAAAACAATTTGTTGCCGTTGTTTTTGCCAGATCTATAGTTGATGGTGCACCACTATTAAGTAGCAGATCAAAAAAGGCAATATTATGAAGATTTAATGTTCAAATGAATTTACATATATGTTGTTTTCTATTTAGTTAAGTAATTACTTAACGTATTTATCCCCTGAACTTGAGGTAAATGTAGGTAGATAAAATTTAATTTTAAATACAATATATTCGTAAGTAAGTGTTCATTCGTTTACCTAACGTTATATAATAAAGGCCTCAAACATACATATAATGTTGTTACCAAATAAATAGCCTAAATATCAACTGCATTCGTGCTGAAAATGTTAAATTTATGTAAGTTTTTGGCTTCTTGATTAATTTAAACTAGATTTAATTTAAATATAATCACATTAATATGTAGTTTTCAAAAATAAGCCTTATGTCTTAATCGTGAAACTAAATGTAAATAGATACCTATAATACTGTTGACGGTACGTGCAATTAAGTGTAATTATTCTTTATTAAAATCGCTGTTAGCAACGGGTTATATATTATATGTGGGACACCTTTCTTGACAGTTGCAAAAATTCAATTAGCATGTAAAAAACCATCATAATTTACTTACAACACAATGTTTAAAGAAAATCCGTTTGTCTGGGTATTTATTAGCTAAGCAAACAAGGCCCCAAACTGTTTTAATTTCAGTAATCTCTGGTGAATTCTCATTTTATTAATATTTAAATAACCATTATTTTTAAGTAAACAAGAATAAATTTATGTAACAATGATTCGAAGTGCTATATTTTAAACGTTCAAATGTTAAGTAACGCTTGGATTCGATTACTTTATTTCTATCTGATGGGAGAGAACATAAATAAACAAATTAAAATATCTTTATTTCGAAGTCAACTTACTGTTTTGTAATTAATATATTTTTTTAGTTGTAAATTTCATTTTATTACTATATAATTTAGATTATAAGTTGTATTATGATTGAGTGTATTACTGATATTTTAGTGCTGCCCTTTTGAAGTTGAATGCAGTATTCAAT
Organism: Bombyx mandarina; assembly: GCF_003987935.1. The sequence goes on from NW_021011643.1 coordinate 384,706, forward strand.
ACGTGAAACTATACAAAAAACTTGAATGTTTCTAAATAATGTATTAAATATCTTATGTTTTAAGTAGTAGATTATAAACGCTTTAAAAATAGCAAACAAGCAGGAATTCAATTACTTTTTATTTAGAATACAAAAATAACCGTGACGAGATCATATTAATAGGAACACGTAACATTCCAAATGATTTATTAAATGCATTCCGTAATTTAATGAAAATTTTAAAAATTTCTGATAAATTTTACAATATTATTGAGTAATTGTATTTTGTGATCCTAATAAAAAAAAGTTCCAATTACAATTCCATTCAGGAAGACTGATGTTATGATTTCTTACGTAATAATTTTTTATGTAATCACTGATTTTAAGTTACCCAACGAAACCTTTGTTGTAAATCACTTAACCCTTAAATATGCTACCCTACTGGTTTTCTTAAACGACTTAGAAGTCCAAAGAGAAATTATTTAAAGTAACTACTTTTTTATGCTAAGCTTCTTTGTTACTAAGCTTTTAGAAACGTATAAATGACATTAATAAAAACGTAAGCACCGGTTTGAAGAAACCAAAAATTTCGACCAAACAAAATTGTTGCAAACACGTAATATATTGTTTTGGGAGCGTTTCGTCAAATATTAAAAACACATAGTGTTTTCTTGATTTCCTCTATTTTCTTCGTGTACATAACACAAGATACTAGTAGTCGAGTTATTATTGTTATGTAACTTGCAACAGTGTTTCTGCCTCAATAAAACTGTTTCTAAAAACGTTTTTATTTTTTATTTCAATCATACATAAAAAATACATGCTTACAATAATAGTAACCGATATATATATAATAAAAAACTTCACATATAAACGCTTGAAAGGCAAACGTGACTAAGCGATAATGCGTGAACTTTACACTAGACTAATAATAATTTAAAGTTGAAATACCTGAAAAAAATTATATTTTAACGAATCTAGCCGTTGGATTGAAATGATTTTATTAGACCTGGAAATATATATTTTTTGCGCATCGAATATGGTTATTGCCTATCATTTATGTACAAAGCAGTTATTGTCGCTTAGTCACGTTTGCCTTTCAAGCGTCGATATGTAAAATCAGTACAATACATAATTATGTACATAGGTAGATCGACATGCAGCTTTGGACGTAGTATTGAAGTTTCTGCCCTTCAAACCAGACCACATTACTTAGCCGTAGAAACATCCAGGTATACGTTGCCTTCCCGTGCGATATCAAGAATATCTTCATTATTTTATCCAGGACGACGTTGCTATCCCGTGTGCGATAGCGAAGAATACAATAATTATTTTCAAGGAACTAATCATCTTCCATCTGTTGGTTAGGCTAACAGTTTAACTGCGACTTCAAATTGATTTCCGACGTGAAGGAATCAGAATAAGTCAATAAAAACTACAGTTCGCAGTAGAAAAGATTGAATCACCACAAACAGAAAATTAAATCTGAAAGTAATTTTCTCAGACTTCAATTCGAATTAAGTATTGCATTAGACAGGACCTTGGGCCTATGCAAGCGGCTGTCGAAGCTGAAGTACTAACAACTACTATTCCGACGGAAACGATATTTTGGCCTAGCGGGACATAATTTAACTTTTAATAACAAATTAATATTTAATACACCCGGAATGCACAAGAAACAAATAATGGGGATTTACAGAATTTAAACTGGCACCCACTTGCTCTAAAAAGACCATTGATAACCATGTCAAGCGATTTTTATGCGACATTAGGATACTTATTTACTTATATATTTTTTTTTTTTATTGCGTAGATGGGTGAACGAGCTCACAGCCCACCTGGTGTTAGGTGGTTACTGGAGCCCATAGACATCTACAACGTAAATGCGCCACCCACCTTGAGATATAAGTTCTAAGGTTTCAAGTATAGTTACAACGGCTACTCCACCCTTCAAACCGAAACGCATTACTGCTTCACGGCAGAAATAGGCAGGGTGGTGGTACCCACCCGCGCGGACTCACAAGAGGTCCTACCACCAGTAAAATAGTTTTTATATGAACATACCTGTACTTACGTACGATTTAGGTTATAATTTTTAAATGTAGTCGTGTAAGGAATCGTCTCTCTACCACATATGAATATATAACCTACCGCAAATATAAACATACATAAATAAATATAAATACAATAAAAGGTTTCATGGTTAAATATAAATAGAATACGTATTAGAGTATCTCTTAAACCATCCTCATGACAAACATACAGACAGCAGCTACGACTAAAATGCCTCCAGCAAAGAAGATCCCATAGAATGTCACATCACTATTTCCAACAGCAATACTCTTTGATCTTTCAGTACTAATTTCTTCATCTTGTGGTTCTTCCTGCAAATCCTCGTTTTCAGTAAGAGCTCCAATTTGTATGGGTGTAGACCACGTAGAAACACCAGCACTGTTCGAAACCCTAATACGAACCCAGTAATTCATATTTTTTTCTAATTCACTCAACTTGGTTATGGACCCTGTAATTTAATATTTAAGTCTCTTTTTATTCTATACGGCCTTTTTTAGGATTGAAGGATTACTGGTGGCCCGGAGGCCTTTCCAGTTTTACCAGGGCGAGCAAGAGCTCAGCCAGGAGGAATGAGATTTGCTAACAGCTGCCCGAGCGCCTCCAAAGGAAACCTAACAACTCAAGAGCAGCTGCTTCTCGAATGAATCTACTACCGGATCAGAATCGCGACCTGCTGAGAAGATCCGTCGAGAAACTTAGCGGGCTGATGCATGGGTTAGGTTGCACGTCGAATATTTTACCGAGTTCGACGAGTACGGTTACCTCCTGCTCCTAGTGTTAGAGCTGAAGGCGTCTAATTCAAAGGCTATTGGATCTGATGGATCCGTAAGGACGTGTCTAGGGCGTCGACAGTGACTGGCAGAAGCCACCAATTTCGGGGAGTAGCCAGGAGCGGCAACGATAAGGCGATTATCCTATATTAAGCCTATATACGACGTTGCCTACCGTCTATATATCTTTTATTTTTACCTTTAAAATCAGGATCGTCATCAGAGATAGGAAATTCTTTTGTAACAAGCTCTCCATTTTTCCAATCGTTTTCACTAGGCTCTTCTTTAAATCCAGACACATGTAAATACTGAATTTCAAAACCTTAAAAAATGTCGTTATTACTAAATATTATTATTAGTTTAAAAATATATCATTATTTTTATTTGAAAAAATACAAACCGCCAGCGGGGTTCGTCGTAGTTTCCACCAATTTAAAATCTTTTTCCGCTTCTCCATATTCGTTTTTGGCTGAGCATTTGAAGGTTTCGGTTTGATTCACCGTGACTGTCAATATAGCAGTGTTGGCTTCTTGGTTGAATTCAATTTGTTTCTTGTCAAACTCGATTAGGGTACTATCGTTAATATTTGAGAACCACCGATATGTGGGAGCGGGATATCCTCTTGCGGAGCAAACCAAGTTAATACTGAAAAACATGCGCTTGAAGCTTATTTCATTTAAAAAATATATAGTTTTATTGGAAATTCATATAAAAATGGACTATAATGTGAACGAACGGTACAAGAATTGGATATCTATTATTTTTTGGAACGAAGCTCCTTATGGGCAGGGACGTCTTAAATTAGGCTGGGGCCCTTGGGCACACAAGAATTTGGGGCCCTTTTGGAAAGTAAAAAACGCGAATTATAATAACATTTTTTTTACTGAGTATGACCATTTATTATAGGTAATCAAATACAGTATGATATAATATGTCATTAATGATATTAGAGTGCTGCTGGTTTTTTGATTACGATTACGATAACGAAAACCGTTATCGTGATCGCTAGATGGTGTACTTAGTAAATTAGGTAGGATGCGTTCGGAAATATTATTAATTATTACAGTAGGAATAGGCGCAGTCATCGATATAATAGCGTAGTATATGCCTTGTAAATACCTTCTGATAAGATTAGTAATTTGTGAAAAAAGTGTAATGTGCCCGACAAAAATGTTTTGAGAATAAATGTGTGAGAGAAATTGTCGGTTCTTCGGGGCCCCCTGAGAATGGGGGCCCTGGGCACGGGCCCCGTGGGCCCTTATGGTAAAGACGGTATTGCTTATGGGACGATATGTAATAACGTACAAAAAATAACTTTTTTTTTATCATTCATTGACCACGATCTCAAAGCGTTCGTTTGCGCAATACACTAACTCTTATGCAAACAACCGTGAATGAAGTGTACCACAATAAGTTCGCACGTTACCGAATGACGGTGGGTTGTTACGAAACCTCCAGTCTTATTTTCTTTATACCTCGAATAGAAGTTTAAATTAATATTTTTATAATAAGGAACTTCGTTCCTATCCGGTGTCCCACAACACCACACATTTATTTTTTATATTCGAAACGCCATACTGCTGATTCAATGGATTGTTGACTCGCAGCAATTGTTTTTTACCAGCATTTTACTCGCCAACACCACTAGGAGTATTTCGAATAAACAAGACAGGCGAGACGGACAACAAAAGAAACATGTGTTACTTTATTTCTAATGTTTTTTGCTAACAAATAATACAATAAGTAAGTGTTTTTTGTTAAAAGACAACCAGCACTGGCTTGCTTGAAACGTGACCATTACTTTTTTTTCTCCGAGCAGGAAGCTTCGATATTATAGAGTGTTTATTATTAGCAAATCAATTTTTATCTGTTCTTACGCAAGGAACATGATCAAGATTATACATTTAAATGTGTATTTATATTTCTGATATTACTTAAAGTGTTGTTTAATGGTCTTAAAAAGTTTTAATTTCCTTGTTCTTTGACGATACACTTTTACTTTTTTATATTTTCGTGTCAGCGGGATGTGGGATGATGTTCACAAAAAGCATGTTTCTAAAACAAGATATAAATTACTTTATATACTACATTTATTCTGCACACATACCTCTGATTGAATCGACCATAAACCAACTCGGTATCATTCCCGTCTTCAAAAATTGGAGCATCTAAAACACGAAATTTTAATTTTATGAATGTCATCGTGTCATTTTGGACTTCAAGATCATAGCCCACTGAGTTTCTGAGCCCTCTGAGTTTCTCGCCGGATCTTCTCAGTGGGTCGCGATTCCGATCCGGTAGTAGATTAATTCGCGAAGCAATTGCTCTTGAGTTGTTAGGTCTCCTTCGGAGGCGCTCGGGCAGTTGTTAGCAAATCTAATCGAGCCTTTGCTCGCCCACCTGTCCTGGTGAAGCTGGAAAGGCCTTCGGGCCACCAGTAACCTTTCAATCATAAAAAAAAAAAACATCAAGATCAACAGTCGCGAATAATAAAAACTAAATAAATAAATAGAAAAATGATGTCATAAAAGTCATTTTTGTTTTTTGTCTAGATACCACATACTTACGATTCACGTTTAGAGTGGTGTTCACATAATTTGAGTGTTTGCACTGTTCTGTGTTTTCTTGTATAGCGACGCACGAGTACAATCCGCTGTCTTCCGACGTCAATGAGAATATAGTGAGTGAACTCTCGAATCCATCGCTGCTGAATTTCGTATTCAATTTATATTTCGTGTCGTCTTCTCCTTCTAAAATGTATCCACGTGACTGTAATGGTTCTTAACACGCTTATTGAAAAGTCAACATTATTTATTGCTGTAGATGGGAAAGAAGAGACATGAGGCTCAGTCTCGATTTCATTGTTAAGTGGCTACCATTGATGTATTTTAAGTCAATGGTGGCTGCTCTATTTTTTGAAACTAAAATGCATTAAGGTTCCGCATTAGAAACCAGCACTATGACAGTACCTACCTGAGCGAACTAACAATACCTCATTAGTTTTTAGTTTTATTAGTTTATGCTCTATGATTCTTCTTTCCATTTTTATTAGTTTTGCTCAATGTACAGACACATTAAATTGTACTATATTATGTATTCATGATAATTAATAAGTAATTTATTCCAAAAATTATGTTTATCAAAAGTAATGGATAACACGTAGACCGTGAAAATACCTTTATTTATGAATCGTTTTAAATTAACTAAACTGGCTACAGAGATTAATATCTTACCATTAATAAGATTATCATTTCTTTTCCACTGAATTCTGGGTTCAGGATTGCCTTTGGCGTGACAATTTAACGTTATAGACCGACCGAGATCTGCCGTCACTTCAGTTCGTATATTCTTGAACACTACAGGATCTGGATTAAAAAAAAAACAATTAAATCAAAAAATATAAAAAAACCTTTTATTTCACCCATAAAAAAACTTTTGTTTTGTTGTGGTTGATTTCTAAGCCCGATCGTCTACTTGCTTGTTGTAGAGTATCTATCATGTGTTCCAGCTCTACGCTGTTCTCAAATAGCACGACAAGATCGTCAGCGAATCTTAAATGATCTAAATACTTTCCATTTATATTTAAACCCATCGTGTTCCAATTTAGTTTATTTATTATTGACTCTAATATTGAGATGAAAATTGTTGGTGAGAGGGGTCCCCTTGCCTAACACCCCTTTTAATTGGGATGGTTCTTTCTCTTCAATCTCTCCATGTTATCTATTTTGTTTTTTTGCCATTCTAATTGTTGTTCAAGTAACTCGGTCTTTAAACAAGCAAACAATTACCTGAATGTAAAAGTGTAATGTTAATAACATTTTCCTTTATAGAATAGACTGCAGAATTTGTTAATTAGTGTGAATCACATAAAACTAAAACTAGGCTTTCCACCATATGCCTTCGCAGAGTACTAGAGTTCTTTGGACAGATTGCTAGAAAATACGGTGACAATGTCAATAACTGATGGTGACAGGTAAGATAGAAAGCAAGCGTCCCAGAAGACGCGGTTCCGCGAGTTGGTCGGACCAAATTCGATCTTCTTTGAACATCAAGTTCCACGATGCCCTCTACAAAGCTAAGGTACGCAGCATATACAGGGAAATCTTACATTGGAGAATGATTAAGCGAGAGAGTCATAACCTTTAGCAATGAGAAAAACGACGCGAGGAGAAGGATGAGTATGAATCATAAAACAATTTAATTTTTACCGCTCTCAAAAGCAAAGCGGTCAAGTGTGAACGTTCACACGTTACTGACACGAATTTGGGTTGATAAGCCTTTATTAAACCCTTCTCTTGTGAAAGAAGGTTTTAACTTTAAATGTTCATAAACATTAGTAATAATGGTGATCCTAACACTGAGGACTCTCTTCAAACATCGTGTTAAGTTTACTGGTGGTAGGACCCCTTGTGAGTCCGCGCGGGTAGGTACCACCATCCTGCCTATTTCTGCCGTGAAGCAGTAATGCGTTTCGGTTTGAAGGGTAGGGCAGCCTTTGTAACTATACTGAGACCTTAAAACTTATATTTCAAGATGGGTGGCGCATTTACATTGTAAATGTCTATGGGCTCCAGTGACCACTTAACACCAGGTAGGCCGGTGAGCTCGTTCACCCATCTAAGCAATAAAAAAAAGACAATTCACAATACTGAGGAAGCAACGTGGAGGATCGTTCGTTAACTTTATAGATAAAACGCATTAGTTGCAAGTTTGTACTCTGTTCCGATGGCCGGTAGTGCGATTCTCCGTTGGTGATGTTCGCCTTAAACGATTCCTCAGAACAATCCGAAACAAAAATGCATTCCCAACAAACAATAAGCCGAAACCTATTGCGAATGTAAAAAACATATAAAACAGCCGAAACTGTCCGAGTAATTAAGTCTAATCCGGTAACGTGGCCTACATGGACATAACTGCGTTTAAAAGCAACGGAAATTTTAATTGTATTTCCGTTTTCGCTCGGAATTATGTAACACAAATGCTAAACGTATGACATAATTTTCATTTCGCTACAAACATTGTCTGTGTAACTTATTCTTAACCCTTGATCTGTTTATTTGCCAAAGAGATAACAGTAATTGCATATATGGCGCAGTGAATTTCTGTTTTCACACATTTATTTTATTCAAACATGTAATTATTATTTCGTCATTATTATTTATTATGTCGTTATACAAGATAAATTTACAAAATCGACATGTTTTTTCCATTGTCTGCTTACAGTGACGTGGCAGCGATAACTCACTTTCTGTTGAATAAAATTCTCAGATTCCATTGAATGGCAATGCCTGCTTCGTGGCAAACATTTGGATGGTACCTATCCGTGCGGCCCAAAAATAAACCACAATCGGCGTTTGATTTAATCACCACGATGTTCTTATGTTGTCTTCATGCTGGATAAGGTTCTGGCATGAGTTTTACGACCGGTCACCTACCTGACGTCAACAAAATAAGAAGCACCAGCTTTCAAATTATCGAAATGAGTTCACCTAGAAAAAAGCGTTGAGGTAAATCCCAAAAAAAAATTGCAGTCGAGTTAAGAATACGCACCAATAACACAAACTTCCGCGTGATCACTAGAGTCACCAGAACGACACGTGTACAATCCAGTATCGTCCAACGTCACGGACTTGAAGTGTAAAAGTGAAGCAGGAATGCGACCTGCAGGCGACGGCACCGTATGCTCCAAGGCATATACTCTATTTGATGGTATCTGCTTTATAGCTTTACCAGCTGGGTCTGTCCATTCAATCTGCAATACACATTAACATTAATACTCAATCATAAAATATTGAAATCTATATATATATATATAAATGAATTGCTGGTCGTTAGTCTCGCTGAAACTCGAGAACGGCTGGACCGATTTGGCTAATTTTGGTCTTGAATTGTTTGTGAAAGTCCAGAGAAGGTTTAAAAGGTAGATAAATATGAAAATCCTCGGAATTAAATAAGAATAACAATTTTGTTTTTCTTTTCATGTGTCCCCCGTCAGACGGATTCCTTTTGTTTGTTTTAAGTTTATTTTATACAAAAGCTTAGGTCTTTTATTTATCGATTGAAGCACTACAATGTCTGCCGGGTTAGCTAGTATATAATAAATATACTTATTTGTTTTACTTATTATAAACTTATTAGTTTTTCTATTAACGTCTTTTAGTAACGTCTCAATAACCAAATGTAACACATTACATAACAACGAAAGTTAGAGTCTCGATAACGACAATTCTACCCTTCAAACTGGAACGCGTAATAGCATTACAAATATAAGCAGGGAGGTAGTTCCAATGCTACGCATTTAATATATGTCCCAAGAAACCGGCAGTACTCAAAATAAAATAGGGAATTGAGTTTGAGTTTTGCAGTACAAAGGCGATTAAATAAGCTCACTGCCCATCGATAAACGTTAACTAAAATCCGCAAAAATCGAATGTCGCGATTAATTTCAGATATGATTGAAATTTAAATTTTATTGATTATATTATTGATTGTCACACGCTTCAGACCGAAAAGTATAGCTACTACGCGGCAGGAATAGGCAGGTTTGTAGCACCTACCCGTTCAGGCTCGCAATATATCCAGCCACCAGTTAATATCGGCAGCGGCTATGCCGATGACGTCGATGAGGTACGTCAACCACTGACTATCAAGACAGGCCGTATATAGCGCATATAACGCCAACAAAAACAGTAAAAACGGCTCTGAAATATAACTCGATGATATAGTAGTGCTCGAATCAGAGTCGCATTTGTAATCTACTGATAAATAGGCGGACCGATTAATTATTGTGCTAATCTCTGGCCTGTTTGTTTGTTCGACCTTTATGCGTCCACGACTCATTCATCCGATATAATTGATACTTTGTACAGTTGGCACACTGTTTTATTTGAGTATCAATTCCTAGTACTATGTACCTACAATAAATAATACAGATGTTGTTTCAACAACTGTCTTCACCAATGTGTGTGAATTTGTTATTTCAGATGAGAAGACTGGCCTATGGCCCACCTCAAGTTAATTCTTTACCGAAGACCGATGAATTTAATTTGCAACGTGTGTGTGAATTTGTGTGAGCTCATAATACACTCTACCAACAATATGCTGGTAGGATACTCAGATAACGCTGCTACCCATTCGTTCTTAGTCGCCCACGCGAATAGTTGGTGCTATTCAAGGCCATGTAAATGATGTTTCGCGTGTCTACCGTAATCCATGAAATATGTAAAGATAAGCAAAATGAACAAATTGATCGTTGCTTTGTCGAACTTTCATCGATAATTACCAAAACAAACATTACAGTTATGAAGCTTAATTACATTTTACAATATTTGTCACTTGATTTCAGACCTTTCAAATGCTATTCACGGATAGATATCTATTTACGGATAATTTCTTGGCGTAAATTTAATACCCATACAAAATTTCGTTGAAGAGTTCTGGTATACCTGACTTTATTAAGAGAGCGTTGTGAAATTACCAATGCGCAGACAGAGACTGATCGATACCATGATTGCATATTTTCATAAACAGAAATTAAAGATATCTATAAAAAAATTACTTTTACTTTCTGTATATATGCTAAACAGGAATTCGGTAAGGAAGACCTAATATATGCTCATAGGTGGTATAATTTTGAGCGCGGGTCACGGTTAGTACGCACAACCATATTTATCTAGGCTACTGATTTCTGCGGAAAAACTGTCATAATTTTCGATTTAGGGGATGGGAAAGTTGTTATTTGTTTTAAAAATAAAATCAACACTTTGACCTCATCTCTCAAGATTCATCGACTCATTCTGATTTTTCTGAATATAAACACCGATAACCAACTAACACCAATTAGGCTATAAACTCGCCTATACACCAGAAGCAATGTAAAAGGTCTTACCTTTTGACTTTTACTCGAACCTTTGCAATTAATGGAATGGCGACTGCCAGCTTTCCAAAATGGCGACTTCCGATAGTAATCTATCTTATCCACCGTCACGCGATTTGTTTCCTTTGCGTATACTACAAAAAAAAATTTGGTAAAGTCTACTGAATTATTGAAACCTGTTAAGATTGGCAGGGTATCAAGAGTTCCTTGTTTAGTGTCACCAAATAATAAGTGTGTCTTTACTCAGAAGGAGAACATAGTATCCTAATCTAGACTCGATCGTTTATCGCTCGATTTTTTAACGTAAGAGGTACTGACTAGTTCTTAACATAATCTGGGCCTGCATTTTAAAGCAAAGTATAAAAAAATGCTTAAAGTCAATTATGAAATGTAATTTTCGATTTAAAATATTGGTATGTGCAAAAAGTAGAAAGATCATCAATGAACCAATATTTTATGTCTAGTATGTTAATAATAAAAGTAAGATAAAATGTATAGATTAACGACACAAAACTAATTGTGAATCTTCAACCTTTCAATCTTATTTGGTCATCACCTACCTGCTCTATACAACATGTATACCAGAACTATTAAATAAAATAACCACTTCATCTTTTACACTCTTAATAGCACACCATTAACTTTTTTTTTACCGAGTGATATATTTTTTTTATATTTGTTTTTTTTTATAAAACTCTTCGTGGTATCACTGCGGAGCACGAGATGAAAGTGCCGTGCCATACACCAGCAAATAGGGCTTATACAATAAGTACATGTTAATTAATTGTAACATTAGTTAATTCACATTTAAGCGTTGTTGCCACAATGTCATAGCTGAGGAAGTGACACTTAGCTCATTCAATTGAGAAGGTCACGCAAACAATGTGAAAACAGAGAATAAAAATAATTCATTTTCATAAAAATCGAATTAATTATAAATATTTTCTAAGCCTTTCCTTATAGTCGAACGAAGAAATTGCATTTACTCAGGTTTTTTAAGTCTGGTATCGGTAACCCAATGTCATTATGGCGATCAGATGCCTGATATATTCGTATTAAGCGAGGCACCCAAACCAGTATTCGAATCTCACAGGCAACTTCCAATATTCTTATGCTCACTATAAGCATGAGTTCACACATACATACAAGCTTCTACAATGACGGAATAACAACGTGTTATAAAATTCAAATACCCAAAAATTATTATTATTATTAATTAATACGTAATTGCTGTACAATTGATATATTGATGGGTCCGGTAACCGGTTAGCACCAGGTAGGCCGCGAATAGACAGCGGCTTGGCTTTCCCCCATGACATTACTGACGTACACGAGCGACGGTATTCACTTACCATCAGATGGATCGTATAATCGTCTGCCTACAAGGGAAATAAAAGATAACAGAAATTGTTCAACCATTAATACAATACAACAGAGAAAACTAATAACAGCAATGATCGGAAACTGTAAAGACTAAGTAGTCGAAGTACTAGAAGTCGTATAGCGAAAATAATGAACACGAAAATCAGGGAATGATCTTAACAAAATTATAAAATAATGTCATATATATCTGTTAAGTTTACACCCACATTTTTGTCTGTTTCGCCCACACGTTTGTGAATCAAAAAATTAGGAATACCGAATGATTATAGCAAATATATTATTCTTGTATCAGTCAGGGATCAAGTTATTACGTTACGGACTTCTTTGTCCAACATTTTCTTATTTATACCGCAAAGCTATCCTGAATTTCGATCAACTAAGCTTGATCCATTTTAAAACGTACAAAGAAATCAGCAATATACTGCGCAATATAAAATCTAGACTTAATGAATAAAAAACAATTAAAACTACAACAATTAAATGTTATCTATTATATTTCTAAAAACCTCACGAGAATGTTGCTGTGTAGATTAAAGTTACGATTTTCGTTCAGCAAATAAGAAAATTAGAATGCCTCTAACTATTTCGTAATTGGCGTACATCCATCCACCTTTGATTGTCTTGTTGCCTAGTAAGGAAAACACAATAAAAACTAGAAAAAAAATCTATTTGTTTGTAACAAATCATTTGATTCCCACGAATATAATGCTTCTTAATGTTATTTTGATAACTCAACAATCTATTTTTTACTTATACTTTTTGATATTTAATTGAGTCAAAATAAAAATAACAATAACATGGCTTTATTTGATTGATTCCACAATAATGAAATAGAGCTTAATTATTCTAGTATTAATTATTATATTACTAAGTAATCATAATAAATCTACTACTCATGCTATTTAATCTCCTTCTAATGTGGACCCCCTGAGGGTACAAGCCTCCTCCAAAGAATTCAATTTTTCCTTATCTTGCTGTTCATCCAGTCTCTTCCTGCTTTGGATACAATCTCGTCCTGCCACCTGGCACCAGGGCGACCTCTACTTCTCACGTCCTGCGGTTCTTTCCATTTTGTGATGTTAATTGTCCATCGATTGTCATCGTATCTCCCAATATGGTCAGCTCATCTCCATTTGAGACTTTGAGAGAAGTGTAGAGCATCGTTTACCTTGGTTATTTTAAGATTTTTTATGTTTCTAACTCTATCTCTCAGCTTTATATTTAAAGAGCTTCTATCCATTGCCTTCTGAGTTGTCTGTTTTTTTTGTCTTGCCTTGTGATCGTAAATCCACGTTTGCCAGCCATAGGTTAGACAGGATAAAATTGTTGTATCTTAAATTATACTCTCCAATTTAAGCGGTAGTTGCGATTTGAGAATATCTTTTTGTGCCCAGTACTTTCTCAGTGTAATTTCTTTATTTATTGCTTAGATGGGTGGATGAGCTCACAGCCCACCTGGTGTTAAGTGGTTACTGGAACCCATAGACATCTACGACGTAAATGCGCCATCCACCTTGAGATATAAGTTCTTAGATCTCAGTATAGTTACAACGGCTGCCCCACCCTTCAAACTGAAACGCATTACTGCTTCACGGTAGAAATAGGCGAGGTGCTGGTACGTACCCGCGCGGACTCACAAGAGGTCCTACCACCAATAGTTACGCAAATTAAAATTTGCGGTATTGATTTTTATTACACGATGTTATTCCTTTACCATGGAAGTCAATCGAGAACATTTTTTGAGTACGTATTTCATTAGAAAAATTGGTTACCGCCTAGGATTCGAACACTGATGCATCGCTCAACACGAATGCACCGGACGTCTTATCCTTTAGGCCACTCAAGCAATAGCTACTCTCCTTTGTATTTCTTCTATGTTTCGGTTTTTCCTAAATGACATTTGCTTACTAAGGTAAATCATCTCATCATCATCTGGTGTCATCTCGCTGTTAGTCAAGATATTTGTTTTTTCTAAGTTGATTTCCAGCCCAGCATGAACACTAACAGTTTGAAGGTTGAGTCAGAGGGTAATTTAACTATGGTAGCGCGCTTCTATTATCAGAGCACGATGGTGACTACCATCATCATTTTCAATGACACTGGCTAGGCAGGACTATTCGACTCAAACAAAATCGTCGAACTATCGCCCACGCATTGGGAACGTTAGGCAGACCAAATTCAAGTTAAGCTGACTCAACTCAAAATCACGAAAATATCTTCAAAATGTGACGCTTTAGGAATTCGAATCGAAATAATGATTCGATTACTGGGTTTTTTCTTCAAAGTACATCACTAAACGGTTCCCCAAGAAGCAGATACACCAATAGTACAAGACAAGCAATTTACATAAAAACTAGTTTTTTTTTTAAAACTATTCGCGTCATTATCATGTGGTCAACAAAAAACGGATTACAAGAAATTCAAGCGACTTCCTGTCTTTGATTTTTATTAGACGATGTTATTCTTTCAGCGTGGAAGTAATTTGTGAACATTTGTTAAGTACGTATTTCATCAGATAAATTAGTACCCATCAGCCTCTTTTTTTATTTATTTTTATTTCTTAGATGGGTGTACGAGCTCACAGCCCACCTGGTCTTAATGGTTACTGGAGCCCATGGACATCTACGATGTAAATGCGCCACCCACCTTGAAATGTAAGTTCTAAGGTCTCAGTATAGTTACGACAGCTGCCCGACCCTTCAAACCGAAACGCATAACTGCTTCACAGCAGAAATAGGCATGACGGTGGTACCTAACCGCGCGGACTCATAAGAGGTCCTACCACCAGCCTGCGGGATTCGACCACTGGCGCATTAACATCACTCCATACGAATGCACCGGGCATGTTAACCTTTAGGCCACGACGACTTAGTCATGATTAAAATATATCAAAATAAGATAAGTTCAGAATCAAGTTCAATCTATACGTCAAATATCAGAACAGTCGTTTATTTCGATTTCTCATCGACCGACGTATGCGGCATTTCTTAGTAACCGCTGGTTTCGTATTCATTATGTTTTAGTTTTATTTTATACTAGCTTTTGCCCGCGACTTCGTCCGTGTAGAATAGTTACTTTGGCATAACGCTAAATTTTACCCGCGACTTCATTTACAGTACTCAGGATTGGAACTTCATTACTGAACCGGTAGATGGTGTTGAAGAAGCTAGATTTTGAGATTTTTTGACAAACAATTTTTTAATTTTTCTTAAAAAATATTTTTTTTTCTTAATTTAAAGTATCCTATGCTACTTCTAATACCTCCAAGAATATGTGTACAAAGTTTAATGATGATCGGCTGAGTAGTTTTCGCATGAAAGCGTAACAAACAAACTTACATTCACATTTATAACTATATACATATATTAGTAGGGACTAGACGTGTCGCGCGATTTCACAACCATTACAAGACATGTGTTATTCGGAATTCATTTCATTTTTCCGGTATATAATGTTGCTTGTGTCACTCTCTGTCAATTTTATGGAAATTTATTTTTTCGGCTTCTCACAATGGCTACCATGGGAATCATCACTAGGCGTATGCCTTGCGTTATGATTCGATTCGTCCAAATTAGTTCTTAATAGGGTTTTATTTATTTATTTATTTATTACACTTCATGTAAAATTTACATTGGCGGACTTAATGCCTAAAGCATTCTCTACCAGTCAACCAAAGGTAGTGCAGAGTAAATAGTGGTAGGTGCAATGAAATTTATATTAAGTTAAGTTACGAATACATACGCCAAAAAGGTACATATATATATATATATACATATATACACACAATCACATATACATACATGTATATACGTACATACATACATATTTTAGTGAAATACGTTCGGAATTGGATTTCCCTATACATTCTGAATTGGATTTGCGTAAAATTCATTTTAAGTGACCTCCTACATCACAAAAAGAGCATGTATACCCAATTTAAAGACTGTGAGACGGATAGTTCAGATGATCTCGTGATGGGTGAGATATTTTACTTTTACATTTAAAAATAAGATAGTGTCATACTTCGTGGCTCACGCAAGTTCTCCAATGATTCTAGTACTATCTGTTCTAGTACTATTTGTTATAATATCTCTACATCAAAGCAAAAGTCGATTTTATGCAAATCTTTTTTTTATTGCTTAAATGGGTGGACGTGCTCGCAATCCATCTGGTGTTAAGTGTTTACTGGAGATCCCATAGATATCAACAACGTAAATGCGCCACCCACCTTGAGATATAAGTTCTAAGGTCTCAAGTATAGTTACAACGGCTGCCCCACCCTTAAAACCGATACGCATTACTGCTTCACGGCAGAAATAGGCAGGATGGTGGTACCTAACCGCGCGGACTCACAAGACATCATACCACCAGTAATTTACGAATTGTAACTTTGTAACTTCTACGGGTTTGACTTTTATTACACGATGTTATTCCTTCACCATGGAAGTCAATCGTGGACATTTGTTGAGTACGTATTTCATTAGAAAAATTGGTACCCGCCTTGGATTCGAACACCGGTGCATCGCTCAACACGAATGCACCGGACGTCTTATCCGTTAGGCAACGACGACTTCGATTCAATGACGAACTTATGCAAATCACTTTTATAATACGGATTCGTGTGCAAATTGCATAATCTTTTTCGTGGGATTTCAAACTCTATAGCAAGGGTCGCCAAATGGCGAACCGCGGTTAGATCCGGACCGCGCCGACCCATTTTGTGCGGACCGTTTGAGTTAACTTTTACGATATCGAGAACGCTAAACAAAAATTGCACTAAGCGCACGAAAAATAAAACGAAGGTAACTAACGCATTAGCAAATCCGTCCGCTTTATTATAAACCTGTGTCACCTACTTTACATTGCATACAGTGCAATTTTTTTTTATGACAAAACAAATTCTGCATTATGTTTTTTTTTTTCGGTCTATTTTCTATGTGTGTTTGTGTTAGGAACTTCAATCAACAATAGTATGTTGATCGAAGGTTAGGAATCATTAGAACTTAATTTTCGGAGAACGGTATAAAATTGGATTTCTTTTTTAAAATGTAGTTTTTAATTAACTAAAAAACAAGAGTCCACTAGTCAATTTAAATATTTTTTTTGTTGCTTAGATGGGTGGACGAGCTCACAGCCCACCTGGTGTTAAGTGGTTACTGGAGCCCATAGACAACTACAACGTAGACGCGCCACCCACCTTGAGATACAAGTTCTAAAGTCTCAGTATAGTTACAACGGCTGCCCCACCCTTCAAAGCGTAACGCATTACTGCTTCACGGCAGAAATAGGCAGGGCGGTGGTACCTATCCGTGCGGACTCACAAGTGGTCCTACCACCAGTAATTACACGCACCATGATCGATAGTATTGTTTACACTGTCCGGAGCTAGTGCTGGTACCAAATAAATTTTTCCAGTAATTGTATTGATAAGTACAAAGCAGTGCTTAGTTCGGTTCAAGAGCGATAATGAATCCGCTCACCGCAACGAACACACCGATTGGAACATAGTTTTGTTATACAAAGCAAAGAGAACACAATCGCGAAGCAATAGCTATGTTTTGTCAGTGAGCGTCCGATAGTCGTGCGGGTTGTACGTGTTTTAATTCGTGCGGCAAAACGCAACGGTCGAATATCGAACAAGAATTCGCGGGTGTGTACGGAGAAAGCTAAAAATAAAAATACGTTCATAAATGATAACTAGTAGATAATAACTGTACTCGTAAAACAATGTAAGTATCTAATTTTAATATATAAAAAAAAAAACGATATTCTGAATACGAATTTTATTATCGTACTTTTAGATTGCAATGCAATAATAATTTCACGATCATTTATATCTACCTTACATTTATTGATTGATTTCTTAATCTAATTAACGCTGAACAGTTACATAAAACCTAACACAGTGTGCAGGCAGCTGTTATATCCATCTGTCTTTCTTTCATCCAATCTATTTTAATTCATCGGCGATCTAAATTAAATAATATTCAGGTACTTCCCGCTTAAAACTATTTTTCTCTCATTATTAATACATACTCAGATTGAGATATAAATTAAAACGAATTAATTACGACCGAATTAATTCGAATTGTCATTGTCAGCGATACATCGCATCGCAGATATCCCGTGTCAGTCAAATTATATTGTAGTGTTGATATCATATTGTAAAACCATAAGATATTTAATTTTGTAGTGGGTTTTTTTCAGCGTTATGCTCACACTTACTCGGCCTACGATTTTGGGTTTAACCGCGAACTAGGTAGCAATTATATTCGGGGCAGGCAAAAACGCTTTCTTCGAATCAACTTGTGAGTCACAATACAGAATGATTGTTCTTTTTTAACACGTGTATTTTATAAAGTAAACCATGACGAATCAGACCCAGTAAATGATTACAGTTTAGATCAGTTTAGGCATTATATTATGTAGTTCGAACGTAAATATAAAAAAATGTTTATGTGTTGTTGCTAGAAACATAAAAGCTTCAAATATCGTAATAAAATCTACTGCTTCATAATAGGGCGGCCGCAATACTAGTATAGTTTTCTAACCTAGCCCTCCTACTAATTCGTATCAAGATTTTCAAATCAGTATTACCACTTCGAAAAGGGTATTGTTAGTAGTTGAAACCCTACGCTTAACAAAATTCCAATATGAACATCTCTATGTATATATTTTGATACTGCTAATTTGGGTAAGAAGCGTGCTTCAAACTCAAGTATAATCGAGAAACAAGCGGGTACGAGAAAATGCAAAAACTCACAGAAATACTTTTTTTAATTGGACGATGGATCGTCGACTATAAACTAGACTGTTCACCTCAAATGAAACATAAACGAAATCCTACAGCTACAAAAAAAGGTCAACGCGTCACAGTTCGAATTTATTGTCGATGAAAACTAAATACATAATATTTAATATTGCGCACATTTGCATTACATAAAAACCGGTTTACCCAATTCAATAGCGTTTATGAAATTTTACATTCGCGGTTCACTTTTATATTTTAAGTGCAATGACCGCAACTTTCTATTAGTCCCACTACTGCAATACTATAGACTAAACACGAGAGTTCGTTTGAGAGAAAGTATATAAGATTCGGGAATAAAATCAATTATTATTTTGACTTTCATATAAAAAAAATGCTATCTACTATTATTTGTGTAAATACTCTGAGTGTGCATTTCGACTCAACTAAGCACTGAGCATCAAATTTTGTATATCACATTCAATATTCACATTTTGTATATCATATCAATATACACATATTACAGTCCTTTTACAGGATTGCATCTATTCGACAAGTATTCTCATTTCATTGTGTAACATATTGAAATGTTCCTAATAGTTGTTTAAATAACTACTTAAAGCTCACAATTAGTGGTAGATACTAGTGAGTGCCTATATGTGCGGTGAAGCATTCAGTTGTGTGTCTGGCTTCCAGGGTATCGAACAACACAATTGACTATTGGACATTGTGAACTAAGAAAGGAGCTGCCTTCACGTTGTGATTGTTAGGAGATTTACTAAATAGTTCATATAAGGACAGACAGCTAAGATAAGCTCAAGGCCTTGCTAGAGCCTAGAGCTTGTCAGTCTATTTATGTAACGAATATAAATAAATTTATGTAGAATAGGGATCGTAGCGCATAAAATTAAAAATTAATTAACACTTTTGTTACGCCTTGCTCATTTTTTAACCGTCTTCGCCATCTTCCTTTCCTCTTCTGTCATTATGTCTGTCATTCTCTTTTCCCTTTCTTTCCATTTTCTCTTACACTCACATCTTAACTCTCCATTCCACACTTTTTTCATACATTCCGTTCTTACCAATCCTATATTTATGACAAGTAAATAAACGTCGATCCTTAAGGGAAGCCTTTCTGTAACATATTGTTTTAATTGTACAGTTATATGTAGTTGCAAGGTACGGCGGCGTCTTAATGCATTGTCTTGCAGTACTTTAAAGGGCTGATGATATAGAGAAAATCGTGAGTCAATTACAAAATATTTTTTTCATTACAGCATCGCAAAAAACTACATAGAGTGAGTGTAAACTTACCGAAAATTTTCCTCTTGAACAACCAGAATAAATAATAAGCTTTGTTAGATTGTGCAAATAGATTAGCTGTACTAAAATGTAATAAAATAAATATATATTTCATTTTAAATGTGAGTAAATTTAAGCAGAACAAAGCATAATAAAATGTTACCAAATAATTTTCCTAATTAAATAAATTCTTCCATGTTTGGAATTAAAATTTAATTAAAATTATTTTTAATTAAATTAATATTTTTTTGCTTACTAGCTGACCCGGCAGACTTCGTAGTGCCTCAATCGATAAATAAAATACCTAGACTTTTGTATAAAATAAACTTAAAACAAACAAAAGGAATCCGTCCGACCGGGGACACATCAAATGAAAATCAAAATTGTTATTTTTATTTAATTCCGAGCATTTTCATATTTATTTACCTTTTAAACCTTCTCTGGACTTCTACAAATAATTCAGGACCAAAATTAGCTAAATCAGTCTAGTCGTTCTCGAGTTTTAGCGAGACTAACGAACCGAAATTCATTTTTATATATACTAGAGGTCCCGCAGTAGTCGAAATTCGACTATAATTAATTGGAATTGTAAGTTTGTACACTATTATGATTGTATTTTATACTTCTATAATCACAAATTTCGCCAAGGCTACACTATAAAAAAATATTATTAAAGACAAACAATATTTAATCTATTCCCAATTTGACCACAGACGTCAAGAACAAAAGTTTGACAATAAATAGTATGCATGCGTGTGTGTGTCAAATACATGGTATGTAGTGTGTGTAATGTTTTCTTTATTGATTTAAAGTATATTTTATGCATTATTTTAAAAAAAAATTAGCATAGTGCACTTCTTCTCTATATTCTCTATAAGTGTAGAAAATTTCATACTCCTCCGTCCGCGCAATTTTCGTAAAAAAGGATACAAATTTTTTGCTTCACGTATTAATATATAGATAGATAGATTATTGTTCTATTTTTATGAAACAAGCCAAACGAAATAAGTAGAAATGTCTACTATTACCATGCCTACAGTATCCATTACGCGATAAACTTCTGTTTCCCAGAAATTTTAGCGAGACGTGGCTAACTATCCAAAACAATTGCTAGTGAGCATATAAGATATTCTTAGAAATGTGAAGTAATGTTATGATTTCTGAATACTTTTTAAGTAAAGCTTAGTGACATGAAGCAAGCCTATAAAGACGTGTAAATTGCGTCTCTCCTCTAAACTTTTATGCTACTGGACAAACTCAAAATGATTAGATATTACCGAACTGGTGGTAGGACCTCTTGTGAGTCCGCGCGGGTAGGTACCACCACCCTGCCTATTTCTGCCGTGAAGCAGTAATGCGTTTCGGTTTGAAGGGTGGGACAGCCGTTGTAGCTATACTTGAGACCTTAGAACTTGTATCTCAAGGTGGGTGGCGCATTTACGTTGTAGATGTCTATGGACTCCGGTAACCACTTAACACCAGGTGGGCTGTGAGCTCGCGCACCCATCTAAGCAATAAAAAAAAAAGAACTTAAAAAAAAAAAATTTTTTACTGCGAAGTAGTCATGCACTCCGATATGAAGGGTGGGACATCCGTTATACAATAAAATTGAAACATTGACCTTGTGTCATGACTCATAAAATATGCAAGTTGTAATGCCAAGGGACCAACCAGATATAGAAAAAGCGTTAAACGACAATCTGTTTGAACAAAATAAGTGGTGTGTGTAGAGAGTGATATTTTCATATTTAACCACACTAATTTCACGAATATTATTTACTTTGTATTTAATTCGTGAATGAGCATCCCAACTATGGAACCTTTTAGATCATAGTACCAAACGCATTTAGTATGGTTTTTTTCAACGACTTACGCGTTTTGTACCACCGCCCCGCCTATTTCTGCCGTGAAGCAGTAATGCGTTTCGGTTTGAAGGGTGGAGCAGCCGTTGTAACTATACTGAGACCTTAGAACTATATCTTAAGGTGTGTGGCGCATTTACGTTGTAGATGTCTATGGGCTCCAGTAACCACTTAACACCAGGTGGGCTGTGAGCTCGTCCACACACCTAAGCAATAAAAAAAAAAGAAAAAAAAAGTCAAATGAGCACAAAAAAAGAAACATTTTTGTTTACAAGTTTAATATATATAAAACAGGATTTCTGAGAATCTAAGAGAAATCTAATAAGCCTTTACATAATGAGTTTTTAGTAGTGTAAAGTAGTAATTTAAATAAGTTTATTATTAAGTAGCTTACTCATCTGTGGCTTCTCTTACCTGCTCTCTCTGTACTCATTAAAATCACTACGATTATATCATCTAATTTCATTGGATCATCTGGATTAAAAACACTTATATAATTTAAATCATTATAATCAACTTTCAAGATTTGTTTATAGTATAGCTGCTTCCAAACGGATAAATCTATAATAACTATTTGCTGCATTCGTGCAGTATCCAGCCGTCAGTCACCCTATAAAAGATTATGCATTAGAGATCATCGTAAGTTCCACAAGCTCGTAACAAATGTAACAAATCGTAAATGTTGTCGCGTCAATTGCATTCAGTGATTTTCTTCCCCAGTCAACTTGAATCGAGTTGGTTACGAGATGGTTACGAATTAATTTTACACAGTTTTGAAATTGCGCCGCGTGTCCATTGGCGGCGTGCGCCCGAATATTAAAACAATCAAAAGAAAGTAATTGGAACTCGTGTCCCAATACTTTCGGAATAATCAAAAGAAAGTAATTGGAACTCGTGTTCCAATAATTTCGGAACAATCAAAGCATATACTCAATGGTAAAAATGATGGAGCTCACAGTTCTCTTATCATAACTGTAATCATATAAACTTATAACTAACGTTTCATTTCAAACATTTCAAATTCACTCACAGCCCACCTGGTGTTAAGTGGTTACTGGAGCCCATAGACATTTAGGACGTAAATGCGCCACCCACCTTGAGATATAAGTTCTAAGGTCTTAAGCATAGCTACAATGGCTGCCCTACCCTTCAAACCGAAACGCATTACTGCTTCACGGCAGAAATAGGCAGGGTGGTGGTACCTACCCGCGCGGACTCACAAGATGTCCTACCAGTAAAGGTTTTTTCTCCCGTGTTATGGATGCCGGAAACGAACGGGGGAAAGTACAAAAATAGAACAACGAATACATTTGTGTGCAATGAAATAAAAAATTAACGCAACGAAAATATTACTAAATAAATGCCACAAGAATTTGAAAAAAATACGGACTATTTGTTCAGTTATTTTTTACATATATCGTATTGAATTTTATACGCTTGGCTTATCATTTATATTCGTTAAAACTTTGGACTTTACTGAATGAATAACAAATCATTTTGTTATTTTAATTTGCTACTTTAGGTTTGATTATAATTATCAATTACATTATTCTATGGACATGGCAACTTATTCCCCGGCGTGTTTCCAAGTGAGGTCTATTTTATGAAATACACCCTTGAATTGAATTTCTTTGAAATAACTCTTAGTGCCAACAAGAACGATGTGCAAATTTAAATTTAATAAATAACACACAATTCTAACCCAACTATTTTATATATAATATAATCATTAAACACTGCACTTCTCAATAAGTACACAATTGTAAGTCTATTCGGTTTTAATAAGTAAAATCCGTATGCGATTTAAGTTAATTAAATACTATTTTTATTTGTTATTTTTTCCAAATACAATGCATAGTCCTCGAGACAATTCATTATGATTTATTCTCTGAGAGCTACAACAACTAGAAAAATTTATATCTAGGTCAACAACTCCGTCATGCTATAGCTGCAACAATTGATATATAAATAGAAAAAAACATAATCGAAGAACATCCAAAAATCAATTAGAATTACAAACATAGAACAGCTATTCCGCATGTAACTTAACAAAACAAAGTTATCTAAACTAATGGCCAACTTCTTATAATGGAAAGGCGCACGAGATAGAAATAGAATTTAGCACACAGCAATACGTTTCACACCGCAAATAACATTGATTGAACCTACTTTCTCGCATTAACTTCTTCTGGTTGTTAAAAGGTTACTGTATAAACATGCTCTTCATAAATACCACGAAATATCAATGATTTCTCTTTCAATTATATTTTTCATTGAATATTACTTAATGTATTCTGACCATACTTCGCCGTTGATATCATTAAATATACGAAATAAATATGTATTTATTAAAACGGCATGCCTGTAATTTATTGAAGTGATGCATAACCTGAAATTACCGCATAAAGCCAACGAGAAAGTTTCAACACTATAATATCTTTATCTAACAAATTTTTGTTGCAAATTTCAAACATGTTTTTTTCTTAACTTCAGTCTACTGTTGTAATCCTCGATTCATCTCAGGTGTGTAATGTATGACACAAGCGATGGTCAATGCATTTTTATCAACCATATTGTACTTTGAAAGTTCAAATTAAAGTTCATAAACCCATATCATTTCATAAACAACGTCATCATAAGCTTGTATCTCTCCATAAACATATAAAACAAATAATATAAACAAAACCGCGACTTTGAACACAAATTAATTTCTTTCACTATTATTAATTATTTTTATTTATTTTATTAATCTACAATTTATTATTCTTGTGAGAATATTTGCATTCAAGAAAAGGTTTGATATTAATTAGAATATACAGAAGTGGAAACTCCCCAAGCA
Source organism: Bombyx mandarina (assembly GCF_003987935.1). The sequence continues at coordinate 409,538 of NW_021011643.1, forward strand.
TTCTAAAATAAAACTTGTAATGTAAAAAGACCTAAAAATAATTAATAAAATAAAATTATATGAGCTTGTTTTGTCGTGACATATATCTGGCACAACACCTGTCTGTAATCACCTTGAGAACAGTTTGCTTATTCTAATCTAATCTTACACGCCGCAGACTGCACATAATATTAAGTAAGGGATCCAGACACATTTTTTCTCTTCAAGCACCGGTCACCGTCCTCGACGAACTCGTCTATTTGAGTTCGACGAACGAAGTAACCAAAAGACACAGCCCACTAAGTTTCTTGCTGGATCTTATCTTTTTTTTTTTATTGCCCTTGTAGGCAGACGAGCATACGGCCCACCTGATGGTGAGTGGTTACCGTCGCCCATGGACTTCAGCAATGCTAGGGGCAGAGCCAAGCCGCTGCCTACTGCTTAATACTCTCCACAAGCCTCGTTTGAAGAAGGACATGTCATAGCGCTCGGGAAACAACTGTGGGTCATGATTCCCATCCGGCGATAGATTCNTTTTTTTTTTATTGCCCTTGTAGGCAGACGAGCATACGGCCCACCTGATGGTGAGTGGTTACCGTCGCCCATGGACTTCAGCAATGCTAGGGGCAGAGCCAAGCCGCTGCCTACTGCTTAATACTCTCCACAAGCCTCGTTTGAAGAAGGACATGTCATAGCGCTCGGGAAACAACTGTGGGTCATGATTCCCATCCGGCGATAGATTCTCCCAAGGGCTGCGCTTGCTAGGGCTAGTGTTAGCAAATTCTCTCAGATTGAGCCCGTGAGCTCACCTAACCGTACGCGCGAGGCTGGAATGGCCCTTAGGCTACCTTTGATTAGTGAATAGGTAGGAAAAAATATATTTTTTAAGAGATTTCGAAAAAAATTATATGCCTGTTGCTTCAGAACATTCTCATTTCTAATGTGGTCTCAATTAAGTTTTATCAAGATATGGCTAGTGGTCCTCATAACTTTGACTACATTCGCTGAAATTCGCTGTGTTTACCTGTATCTATCTACCAACACACGTTTATTAATTTCCAGAATCGCCACGATAACAAAATATTATTTTACTTTTGAGTTTAGATTACCAATATAGCGTGTGTATGCTTTTATTAAACTATACTATATAAATTAGGAGAAATTATATTATTGCTGATTAAACATTATATTCTCCGCATTTAAGAAACGTATTTATGGTTTTTTCTTAATGTTAAGTGCATTTATTTCACTGGGTGTTTCTCACAGTCCAAATGTTGTTTGAAACATGCAAGATTTCTTGATGTTACTGTTAGCGCGATTTAGAGTTTTGTTTAAAAATTTGGAGGTATTCTTATGCGAGATTTCTTAAAATTATTGCTAACTGCATCAGTACTACGTAAAGTTGAATCACTTGAATTGTTGATGATCCTATCATTAACTACAACAGACTACGGGAGTGTGATGAGGCTTTGAAGAGTAGCCACTGCGTGTTGATAATTTTTGATAGTCTACATTACATTGTGACGACTGCAGTTGTGTCGCAGCCATATTATACTTGTTTTCCTACAGTGTTTCTCTTTATGAACAACAAGCGACCCGCCCTCGGTTCGCTTCGGAAACTGTAATTTATTATTGATTTATCCAGTATTTAATGGATGTTATTATACATATAAACCTTCCTCTTTAATCACTCTATCTATTAAAAAAATCCGCATCAAAATCCGTTGCGTAGTTTTAAAGATTTAAGCATACATAGGGATATAGGGACAGAGAAAGCGACTTTGTTTTATACTATGTAGTGATTATTGTAATCTTCCACCGAGTATAATAATATATTATTCTGAGTAAGTTAACGACCTTTGTTTGCTAGTTAAGTGGGATTTGGGAATCTCTGTTGATTGTCAATGTATTTAGTAAATAAAAATATTAAACTATAAACAATATTCCCCTGAAGGAGAATGCCGACTGAAAACGATACAATGATCCTACTATCCAAGTATAATTTCAACTCGAATGCACCTAACACAGGGAATAAATCAAATATGAAATAGAATAGTGTCCTACAAATCAGACAGAGATATGTATGTTTTAGTGGTAGGACCAATTGTGTGTCCGCACGGGCAGGTTTTTTTTATTGCTTAGATTGCTTTATTGCTTACCACCACCCTGCCTACTACAGCCGTGAAGCAGTAATTAGTTTCGGTTTGAAGGATGGGGCAGCCTTTGTAACTATAATGAGACCTTAGAACTCATATCTAAAAGGTGGGATGCGTCATTTACGTTGTAGATATCTATAAGCTCCAGTAACACCAGGTGGAGTGCAATAAAAAAAATTGTGTAACGGAATGTGCATCTGTTCGTATTGCGTTTTATCGATGCAATAACGACTTACACTGATCTAAAATTTACTAATTAGGATTAAATATTCAACATCTAAATAAAATTATTTATATTTCTTTTCAAATGCAACTATTTTATTATATAGTGCTTATCTAAAATGTTTTCAAAACTCGTTTCATTAATTGGGTTTGGATTCAAATGTTTTTTTTTTTTTTAATTTGAATGCCAGACAGCCAGACCAGACAGTCATTATTATTTTTTATTGTCTTTATCTATATTTTACTTCACGGCGGAAATAGGCAAGGCAGGCGAGTAATTACGAAAATTATACGAAATACCAATATCTCTGGGGATATGATTTTTATTACAGGGAAATAGCCGATGTTTTTAATTCGTGTTTCCTTAAAATCATCCATAGAATAGAAAATCAGACATAGTGCTATCGCACGAAATTAGTAATCCGGACGGACGTCTTATCCTTTAGACCGACGACTTGTTTGACTTGAGATTCTTCATGACGTGAGGGTCCCAAGTGTAAGTTAAGAAAATACTATATTTAGTTTCTAAAGTATTGATGGTGGTTTCAATATATAGGGGAGTGAAAGACTATTTGGTTTAAGTGACATTTTTGCAACTTTGCAGAAGGAAGAAAGAAGAGAAGAAAGGAAGATTAAAACTTAAAAAAAATCATAACAAAAAAAACTTCTTACGCTATTTGAATGGTGTAAATTTAATTGAAGTTCAATTAAAAACATTAAACTGATAATGCTAATCTATATATATAAAAATGATTTGCTGTTCGTTAGTCTCGTTAAAACTCGAGAACGGCTGGACCGATAGATAAATATGAAAATGCTTGGAATTATATAAAAATAACAATTTTGTTTTCCCTTTGATGTGGCCCCCGTTGGACGGATTCCTTTTGTTTGTTTTAAGTTTATTTTATACAAAAGCTTAGGTCTTTTATTTATCGATTGAGGCACTACGAAGTCTGCCGGGTCAGCTAGTACCAAATAAAATGAACATTTAATTACAAAGATAAATGTCGTTTAAATAAAATAGGTTTTCACCCCTCAATTAATTAAGTATCTTTCATACATCTGGCGACAGTCACAGTGAAGTGCGAATAAAGAATAAGAGAATTCACTAGGCGTTAATCCGTTTGTCCGTGTCAACTAACTTTAACATTAGTATTTATTTAAGAAATAGCTCACTAATTGTGGAAACGTCCAGTGAACTTAGACTAATTATATTCCAAAGACCTTCGTTTTTATCTGCGCAAACTACCGTTATCTGTGTGACCTGTCTGTAAGTATTTTTCAAGCTAATGTGCTGGTAAACAAATAATGTTCACGGAAGTCGTCGAGTTTATTTCATTCATGAGAGTCCTGCTTGTATACTGACGAAAATCTTTTATTTACACCATTTTTTTTTTAATGATTATTGTTTACATTGTAGAAATTTTTTTCACGTCTCGATTAGTTTTGAAGATGCATATCTATGTATTAGTGTTGTAGACGAGTGACATCATAATTAAAATTACTTTTACATTTTAATTTTGCGGTTTATCTTTTGTTTTTCAATACTTTACAGGTTTCGTGGTTTTACGGAGAAATCGACGGCAATTTTTTTTTTTACCACGTCAAAGAGTTGCTAAGATGCAACTCTATTAGTGCTGTAAATAAGTGACACCATAATTAAATTTACTTGTGCGATAAAATTATTTTTTATTATGATTCCTTGGATCGGGCGTTCGTAACGTATGACGCGATAACGCGAATTTAAAAACTAATTTCACGTATAGGATTAAGCTAATATTTTGCAAAGTAACAATCATTATGTTCAAAAAAAAATATGTAAATGTAAAATATATCCATTTATTGAAACAATTGTTACACAGTCGATCTCAGTCGACAATTAGTGATCATGAATATTGATTGAGTGGGTTAGTGAATAAATCCAGAAGAATAAATTACGCACTATACCCGGTCAAGGTCTGATATGGAAATACGATAAAATATTTAGCGATTTATACGTATACGTCATGAATTACGTCAATACTGATAAAAATAACAGAACACGAAGAACTGTTTGAAAGGGTTTAAAAATAAAATATTTTATGTATTTCTTTAGTAATTTATTTACTAGACAAAGAAAACAAGTATTTACCAAATTACGTATAATACAATTAAAATATTAACAACCATACTGTTATTTTGAATCATTCATAATGAATGTGAAAGTTTGTATGGTTGGATGCTTGTTACTTAATCGCGGAAAAACTTAAAAATGGATAAACAGATTTCGACGAAGTTTCGCACACACTCGGTTATCATCAAACAGGATACTTTTATCATCGTAAATGTCATGACCAGGGCAATGCCGAATATATCGTCATTGTTTCCGCTGGTTTAATATTGTAAGGTCTAAAGATAATTAATTAACAAATCGACTAGCAAACAACTTTTCATCCTGGAAAAATGTAAGATGTTCATTATTTCGCAATTACCAATTTAAATCTGATAAAATCGCGAGGCACGTCTGTTCTATCTATATATTAATATGTGAAGCAAAAACTTTGTACCTTTTTCTTCGAAAAATACGCGGACAGAGGAGTATGAAATTTCCCACACTTATAGAGAATATAGTGAAGTATTGAAGAATATTAATATTTTTTTTAAATTATGCATTAATAATAATTAAATGAATAAAAAAAACATTACACACACTACCAAGTATTTGTCACACATACATATGTATACTCTATAATTATTGTCAAACTTTTGTTGCTTATAGTCTGTGGTCAAATTGAAAATAGGTTAATATTGTTTAATGTCTATAGTGTATTCTTGACGAAGCCTGTAATTATAGAAGTATAATTAGTCTTTGACAATGGAAACATAATAATGTTCAAATTTATAATTTCAATTAATTATAGTCGAATTTCGACTACTGCGGGACCAGTAGTAAAAATAAATGTATGCTTGTACTCTGCGTTCCTAAGCCATTCATCCGCTTGTTATGAAACTTGGTACACTGGAACAGTCGTTGTTGGTACACTTCGATCAATTGGTACACGAGGAAATGTTTCTGTTACAGCACCATTAAGATACAAGAAGTGGCACGCGAGTAATTTCAAGAAATCCATATCTTTCGTGCAATTAGTTTTTAAAGTTCAACCACTAGTCCTGGCATGCTCCGTAATCTTGGTGTTGGAATTGTCCGATCCTCGAATAATACGATATGTTAGTAAAACATACACACGTTTTGCAAAGTAAAACAATTAGACTACTTGTGATCATGGTGCTTACTACGGCGCCAGAATATCGAGAATTGAAAACGAAAAATCGTAGAAAAAACCAGATAAATAATATTAATCATAATTTATGAAACCACGAAAGCTTAAAGCAATTTTTAACGTACAAAAGAACAATAAAAATCTATTTAACACGTAGTTTGACACTTTTAATAAAAATATATTTGTGTTACACATAATTAGGTCCGTCAACACGGAGCTAATGACTCACAAATGTTTGAACAATATCATTTTGTTACAGATACGAGACAATAGGACCGCGGTGATGAAACGAAAAACGAACTCACTGTTTAACTAGAAGTTTCTTTCTCGAACACTTGAGATATAAGTACAGATTTGTGTTACATAAACAAGAAAGTTGTCACGAAAGTGCAAACATGACGCCCGGCCTCGCCGAAGATATTGGGAACGGCAATAACAATGTCGTGCCGCTGCTGCCAAGAACAACGGTGGAATTGGAGTTCAGAAACATCAAGTGTACTATTAATACATACAGTCTCATTAAATTTAAAATGGGTGAGTTATTTTTATTATTCAGACGGAGATGGCGGTCGATTAAAGACCGTCGCCTGTACCATTACTAACAACGCATTACAATGTAAGTCAAGAGGTCTTCGACACGACGACGACAACATGCACTGAATTATTTAAAATAACAATTCATTGGTCATAAATACGAAGAATTAGCTGAACGGAATGCTACATTGACAATTCGAGCTGTTCTGCGAACTATTTAAAACCTTTCAACGTTTTTTTGTTTATTGCTTTTAAATGGGCCATAAATCCACAAGGGTAATATATCATCATCCAATCTTTAGTTTATCGAAAATACGCTCCCAGTTTGTAAAAGAAGCAACACATTACTAAATGAATTGATTCTGAATTTAGGCAGTGATATTAATTTTGAACTCTGTAAAGGTATAATAATAAATATGGGAATAGGTAAAATGTATGGGTAAAAAAATCAGAGTAGGGGCTCTTCTCACTGCTTACCTTGCCTTCTACATACCACGCTCCGTTAAATCATTGTTAAAAACGCGTAACAAAAATATTAGAATTACTCAGTATTAATCAATTTTCTCATTTAAAATTATGATCCTTTTCCCAGGCGTATACTATGAAGCATATTATGAACTTTATTAAGCACCAAGCTGTTGTTACATTATAATTATGAATGACACGTTAACCCATTTGGTCTAATCGTAAACCTGTTTCGGAATGTTAACGTAGGTCAGGGACCTTCAGGTATCTGCGTAAGCTTAGAAAACGGAACACGCAACATAAAAATTGTTAGAATAGAACGAATCGTGTTACGTATTTTACTATTCGTTGATGGTAAAGGCGAAAGAATGTGCTTTGAATTTGAATTATTCAACTACCTACCGCTCAGAAACAAACAATAGTAAAACAAATATTTTGTTAATAATTTTAAGTTCTTTTATCGATTTATTTATTTTCCTCGCTTGTTCAATGTTAATGACTCATTTAAAAGAAAACTTTCCTAGAGTCAAACAGCTGATAATAAAGAAATACAATAGCTATTATTCTTTACCACAAATGCTTAGCATATTGACGATGAACACAAAGCTCCAGAAATGCTTGGCATATTGACGATGAACACAAAGCTGTTTTTAGAATACAATTGTCTACTAAATATTACGTCCTAAAATTATCGTCAGAATTATAGACCTTTACCACTGAACATAAATACTTGTACTCTGGCTGAGCCCTTGCTCGCCCACCTGTCCTTATGAAACTGGAACGACCTCCAGGCCACGAGTAAACCATTAATCACAAAAAAAAAACTTGCAGTTTTAGTGAACCAATTTGATGCGAAGGAGGCTGGTGGACACTCTACCCTCATTAATGTCAGCTGGCATCGCGAGTCAGTTATATTTAGTTAAGTTCGTTCCAAACCTTTATTTTTTCAATAGCGATTTTGTAATTATCTGGTCAATCACCAGTACCCTATAGTATATTTAGTGTGTTTACTGTATTTATTTATTTATTTAAAACATACATTTTACCACAAATGGAATACCCCAGGGCGCATTCATTCACGTAACATGTTATTTCACTCCTAACATTTCTCGGTTACGAGGGTCAATGGCCCTTCTAAACGTCAGAAGCCGTGTGCCCTTCTTTAAAACCGGAACGTTTTTGCTTGTCAACAATCTGCATTGAAAGTTTCTGGGTCATTTAAAATGATTATGAAAGTAATATCTTTTTATTACGCAATAATATAGCATACTAAATTCTATTTGATTATTATATTTCTACAGTATAATACATATATGTAAGTACAACATGTATGTTTAATGAATAATATTTAAAGTAGGTATATAACCGAGTTATTTTGATTGAATGTATTAATACAACAATAAAAAAACTCGATGTCATATCTTTGACCTTAACAACAGGCGAGCTATGACTAAATTGACCCAGCCCGATCGTTAAGGGTCATCGTCGCGCCTGGACATCAGCAACATTATGTTAACGTTTCTTGTTTATTACTCAGAGTGCTACTTGTTGATTTGAAAGCTCGCAATCGAAGATAGATAGTGGACCTCCATCATCATCATCATCATTTTCCTACCCTTCTCCCAGTCACCTGAGGTCGGCGCAAAATGTTTTCTCCTTCCATACTTCTCTACCATATACCATTTCTTCGGTCACTCCTACACATATCGTCTTTCGCGTAATCCATCCATTTCTTCTTAGGTCTACCTCTTCTTCTATATAATTCCACATTCATAGTTAACACTCTCTTACCAACCTCATTTTCATTGTAATATACGTTAAACATATCCTACATTTACTAGCACGATATTAACAATTATACTTTGTAGACTTTTTTTTTGTATGTTATTATGTTTATAATCGCTTTTTATATGTAAGAGACCAAAAATTCTATTCTATTATTTTATAATACGTTTAACTACGGACACCGAATGATATGTTATTTACTTGAATTTAAAATTACATATTTGAAATTGACGATGTTTTTAAAGGTTACTTGCAGTTGGATCTCAGTTTTTAAATAATAAAATTCTGTAAACAATACATGGTACAATAATACATTTTATGTAAACTGGTATTATCAAAGTATGCCATTGCGAATAAAGATAAATGCAAATTCCAATGACAATTGAAATAAGGGCCAATGTAATCGAAGTCGACAAATAAACATTTAATTGATATAAATTATTAATATGCGGATTGATGTCAAGGGATATATTTACTCGAACAATACTGAAATCCTCTTCAATATCTTTGAAGTTATACTTCTTTAGGCGCGTTATGAAAAAATGATGAGAGTGAAATTTTACGATGCGCGCGCACCGTGACACAAAATTAACAGAATGAAGTTGCCCACTAAATCGCCCATTACAATACGACCGACGTAACTTGGCGAGTCTGAATATAGCCGCAGGTGAACTTTCCGAACCGTACCGAGAATTACCGAATTTATACGATGTCAAGAAAAGGGATGTCCAATATGCGTGTTTGAGGATGTTGATCAAACGTTTTTTTTTTTCAAATTGATTAAAATTTAAATAAAAAAAAAGAAATAAATTTAATAAAAATAAAGTATAACTTCTTACGCGCGTACATAAGTACACGCACCCTTTTTTTATTATTGACGTAATGTACAGACGATATCTTAAGACTCACTTGACGCCAGCGATAATTAGAGTCAAAAACCATTATAGTGCCTCCCTTGAGTCTAACTGTCTCCGCTAGATCTGAATGAACACTGTTCAGATCAAATTACATGATTACTGATTGATATTCAGACATAGGAGAGCCAGTGATTTCCATCAGCGCCGGCCCGAAATACGTTTCGTGAGTAATAGGGTTGAAAATGGAAAGTTAGGTGTACTAGGAAAATACAGGGGATTAAAAACGCAGAAGTAAAAAATGAATTTTACGAAACAACGCGCGAGTTTATTGGCTGCCTATATGCAGGCCATCCGAAACACATGTTCCTACCTAAATATAAACGTTGAGATTTTAGTTTAAAAACAATTTTAGGCATAAATAATCGGGTATGTAACCTTTACGGGTGAGTACCTACACGGAATAGACTTAATTATCTATTCCGTGGGTGAGTAAGTAACCTTTCAATGGCTCCGAATTTGAAAAATAAGAACAATTTTAAGAATAAATAAAAATACAGTTCATTCTCAATTGGGTATATCTAGTAATCTTCCAATCGCTCCGAATTTGAAAAATAATAGTTTGATTTTGTAAAAACTTCGTTATCGATTCGACCCAATCGTCTTTCAAACACTCGAATTGAACATTAAAATAACAAATCTTGACCTGTTTTGCGAGAATCGGAGGTCTATTCGATACATTACATTTAATAATACAACTACTGTTAATGATAAAAATATCAAAATTAATTCTTTTGAAATTCCTAATTAGATAAGTAAGGACAAAGGGCATTCTGTGAAATCTTTCCTGCTTCCTGGGTATATTAATACTACTTTCTCGTGCCTTTAGTAGAAGTAATTAATTATCTTATATTTGCTCAAACTTAACCCTCCCACCAAATACGGCTCTGGCTTGCCAATTCCGCCGTAAGTGTAAGGTTTTGATGCGAAAAAGCGGGTCGGTTCTAAAATCGTGAGCTAAATCAGTCACGGCATGAATACATTTTAGGACGGCATAACTTTTAATTTTACTTTTAAGACAACAAAGCTTAAGGTACAAAATTGAACAAAACGATTTATATAGTTAGAATTAATGAACGCACTTTATTCAAACTATGGGTTTATTCAAAGTTTTTTATCAGAATTCTCACAAAATACCGTTCCGGGTTCGTGTTAAAATATCAACTATTCCACTAATAACACCTTTTATTTATTGCTTAGATGGACTAGCTCACGGCCCAAGTTATAATTGCCAAGATATAATATAACTCTTGTGAATCCGCACGGATAGATACCACCACCCTGCCTATTTCAGCCGTGAGGCAGTAATGCGAAACGCATAAATAAACGGTTTGAAGAGTGGGGCAGCCGTTGTAACTGTACTGAGACCTTAGAGCTCATATCTCAAGATGGGTGGCAACATTTACGTTGTAGATGTCTATGGACTCCGGTAATCACTTAACACTAGGTGGGCTGTGAGCTCGTTCACCCCTCTATACAATAAATAAAAAAACAAAAAAATTCAGAAGATTTCAGAAAATTATCATAACACATGATCTTCTCAAAAGATTTTGAGACTTCTATTTCGTATCCCTGCTTTATGGTACACTAGACGGCGGTTTATCTATTGCTGCTATTTAACAAAAATCTGTAAAAAAGAGTAGATTCAATTAAATTTTAATTCATTTAAGATTTTCTATTAATTCAACGAGCATAAGGTTCATAGTACCAAATGGTATACGTAATCGATAATAAGTTAGGACCCGCACCTGCAAATGACTGCGTGACTTGCAGTGCTTGAAGGTAATGCCTGTATCCAAGCGCACGGTCGTTTTGCGCTAACGGTGAGCTGTCTAAACCAAATACTTCTTCATCGATACTTGGCTTCACGGAATAGTTTTTAATCACCAATTTCCATGTCATTAACAATGTGTAAATTTACCAATAATTACTCCTTTTGTACTCACTTGAAACAGAAAACTCAGCTGTGCCCCATCCTCTAACTGGGAGCATCTGATATGCGTCACACTACTTTCTTGGAATTTTCCCTATTTTAATGGATACTGTCTGTTTAATAACTTCGCTCCGATTTTCCTCAAGTATTTAATTTATGTATTGTACGAGTCAAGATAAGACATTACCTTTGATACGTTAACGGCTATCAAAAGAAGTCACGATTTGTTAAGGACAAGTTAATATTTACTTACGTATGTAGGCCACATCCCATACTTCCTGCTATAGATCAACATCCTTGAGACGTTTTGTAGTTCAACGATGTACGTCGTCAACAGTAAATGGCCCTAGTTGTCCAAATAAATTCAGAGCGTTACACTAAACTCAATGATTTATGTCTTTGAGACCTTTAATATTTTTTTAATTGGTTCTGAAATACTTTTCATTAATAATAGTTGATTACGTAAAATATTTCTGTATATAAATTTTATACATATTTTTTGTTAAATAGTAAAACAAAAATCTTTACACTAATGTTTACTTACCTATAAACTCTATACTATTACAACCTAGATTATCGTAAGTTGTTTGTTAGGAAATGAAAAATATTAAAACACCTTTCTAGATTTAACGAAACGTCGTTAAAAAATTTTAAGACCTAATTTTCTTATTGAATTTTTAAAAACACGGATTCATTAATCTATTTTTTGTTTGCCATTCATTTGTTCATATTACATAACTTGCATTAATTACATTATATATAGAGCTTTTGGCAAAATATTACACTTCGGTATTCCTTTTTGTGGTATTTGATATTTTTAATCCATGTAGATATTCTTGCTTTTACACGTACGTCGTGACTGGATTAAGAAGCATATGTATATAGTTAATAACGTTTGCATGTAATGCACACAAACTGTCTGCTCCTTAACAAAATGATACCGCAAGACGAGTTTGAATGTATATTGTTTTTCGTTCACCAATAAATAATTTATTTCGGACTACCTTGTATTCAAATTATAAGCATATTTTATAATGATAACAGTGAACTTATGTAAAATGCATTGACAAAATATTTCCACAGAGTGAAAGCATATCATAATATGAACACGAGAAGTCACACAAAAATATATTTTACAATAAGACACGTGAATGAGGCCGAATGAATCAGTGTCACCACCCTGTCTGTTTTTTTTTCGATTTATAGGGCATTTGTGAATTAATTTATCGCTAGACAGTGGAATTTTTGGCAGGAACGTGAAGAGTGAAGCTTTTTGGTTTGTTTTATTTTGTCTATTTAGTGTTTCTTAAGGTTTAAATGTGTAATAACGGTGGTTTATTAACGGTTTTGATATCTGTGAAAGTCACAAATGTGGGAAAATGAAACATATCCGCTGGACGTAGCTTCTCGGGATCCTCCAAATAGCCCACTGAAAAGGTCTCAGTAAAATATAACCACCATTTTACTGAGATTATATTTCATCCTATATCATCTCATCTCATCTCATCTCATAATTTCACCTCAGTTGATTAATGTCTCAAATTAATCATCTTCGTTTCACTCCATATTATCATTTTTCATAAAAATAAGAATATAAATTAAAATAAGACTTGACCTTAAAGTCTTAGTTACCAGGTCATGAAATCCCATAAAAAAACTGGACAACATTAACAAATAAGATGGGAATGGTTATACCGCGTTTATCTTGCATTGACACTTCAAACAATAATGAAAGACAAAAATAGTCTGTAAGGTAATCTAACAGCAGGCTCAAAAATTTGGATCAGTAGATAACACAGTAGATAACAAACAGTTAAGCAAGATTATCATGCAAAGCACCGAGCAAAGTATTTGCTTGATGTCAACATTACTCATCACAGGGTACATAATTAAGAAAATGGGGACACTTATAGAACAATAATATGTTGTGAAAATGCTAAAGGCAGCACTTTAAAATAGTGTCAATAAACTAGCGAGAACAATAAATGATCAATATGCCTACCAGAAAAAAACTATTAATAATTTTTTTTCAAAAAGAATTTTATGGAAATATGATAATGCTTGTCTAATATTTTTAAGTAGTTTAGTTCTAGTGAAAAACCTAGTTAGATAAGATATTATACTACGTAAACTACTGACTGATTTATTGATAAGGTTTCGATTTAATAGTTTTCTTTTTGCAATCAATCTGCGAGGTCATGATCATCAACATGTGAGTCCGCGCGGGCAGGTACCACCACCCTGCCTATTTCTGCCGTGAAGCAGTAATGCAGTAATGCGTTTCGGTTTGAAGGGTGGGGCAGCCGTTGTAATTATACTTGAGACCTTAGAACTTATATCTCAAGGTAGGCGGCATTTACGTCGTAATGGGCTCCATTAACCACTTAACATCAGGTGGGCTGTGAGCTCGTCCAACCATATAAGCAATAAATAAAATCATACGATTCAGGTTATGGTTCTCAATGGATTCTTTCGTATAATTCAATCAAATGTACGGGTCTTAATAATCGCAAAAGCTATGATGTCTTTTGCAATGTTCAAACAGTTGTTGCGTATTTTTTAAATTAGTCACACATCACTGAGCTCTTTGAAGGACAAATCAAATGGCTAGTCGCAAATGAATACTCAGTTGAGGTAGTGAGTTTCCATGACGGATAACACATTTCTATCTGAGCTGTACTTCTGCTTTTAAAATTCCCTTGCATAAATGAATGAAGAAAAAAACAGAACCCTTAATGGAATAGGTACTTCATTATCTGTCCCGACACTGATAATTGTTGCTCTCAGGAATTGGAATTAAAATTGGAATTAAAAAAATCATAAAATTTTAAGATTCTTAGTTAACGTAACCAAAAAAATAAATGATGATTAAAAAAATTACAAAGAAAAATTACAAAGCGTAGGCCTAACGAAATGAGACGCTCGCGTAATTTCCAATTAACAGTAATGCAGTAATGACTATTTTCTCATAAAGTACAGACTTAATGAACTCACCTGTACAGACAGCTAAGTGAACAAGTGAATGATAACAAACATAGCCTATCGACCTCCGTTATATAATATCTAAGGCAATATTGCTTGCATTTTAAAAACTTCTCACTGGTCTCCTTCGGAGGCGCTCGGGCAGCTGTTAGCAAATCCCACCCCTCCTGGCTGAACCCTTGCTCGGCCACCTGTCCTGATGAAACTGAAAAGGCCTCGAGACCACCAGAAATCCTTCAATCATAAAAAAAAACTGGTCACTGTTAGTAGGGCATATTATGAGCTCGCACTGATAGGTAAGCAATTTTGAAGTTCCAGTTTGAAGCGTACAATATCCGGGATGTAATTCCATTGTAACTTCAACGACTCTTTTCGAGAGAGTGAGGGTGAATGGCGTCATCTATATATTAATACGTGAAGCAAAAACTTTGTATCCCTTTTTACGAAAATTGCGCGGACGGAGTAGTATGAAATTTTCCACACTTATAGAGAACATAGAGAAGAAGTGCACAATGCTAAATTTTTTTTTAAATAATCTATAAAAGATACATGAAATCAATAAAGAAAATATTACACACACTACATACCATGTATTTGACGCACATACGCATGCATACTATTTATTGTCAAACTTTTGTTCTTGACGTCTGTGGTCAAATTGAGAATAAATTAAATATTGTTTGTCTTTATTAATATTTTTTTATAGTGTAGCCTTGGCGAAATTTGTGATTATAGTATGTGTACAAACTTACAATTCAAATTAATTATAGTCTAATTTCGACTACTGCGGGACCACTAGTTTACTTTATTAGCGCTATGACCTCAACTAACCACTCTATTCCAAATGGACCCCGAGGTCGTATGACCATAAAAAGCAGTGAAGAAAATAATTGAATAATGTAAACGAATTAAACGTTTCTGAAATCGAAATTAATTAAAAAATTTACGCTTGCTTTTAATTTTGTGTGCAAAATGAACTCCTTTAAATGGGAACTAACCTTAATGACAGAACATTATTGTGACGAAATGTCATGTCTCTTAAAAATCTCTTATCAGAACTGTTAGTTTTTAGGGTTCAGTGACACTCAATTCAAAAAACAATCAACCATAGCTTTTAAATCTCTTAAAATGAAAAACCCATTTATTTTATCAATCAATCATCATCTACAATCATCTAGGATCTAGGAACCGTCAAGGATTTTCGATTGTCTCCGATGTGGTATTTCCTGTCTTTATTATTCCATAGGTATCGAGCCTACATGACTGTAGTCACACCGACACAAACACGAACCTCCTATCATTTAAAATTGCAATATAACACTTTAAGGAATATTTGTTTTCTGATACACAGTGGATAATTTATTGTTGCCTAAATTAATGAATACGTAAGTAATTGGCAACGAAAATTACTTTCTTTCAAAATAGGAGTTACGTTTTTGATGATTGATTTTTCGTTGATTTCGGTATAGCTTTAGTTAGGTCCGTTTTGATTTCATTGGATACACCTCCATACATTCGAAAGCACCGGAACTCTTCATAATGAAATATAAAATGTAAAGTGATCGATGTATGTACATATTGTTATACAACAGCGGATCCAGAGGGGGGGGGGGTCACGGGGGTCATGACCCCCCCCCCCTGAGCTAGTTCCAGGACTTGCACTAACTTGGACTAATTGAAGAACATCATGATTTATTTATTATCTATTGTTATCAAAATTAAATTATAAGTTCTTAACTTGCCCACGACTATGTGACCCCCTCCTGGCGCCAAAGCTGGATCCGCCCTTGTTGTTATAGTTGCGTAATATTTAGATGGCTTAAGTTCTTATAAACAGTTCCAGAGAACAGCAAAACCCTAGCACTACCGCGACCACCTAATCGTCACTAATAAGACTGGTCGATTGCCACGAACTGAGTTTGGCTTAGCAAGACTAGCACAGGGTTCAATATTCTTTTGTATCCTTCTTTTAAAGACATATAAAACGGTGTAAGTTCTTGTTTATGAATTTATAAATAAACGAATATTATTTTCTCAATATTTGGGTAATAACTGGCCATAAAGCGCATTTCGAGCCCACATAAGTAAATATCTCGATACTGTCGATTTCTGTGGTGAAAAATTCGCGCGTTCCAACTTAGAAGATGGGGTAGCCGTTGTACTCTTCTCCCTACTATCAACTACCTACGTATTTTTATCACAAGGCAATAGATAGATAATATCGATTAAAATATATACACATAGTACATTAATATATACACCTTCACATTATTAGTATTAAGTTAAATAGAATATGATGCTTTCACAGTGTCCTAAAAAAATGATCCAGCGAGAAATTTAGTGGGTTAGCTCTGTGGATGCAAAAATGGACTAAAAAGAGGGCAAACCGATCAGTCTGTCTCACTTGACAGACTGTTTTAATTGACTGCGTTCACAGATAAAATTTGCCTTGTAGTTTACTTTTTTGAAGTTTTAATCAGAATATTGTTGTGGAGATTTGTTCTTCATTATTCTAATTAATTGGTTTTTTTTTATTGTAAATTATGGCCTTTATTATGTTTTTCGTTATTAATATTCTTTATTTTCTGTTTCTGTCTTATAAGGTATTGTAATTTTTTTGTTTTGTATCATCATCCTGTGTATATCAGCTGGCGGGTGGTGCAGAGACATTGCGCGTGCATTACTTTTAAACTTAATCCTTATTTTTATTTTATGGTAGTATAGTTATATTTATTGTAGTTTATTTTATATATTTATTTATTTATTTTATTATAATAGTATAGTTATAGTTATATTATTCTGTTATATTTAATTTGTATACAATGGAATGTATTGATGATTCGTTTCTTTCTGCTAATGATTCTATGCTGTCATCTGATAACGATAGTTATTGTTCACTTCCCGATTCCCTTGGAGACTGTATACGGCAGACGTTTGATAAATCANGATTGGCGCGCGCACGCATCACGCAATCAGGAGCCAATCAGGCGCATAACGCATTTCGTGTGACATGCTAGTACGATTTTGGTCCCCATAATTTTCATACCCCGGGCCTATATATGTAAATCGATTCTAAAGGAGTAAACTCCAAAAGTTTACAAAGCGTAGGCCTGACGAAATGAGACGCTCGCGTAATTTCCAATTAACAGTAATGACTATTTTTTTCCTACGAATAAATACATTTTCTCTTAAAGTACAAACTTATTGAACTCACCGGTACAGACAGCTCGGTGAACAAGTGAATGATAACACAGCCTATCGACCTTCGTTACATAATATCTACGGCAATATTGCCTGCATTTTAAAAACTTCTCACTGGTCTCCGGAGGCGCTCGGGCAGCTGTTAGCAAATCCCACCCCTCCTGGCTGAACCTTTGCTCGCCCACCTGTCCTGGTGAAACTGGAAAGGCCTCGAGGCCACCAGAAATCCTTCAATCATAAAAAAAACTCCTCACTGTTAGTAGGGCATATTATGAGCTCGCACGGATAATTAAGCAATTTTGAAGTTCCAGTTTGAAGCGTACAAAATCCGGGATGTAATATTCCATTGTAACTTCAACGACTCTTTTCGAGAGATTGAGGGTGAATGGCGTCATCTATATATTAATACGTGAAGCAAAAACTTTCTATCCCTTTTTACGAAAATTGCGCGGACGGAGGAGTATGAAATTTTCCACACTTATAGAGAATATAGAGAAGAAGTGCACAATGCTAATTTTTTTTTTAAATAATGCATAAAAGATACGTTAAATCAATAAAGAAAATATTACAAACACTTCATACCATGTATTTGACGCACACACGCATGCATACTACTTATTGTCAAACTTTTGTTCTTGACGTCTGTGGTCAAATTGAGAATAGATTAAATATTGTTTGTCTTTATTAATATTTTTTTATAGTGTAGCCTTGGCGAAATTTGTCATTATAGTATGTGTACAAACTTACAATTCAAATTAATTATTGTCGAATTTCGACTACTGCGGGACCACTAGTTGACTTTATTAGCGCTATGACCTCAACTAACCACTCTATTCCAAATGGACCCCGAGGTCGTATGACCATAAAAAGTAGTGAAGAGAAGAATTTAATAACGCAAACGAATTAAACGTTTCTGAAATCAAAATTAATTAAAAAATAAACTAAAATTTACGCCTGCTTTTAATTTTGTGTGCAAATTGAACTTCCTTAAACGGGAACTAGCCTTAATGACAGAACATTGTTGTGACGAAATGTCCTGTCTCTTAAAAATCTCTTATCAAAAATTCAATTCAAAAAACAATCAACCATAGCTTTTAAATCTCTTACAATGAAAAACCCATTCATTTTATAATCAATCATCATCTACAAACGTCTAGGATCTAGGAACCGTCAAGGATTTTCGATTGTCTCCGATGTGGTATTTCCTGTCTTTATTATTCCATAGGTATCGAGCCTACATGACTGTAGTCACACCGACACAAACACGAACCTCCTATCATTTAAAATTGCAATATAACTCTTTAGAGATTTTGTTTTCTGATACACAGTGGATCATTTATTGTTGCCTAAATTAATGAATACGTAATTGGTGACGAAAATTACTTTCTTTCAAAATAGGAGTTACGTTTTTGATGATTGATTTTTCGTTGATTTCGATATAGCTTTAAGTAGGTCCGTTTTAATTTCATTGGATACACCTACATACATTCGAAAGCACCGGAACTCTTCATAATGAAATATAAAATGTAAAGTGATCGATGTATGTACATATTGTTATACAACAGCGGATCCAGGGGGGGTCATGGGGTCATGACCCCCCCCCCCCCGAGGTAGTTCCAGGACTTGAAGTAACTTGGACTAATTGAAGAACATCATGATTTATTTATTATCTATTGTTATGAAAATTAAATTATAAGTTCTTAACTTGCCCACGACTATGTGACCCCCTCCTGGCGCCAAAGCTGGATCCGCCCTTGTTGTTATAGTTGCGTAATATTTAGATGGCTTAAGTTCTTATAAACAGTTCCAGAGAACAGCAAAACCCTAACACTACCGCGACCACCTAATCGTCACATAAGACTGGTCGATTGCCTGGCTGAAGTTTGGCTTAACAAAACTACCACAAGGTTCAATATTCTTTTTTATCCTTCTTTTAAAGACATATAAAACGGTGTAAGTTCTTGTTTATGAAGTTATAAATAAACGAATATTATTTTCTCAATATTTGGGCAACAACTGATCATAAGGTGCATTTCAAGCTCACATAAGTAAATATCTCGATACTGTCGATTGCTATGGTGAAAAAGTCACGCGTTCCAACTTGAAAGATGGGGTAGCCGTTGTACTCTTCTCCCCTATCAACTACCTACGTATTTTAATCACAAGGCAATAGATAGATAACATCGATTGAAATATACACACATAGTTAGTTATATATATAGATAGTTATTTATATTTTAGAAATATACACACATTAATATATACAGATTATTAGTATTAAGTTAAATAGAATATGATGCTTTCACAGTGTCCTAAAAAAACGATCCAGCGAGAAATTTAGTGGGTTAGCTCTGTGGATGCAAAAATGGACGAAAAAGAGGGCAAACCGATCAGTCTGTCTCTAAAATCTTACACACAATCTTCAGTCTACATCACAGCATTACGCTTACAATAGAGCTTAATTATCGGGTATTGACTAAAAATCGTGGTAAAAACTTTTTAAATTAAATAATAGTATTAAGTAGACACTCGCAAAAGTTTAAAAGAAATGTATTTTATGTTTTTTTTTTTTTATTGCTTAGATGGGTGGACGAGCTCACAGCCCACCTGGTGTTAAGTGGTTACTGGAGCCCATAGACATCCACAACGTAAATGCGCCACCCACCTTGAGATACAAGTTCTAAGGTCTCAAGTATAGTTACAACGGCTGCCCCACCCTTCAAATCGAAACGCATTACTGCTTCACGGCAGAAATAGGCAGGGTGGTGGTACCCCACCCGCGCGGACTCACAAGAGGTCCTACCACCAGTAATTACGCAAATTATAATTTTGCGGGTTTGATTTTTATTACACGATGCTATTCCTTCACCGTGGAAGTCAATCGTGAACATTTATTGAGTACGTATTTCATTAGAAAAATTGGTACCCGCCTGCGGGATTCGAACACCGGTGCATCGCTTCAACACAAATGCACCGGACGTCTTATCCTCTAGGCCACGACGAATACTGTATGTATTTTCAACAAAAATAATTACTTAAAATAGTTAACAATGAACCATTACGGCTAAACAATGATAGGCACTGCGTCAGTAATTCATTCGCTAATGATCTAAGTACAACGTGTGAAATGCCAAAGCAGAAATTAACAATCGTAAATTATTCGACAGTTGTCATTAACAAGTCTAAGTACGACCGACTTGATGAATAGTTCGAACTACACGTGAATACAAAACGAACGAGTCACGATTGTTTTCATAATAATAGTTTCTTGACGATTATTAAAAAAAAATGTTTTTAAGTCGAAACTTTAGCATCGTTTTTTTTCCTACCTATGCTGATAGCCTTGAGAGGCTATTTCAGCTTCATCCTATCGTGTAGGTGAGCTCTCGAAGCTCAAACCGGAAGTATTGCTAACACTGGCCCTAGCAAGAGTAGTACTTCGCAGAATCTAGCACCGGATCGGAAACGCGACCCACTGAGAAGATAGCATCGTTGAGATGCAGAAGATAGAAGGTAGCATCGTTGTGATTCGAAAGTCGATGAAGCGAAAAAGTGACAGTAAAAAGAGACAGACACATAAATTAATAAGATTTAATATGGGAGAAAACGAGATAGGAAACGTCATACATACAGTGTTTCTTACATTCGTGTTTCTCTTTGTGCTCTGCTACGTACTTAATATTCGTACTTAATACATTCTGTGATAAATAAATCTTTATAAAATATACGAATAAAATGTAAAGTAATTATCAAACTTTGTATCACTATGATCATTACTACAATAATTATCCTCTTCCCAAAACTTAACATTCGTCTCATTATCTTGAAGCCAATACTTTTAAAGGATTCACTTCTACCACGTGTGAGTTGCGCACGTTTATATATTTATTAGTAAGTAGTATGAAGGTAATGAAGAATAGGGATTGAAGTTCTTAAAGTCACTTTTGACGTTCACCTGATAGTTGCTTACCGCTTAGATCTAAGTGGCTCAGTGACGTACAACTCGAAAGCCAGAAACAAGTTAATAATAAATGAAGCACCTAATATTTCCAATAAAGAAAAACTACAAAACTACCTAAAATCAACCGTTGTTTGTAATAAAATACATGTCGTAAAATTTATGAACTTTCAGTAATGACTAATTAAATTTAACATTTAACTTTTGTGTTCCTAAAATTTGTATCGATGATTTATTATTATTCATTCATTCATTACTGGTGGTGGGACCTCTTGTAAGTGCGCATGGGTAGGTACCACCACCCTGCCTATTTCCGCCGTGAAGCAGTAATGCGTTTCGGTTTGAAGGGTGGGGCAGCCGTTGTAACTATACTGAGACCTTAGAACTTATATCTCAAGGTGGGTGGCGCGTTTACGTTGTAGATGTATATGGGCTCCAGTAACCGCTTAACACCAGGTTGGCTGTGAGCTCGTCATCCCATCTAAGCAATAAAAAAAAACGATGGTAAATTTTAAATTTATCAAGGAAACGGAAACTTAATCTGGCACAAGCTTATGTTATCATTTCAAGATTTTCTATTCTATGGACGTCATGTAATAAGGGCCTAAATCACGTGAGTTGTTTATGACATGAGAATCGGCGCTCTGCGTGTCCGATGACACGATCACAGTCTAAAAATCTGAGCTGCACACCAATGAAGCACCGTAAATTACAATATCGACATAATAATACAGACCTCGACGCGTCGTCCCAAACCACAGACGTGATAAAAATACAAATTTTAATCATTTTACTGCCAACTTATGACGTCTATGTAAAATCGTCGATAAATGCAAACTCGATATCAAGATACATAATTAATGAACGTAATTCAGACATTTTTATTATTACTAGTGTGTCCCCCGGTAGTCGAAATTCGACAATAATTAATTGAAATTTATAAGTTTCTATATACACTATTATGATTCTATTGTCAAAGACTTCTACTTTGATGAATTCTACTTTTTCACAGATTTCGCTAGGACCACATAGGTACACTTTAGACAAATATTAACAAAGACAAACAATATTTAATCTATTCTCAATTGGACCACAGACTATAAGCACCAAAGTTTAACAATAAACATAGAGTATACATATGCGTGTGTGTCAAATACATGGTAGTGTGTGTAATGTTTTTTTTATTGATTTGATGTATTATTAATGCATAATTAAAAAAAAAAAATACCATTCTGCACTCCTTCACTATATTCTCTATTAGTGTGGGAAATTTCATACTCCTCCGTCCGCGCAATTTTCGTAAAAAGGGATACAAAGGTTTTGCTTCACGTATTAATATATAGATTTCAGTAATTCAGTTTTGGCACAATATGATTACAAACGTAGAAACTCCCTAGACGTAATTCACTCTATTCTATCAGGCAGTCCACTGCCGGACATAGGTCTCCCCAAAGCCTCGCCACAAACAGCGGTCCTACGCAGCTTTCATTCGGCGGATCCCTGCGAACCTCAATAGGTCGTCGGTCCATTTTGTGAGAGGCCTACCCATGGTATGTTTTCGGGTACGCGATCGCCACTCAAGAACTTTTCAGCTCCAACGACCATCCGTTCTACGAGCAATGCTACTCTGCCCAATACCAATTCAACGTCGCAATTCACTCTACTTCATTTTAAAATTGGAGTATTCACAATTTATGTTTACGTCACCAGCTAATTTTTTATTGCTTAGGTGTTAAGTGATTACAGGAGCCCATAGACATCTTCAACCTAAAAGCCGCCATCCGTCTTGAGACATGAGTTGTAAGGTATCACTTTTAACAGTACAACGGCTGCCCCGCCCTTCAAACCGAAACGCATTACTGCTTCACGGCAGAAATAGGCAGGGCGGTGGTACGTACCCGTACGGACTAACAAGCTGACGTACCACCAGTGCTCAATAATTATAAAAAAGTAGACAGTGGCTTAATGAATCATCAATGATTCGGAATAGTATTTCAGTACTTTATTTTATTATTTAATGTAGCTCTTCCACTAAATCTAAGCTTAGTACATATATATGTCATGTGTTACAAAGGTGCGTAAGTTCATATTAACGTCCTGCATCTTTCTGCCCTAGAGCTAACATAGATACATTAGATCTGAGTACCAGAAAAATTATGAAACCGACTGAACCTAAACAGAAAAATAGACACAGAATAGTACTCATATTTACTAGGTATTTTGGTCGTACATATAAATCGTATCGTCGTACGTATAAATCATTAAATTCGAAGACTCGAATTATAATGACCACTAGAAGATTCACTTAAAACTTAAGCTCCTACGTATTTCAATTTACTGTAGGTTTTATAATTGAATTTAAACAACGACCAATAACAAGGCAAGGACATTTGGCTCGTGACAAATACTGTCTTCATTTATAAAAAGTTATTCAACAATCCTGAAAACAGTGGACAATCTTGTTTAGAGTTTTTGGTGATGTATATGATGCTATGGTATATAATACATCAGCCATTGTTTTGAAAAACTTCAACCACGGAATTTAAACAATGACGAATCCAGTATTTGAAATGTTGATGATTGAAAATTTAACTCCACAGTATTTTCAGTTGCGATTTTATTATTAGATGAGAGTTATTGTATTTTAACGTTCATGATAATCTTAAGTATTTTCAGTATTCATTTTAGTTTATTTCTAACCCTAAATGACAATATTTGGAAATTATGAATCTAATAATATTCTTTAAAAAAAAACTGCATGCGTCCTGCCAGGAAGACTGGTTTATTATCTTTTTACCACTGTCAAAAGAGTTTACATATCACTTGATGCTAAACGGATATTAGAGTAAAAATCACTAAAGCCGTACCATTTCAAGCAACAGAAAAGCTCGTGGCGGACGGAACACATAGAGATACACAAGAAAACGAAGACACGGCCACCCATCTTGATGATGACTTTTTTTTATTATTTTTTTATTGCTTAGCTGTGTGGACGAGCTCATAGCCCACCTGATGTTAAGTGGTTACTGGAGCCCATAGACATCTACAACGTAAATGCGCCACACACCTTGAGATATAGTTCTAAGGTCTCAGTATAGTCACAACGGCTGCCCCACCCTTCAAACCAAAACGCATTACTGCTTCACGGCAGAAATAGGCGGGGCGGTGGTACCTACCCGTGCGGACTCACAAGAGGTCCTACCACCAGTAACCAGTAATGACTGCACTGAAGTCTCAATTACATTGAAAGAACGCCCTCCAAATCAGATAGCGTGATTTACGGTTGAATTAATCACCACGGTGTGATGCAGCGCTGTTATTAACTGGGTCAGGCTCAAATTACGGCCTTCCATAAGTACGCTTGATAGGCATTAGATGAAGCTATCTAGACAGAAAACATACGAAGGAGGATAGCATACTGGATTTTTCTAAATAATAGATCTTTTAATAGAAATATACCGGCGTAGTATTATAGAGTCGTGATTAAGCCATACTTCAAACCGGAACAGCATATCCGATCACGTATAAATAAATAGATTTAATAATATATCCCAACATCAATTAAATTAACTAACTAACATTAATTATTATAGAGTTCTCTCAATGATCGACATTCGACCAATAAACACTGACACCTCAAAATTTCGATTGATTTTACCTATTACATTTTGTGATTTGTTTCATTATTGACATTTTCAAAAAAATAAACGGTTTTTTTAGCCATAAGTTTCGTCAATATCTACGAAACAATACGAAGAAAATCCGTCGACAAGCTGAGGAAAAAATTTTAGTTAAATGTTTTGACTTTGCCTATTTATATGTGGATCTGATTGTTGACAGAACAAAGACAAATCCTGAAGGGAGTGTCAGGATGCTTCAAGCCAGGAGCGCTAACTGCCATCATGGGTCCGTCGGGTGCGGGCAAGACAACGCTCTTGAACATACTCGCCGGGTATTCGTAAGTACCTATGGTTTTATTGCACATTCTCACCGACCAAATAACTCGGTCAATATAATTCATTCGTGGACTGCTCGAAGAGGAATTCATGACTAATTAAAAAGCTATATCGATGTTGTGAATGACTAGCGGCCCGCTCCGGCTCCGCTCGGGAAAACAAGAATTTCAATGATATTTGACGTACCTAATTTTATATTAATTTAATGTATTTTTTTAAAAAGGTAATTTCTTACACCTTTGTTTACATTATTGGAGTTTTAGTAAGGATACCTAATTTGTTTCAAAAAATATTATAGCCTATGTCACTTGGGAATAGTGTAGCTTCCAAACAGTGAAAGAATTTTTCAAATCGGTTCAGTAGTTTCGGAGTCTATTTAATACAAACAAACAAACAAATATTTCCTCTTTACAATATTAGTATAGATAAACCACCCGGAGGAATTCCATGAAAGAATTTTTTTTTATCTGTCAGTATTGAACAATGTGGGGTAGAAGACAGACTACGTACGGAACTTATTATACAGAATAACTAAATCTCGCATGGAGCCCCATCGACTAATGTGAAAACGTATGCGAACCGTTTACCAATGAAAATAAGCACTTATTGTGAAGTGTAGAATTTACGCTGGCGTTTACATGAAAAACGAATATAATGTACATATAAACAGCTCATAAAATTCAATAAACCGGAGGAACAAAGCAATATTGAAACGCATTGTAATTTGTCATTGTGTGTGGATATTAACGACTGTGCTAGTTTTACTTTAGTCCGTGCTATCCAAACGTAATAGATATTCAAACATTGTTGTCGATGCATTGATATTATAGTAATAAAACCGGTCAACCGTATAATTTATGCGGCCCGATATTTTGTGCGTCACTGTTTAATAATTGTCGATGACGAATTATCGATAAAATATCCAGATAACCCTTCTGAGGTCTGAATTATTCCATATTATTAGGAGTATTATAAGGATGTTGTTCTGTTGATTTCATTACAGTAAAATAAATAAAGCATTAAACTATAGAATTTCTACATTTCATTTCATATCGTCGCTGTCAAACCAAAATCTGCTATGTGCAAAAACTCTATTTTGAATTAACGAGTAAAAACATTTTCGTATAAAATTTTATATGAAGGTGAATTTTTAAGAACTATATCAAATGAAAGCTATAGATAAATATTAAAACTATAGTAACATAACATTTTTTTTTTATACGGTAGGTAGGGCTGTGAACTATACGAAAAGGTCAAAAAGTAAAAATCACAAAAAGTGCACATAGCAGATTTTTGTTTGACAACGACGATATGTGGAATAATACACCGAAGACCAATAAAAACAATTTTATTATGTAAATCTTAGAATACTAAATGAACGTAATATTGTATGTACAGTGATAGAAATAATATATAGTTTTAATTTAATTGAAATTGTATACTGCCCCTATTAACCTGTTTATTTAATTAAATGCTTATTTTAATGTGAAACAATAAACTGACAAAGTTACGATTACACACTATCTGAATGTGTTTAGTTACANCAATAAAAACAATTTTATTATGTAAATCTTAGAATACTAAATGAACGTAATATTGTATGTACAGTGATAGAAATAATATATAGTTTTAATTTAATTGAAATTGTATACTGCCCCTATTAACCTGTTTATTTAATTAAATGCTTATTTTAATGTGAAACAATAAACTGACAAAGTTACGATTACACACTATCTGAATGTGCTTAGTTACATAGCAAATGGATTCTTTTTTTTTATTGCTAGTTGGATGGACGAGCTCACAGACCACCTGGTGTTAAGTGTTTACTGGAGCCCATAGACATCTACGACGTAAATGCGGCACCCACCTTGAGATATAAGTTCTAAGGTATCAAGTATAGTTACAACGGCTGCCCCACCCTTCAAACCGAAACGCATTACTGCTTCACGGCAGAAATAGGCAGGGCGGTGGTACCAACCCGCGCGGACTCACAAGAGGACCTACCAACAGTAATTACGCAAATTATAATTTTACAGGTTTCATTTTTATTATACGATGTTATTCCTTCACCGTGGAAGTCAATCGTGAACATTTGTTGAGTACGTATTTCATTAGAAAAATTGGTACCCGCCTGGGATTCGAACACCGGTGCATCACTCAACACGAATGCACCGGACGTCTTATCCCTTAGGTCACGACGACTTCCACGACTGGCTACGATTTGTGAACCTTTGATGCAGAAGTACGTGAACGCGCTTATGACCCATAAGATGAATGGTTACCAAAGCCCATACTCATTAAAACGTAAATGCCGTCACCCTTATAGAAACATATAGTCGAAATTTCAATTGTTATTATGAACTGCTGTCCCACGCCTTAAACTGAAACCCATGACTGCCAAAATAGGTAGAATATTAGCTACCCGTGTGTGCTTACAAAACACTCTACCACCAATGATTTATTAAAACCAACCATATTTATATTCAACGTTAGGGTGATATTCCCAACAATATATGTATGTACATTAGCATTACAGCAATATACCAAGGCCTCTGTAAAACGAGGGAAATATGATCAGAATAGTGAGGCACGGTGTGTCTGCCGATACCAATAATACATTACGACGCGATCCCTCACTTAAGATCACACTGGTGGTAGGACCTCTTGTGAGTCCGCATGTGTAGGTACCACCACCACCCTGCCTATTTCTGCCGTGAAGCAGTAATGCGCTTCGATTTGCAGGGTGGGGCAGCCGTTGTAACTATACTTGAGACCTTAGAACTTATATCTCAAGGTGGGTGGCGCATTTACGTCGTAGATGTCTATGCGCTCCAGTAACCACTTAGCACCAGGTGGGCTGTGAGCTCATCCATCCATCAAAGCATTAAAAAAATATAAAAAATATCTAAGACGAAAAAGAAAAATTTTCCGCTTTTCGTTTTAAGAAACAAAACCTTATATTATTCGGTCTTAGTATGATGCCGCAATGTTTTTCAGGACGCAAGGGGCTAAAGGTGAGATAGCCGTGAATGGCGCGTGTACCTGCGCCTCGCAGTCAAGCGGACGCGGCGGTGCACGATACATCCGCCAGCACGATGACCTACGGGCGTATCTGACGGTCTACGAAGCAATGTCTCTCGCAGCTGCTCTTAAACTGGCCGACTTCTCAAGACATGAAAGAAAGGAAAAGGTAAGAATTGTTTTGCTATGACCGTTTATGCACGTCATTACAGATCCTCCCCATTCATTAACGGTGCTTTTAGGTACCACAAGCACCGGTCACCGTCCTCGTCGAACCCGTCGCTTGCGACGAAGGGCTCGACGAGCAAATTAACCCATAGACACAGCCCACTGAGTACCTCGCCGGATCTTCTCAGTGGGTCGCGGTTCCGATCCGGTGGTAGATTCTGCGAAGCACTGCTCTTGCTCGGGTCAGTGTTAGCATCACTCCAGTTTGAGCCCCGTGAGCTCACCTACAAGGTTACGCTGAAATAGCCTCTCAAGGCTATCAGCTTAGGTAGAAAAAAAAAATATGATTTTCTAGACGTTTTTAATGACATTCACTTTATTCACCCTGGCTGCAAGTTGACTACTAATTTACCACCATAAATGCACCGTTTGGAACCTTTTTCGGTCCAACAGATAGAGTGCAACATATTTTTTCCCTTATCTACCCTTGTTAGCGAGATAATATACAACAGATACTAGGTGAATGAAAATAATAGCGAGGATTTGAAATTGTACTCCAGACAGCAACAGTGCTGGAAAGATCTTTGATCAGTGCTTCGTAATCTAGACCTATTCTAGTTCTAGTCATGCTTGTTTTTTAATAACTCATTTTAATGACTACTACTTGACCTGTTTATCTGTCTCTGTAATGGAATATTTTAACGTAACTCATTCACATCACTCATTTCAAGACTTCCGATTAACACCTGCATTGCTTTATTAATAAAACATGATAATAAAAATAATAACAACTAGGAAATTCTGTATGCAAAATAATGCACAAGCTTAGCTGTATATAGATTTTAAATTAAATGCATATACGAATATTAAGCACTACATTTATAATAGTTTATTGAAACATAAAAATTCCGTCTGCTCTGATGCGAGTTCGAAAGCGATTGTATTATTAATCACAGATCATACTTTGTTACGACTAATCTTATACCTTTAAACGAGCAATTGTTGTATATACATATATATATGTCGGCGCGTGGCGCCAGGGATGGCTAAGCGGTAATTTCGGTCATCACTCGTATTCGATTGAACTCAGTTTAGTTCAATAAAACTTTCCGAATAATAATTATTGAAACTCAACACACACAAATTCACAATGACAGGGTAAACCGACAGTTTCGTTCCACATACAGACAGACTGACTGCCAGAGACTCACTCACTGACTGAGACGGACGGACCGTCTGATACGGACTGAATGTCTGCCGCGGAATGCCACGACTCTGTCCACGTACCGCCATTTTATAATGTGGCGTTACGGAGTCTACCCTACATTTTGTGATATTTATAAAAACAACATTTCATCATTTAAAATAATAATCAAAACAACGTCTTAATATTACTAAAAGTCGTTAAACACGACATATATAATCTCGGAAGCGGCTCCAACGATTTTCATAAAATTTAGTTTAAAGGGGATTTCGGGGGCGATAAATCGATCTAGCTACGATTTATTTTCAGAAAATGTTATTTTATTCGTATTTTCAATAATCAACTTTATCGATAATGAATTCCCGACATCTATTGGCGAATAATAATACTATTTTTACTGCTTTAAAGACACAACAAGATGGCGTTATTAAAAAAATCGTGTCATCGTCTAGTACTAATTAAATGTAATACACCAACGCATTTATTGAAACGTTTTGTTAAAACGCGCTATCAATTGTACACTTATTTTAGTTACATTGTAAATCACGAAAACACCCAAAATAACTAGTTCACTCAATAACTATTGTCAAAGATTTATAATTACGTACGTCAGTGAAAAAGCTCACGGTATCACACAAGATGAGTGCTGCCACCCATATTGAGACATCAGGTAGCAGTCTCAATTATGCTATAGAGTCGTCTCACACTTTTAACGGACACACACAACGGAATGTATATTTTCTTTAACTTCAACAATATGATAGGCCCCACCATCAGCAAGAGTTTGAACTCAATCATATGTATAATATAAATGTCATGCATTTTTTTTCTGTATATTATATGGCAAAACAATGACGAAAAATGCAAATAACTTAAATTTTCATTAATTCAATTTAAGTAGAATATAAGACGCAACTTATTACAATTTGTAAACTATTGACAAATACATTCGGAGCTGATTAATGTTGACATTTTTGTAATAACTTTTTGCTTGAGACTACTTAAACTCTGTACCAACAGCTCTTGGAAATCCCATTTGCTTAGCATATTGTTATGTTATTCTGAGAAGTAATATTTAAATTTTTCAAAGATCGAAAGGACGGTCGAAAAGGTTGAAACTTTGATTGTTTCATCATTACACCAAAGTTTATTTATTCCCTTCTTCTTTTTCTTCAACTTATCCCACTAGGTGGGGTCGGCACAGCTAATTTTTCTCTTCCATCCTCTTCTATCAGCCGTCAGCTCAACACTCACTCCTCTCTCTCATATCGTCATTCACACACTCCATCCATGTCTTCTTCGGTCGACCTCTTCCCCCTCTACCTTGCAATACCATTTCCATACATCTCCTAGTCACATGCATCTTCTCTGTACGCATCACATGTCAATCCCACGTTAATCGTCCTCTCTTTAAGTTGTTAATTACCGGGACTGCTTTTACACTTCCCCTGATATACTCATTCCTTATCTTGTCCATTCTTGTCACTCCACACACCTATCTCAATATTCGCATCTCTACCGGATGCACTTCTCTTTCATGCTTTACTTTCGTTGCCCCACATTCAGATCCACATATTTATTAATCAACGATTTTAACAGGATTAAAAAGATCTTGAGGTTTGCGTTGTTATCATAGCTTTACAAAGAAGGCTGCTAAGCTAACCTTCTGCTTTAATTAAACTGTGCTGCTATCTTTCGAATTTCTGAAATAGGTCTCTCTGTTTTTCTAGGTTTATGAAATTCTAGCTCTTTTGGGTTTAAGCGCTGCGGCGGAAACACTATGCCGTGACCTGTCCGGAGGCCAAAAGAGAAGATTGGCTGTAGCTTTAGAATTGCTCTCAGATCCATCCCTCATGTTCCTGGATGAGCCTACTACGTATGTATTTGATTTTTTATTACATAACAATTTCAAGACGAACTTTGGTGGATTTATTGCAGGTTGCCAAAAATAATTTATTTTATTGTAAGGCGAAGGCAAGCTGATGATTCTTGAGACAATAATACTACTTAGTATTGCTATTTTGAAAATAGCTTTGCATAAATATTCCATAAAAAGGTATTCAATAAAAACAGTAGACTACAACTTACAAAGTTAGAATAAAAAAAAGTTAATGAATAATTTCTCAAAAAAAGAATTGTTTTTGATTGTATCAAAATTGAATTTTGTTAAATAGCTTTGTTTCTTTTCAAACTATCTGTGAACCAAATCTTCTTCATAACATTTCAGTCGTAATCAATACATAGTATAAAACAAAGTAGCTTTCTCTGTCCCTATATCTGTCTGTCCCTATGTATGCTTAAATCTTTAAAACTACGCAACGGATTTTGATGCGGTTTTTTTAATAGATAGAGTGATTGAAGAGAAAGGTTTATATGCGTAATAACATCCATTAAATAGTGGAAAAATCAATAATAAATTACAGTTTCCGAAGCGAAGCGAGGGCGGGTCGCTAGTACGTAATATAATGTAAATGATTTTCAATTGGTAGGTATCATCGTGAAACACTGTGAACATTTAGAGCGTGTCGATATTTTTCGATGAGTTTGGCCTTGCGTGTCTTTCGTGACTGTGGACAAAATAACGTGAATTATAAACAGTAAAACATAGAACAACAGTAATGGCCTATCTGTTCACCGTTATCTTATTGCTGCGAACGTTTATTCAATCGACTTCTGCGATTATAATTAAAAATTATAATTTGCGTAATTACTGGTGGTAGGACCTCTTGTGAGTCCGCGCGGGTAGATACCACCGCCCTGCCTATTTCTGCCGTGAAGCAGTAATGCGTTTCGGTTTGAAGGGCGGGGCAGCCGTTGTAACTATACTGAGACCTTAGAACTTATATCTAAAGGTGGATGACGCATAGGCAGCGGCTTGGCTCTGCCCCTGGCATTGCTGAAGTCCATGGGCGACGATAACCACTCACCATTAGGTGGGCCGTATGCTCGTCAGCCTACAAGGGCAATAAAAAAAAAAATTACGTCGTAGATCTTTATAGGCTCCAGTAACCACTTAACACCAGGTGGGCTGTAAGCTCGCCCACCCATGCAATCAATAAAAAAAAATTAAAAATTTAGATTTTTAAACTTATATTGGCTTTAATGCGTAGAACGGCACTCGACCTACTGTTTCATGCGATTGAAACATGTCGATCATAATTTTAATGAAGTTTGATTCGGTCCAAATTGAATGAGCTCATAAGTTGATAAGGCGTTACAAAAACAAAATGATTGGTTTGTTTTATTAACATACAAGCCGTACGATATCGATTATAATTATTTCTGGCTGAGCCATTACTCGCCCACATGTCCTGGTAAAAACTGGAAAGGCCTCCAGGCCACCAGTAATCTTTCAATCCAAAAAAAAAAAGATTACCATTACATTATGTGTGAACTGCGAAATATCTGCTGAAATTATATTTAATAATGTACGTCAAATGTATTTACTAATTTAAATTTTAATCGTTTCAATAATTACAGCGGCTTGGACTCATCTGCATCGGCGTCGTTGATAACCTTACTGAACAATCTCGCTCGAGGAGGTCGTACACTAATAGCTACAATTCATCAACCTTCTGCCCTCATATTCGAGAAGATCGACAATGTGTACTGCCTGGAGGCTGGTAGGACTCTGTACAATGGGCCCAGAGCAGCCCTTGTTCCGGCACTCGCCAGGGCCGGTCTACAATGTCCGTCATACCACAATCCAGCCGATTTTCGTAAGTATTTCAATACGCTTTTTTTCATTCTAAGTTTTGCTATGTCTGTGGTACATTGATGAAAATTTTCCCAAAAGTACACTCAAACGCACAATACATACCAGCAAAACAATTTATTTGTGATAAATCACATTACGCTTTTGTATAATGATTTTCTTTATAATTTCTAATTTTACTGGTGGTAGGACGTCTTGAGAGTCCGCGTGGGTAGGTACAACCACCCTGCCTATTTCTGCCGTAAAGCAGTAATGCGTTTCGGTTTGAAGGGTGGGGCAGCCGTTGTAACTATACTTGAGACCTTAGAACTTATATCTCAAGGTGGGTGGTGCATTTACATTGTAGATGTCTATGGGCTCCAGTAACCACTTAACATCAGGTGGGTTGTGAGCTCGTCCACCCATCTTAGCAATAAAAAAATAAAAACAATTTAAACTAAAAAATAATTTTCGAATTTCGTGTACCGTCAAACAAAAGAAAAAAATTGTAACTATTTCAAAAACATGTTCCGATAATGTAACTCATCCTAATCACGGATTGTAAACATAAGTGATTTCTAGAATTATAAACAGGAATAACCGTGAACAACTAATTAATGACTGCGTATAGTTGCGTAAACAAGAACGCGTCATATTGCATAATTCGCTAACCGGGTAAGCCAGCCGCTTACGGAATCTGGGCGAAAGCGGGCGCGCCTCCAAACACACAGCATTCAGATTAAATTTTCACCGTTCTATCGTTTGTACCAACTATGAAGTCGTCATGGCCTAACGGATAAGACGTCCGGCGCATTCGTGTTGAGCGATGCACCGGTGTTCGAATCTCAGGCGGGTACCAATTTTTGTAATGAAATACGTACTCGACAGATGTTCACGATTGACTTCCACGGTGAAGGAATAACATCGTGTAATAAAAATGAAACCCGCAAAATTATAATTTGCGTAATTACTGGTGGTAGGACCTCTTGTGAGTCCGCGCGGGTGGGTACCACCACCCTGCCTATTTCTGCCGTGAAGCAGTAATGCGTTTCGGTCTGAAGGGTAGGGCAGCCGTTGTAACTATACTGAGATTTTAGAACTTATATCTCAAGGTGGGTGGTGCGTTTACGTTGTAGATGTCCATGGGCTCCAGTAACCACTTAACACCAGGTGGGCTGTGTACACATCGTTCGAGAACTATTGAAATATTGACACTTGCATTCGCCTTAGAATAGGGATGCTAACTAAAACACAATTACTTTTTATAAAAAAAAAAAAAAAGCCTCTTTTAATAAGCCTTTCTTCAATTATTACTAATAGAATCATAGAACACTAGAAAAATTGATGCCTAAATGGAACACCGGCATAGTCGGGCTACACGATACCAATACATAGAGCAATCTGTTAAAATCTATTATAATTACAAACTTGGAAACGTATTGCGGCAATGACCTTCGATTCAATCAACGCTAGTTGACTGAAGAGATCTTATTAATTTAGAATAACAGTCACGTTAACAGTAAAATTCCTTAATAAAAATATAACAGTAAATCTGAAATGAATAATGACACATCATATATTGTCCGACTATGGAAATTACCATTAATATTATAAACACATCAAGGAATATTAATCAGTAAGGTTCAGTTTTGATTAATAACTTTTCATGTGCTATATATTTTTATCAGTTTTGAAATAATGTTTCGCGCATAAAATTCATGATCACACGCTACGAACATGCGTAATACATAATGAATCAACAACTCGTAAAAAACAAGGGTAAATAGGATAAATCTACTTAATTATTTTAACTGTACCGTTATACTGTTCGATGTGGATGTTTATATTATGTAAAAAAATATATTATACATAAGGAATACTCTGAAGAATGGCTCGAAATAAAAAAAAAAAAAAAAATTATAATAATAATTTTTACTGGTGGTAGGACCTCTTGTGAGTCCGCTCGGGTAGGTATCACCGCCCTGCCTATTTCTCCCGTGAAGCTGTAATTCGTTTCGGTTTCAAGGGTAAGGCAGCCGTTGTAACTACACTGAGATCTTAGAACTTATATCTCAAGGTGGGTGGCGCATTTACGCTGTAGATGAACTAAGTGCATCCCTATAATTTTAAAACTACAAATTTTTTTTACTGCTTTAAATGCCGGCGAGCCGTGGTCCTTGGCATAATACAGGCATTCAATTTACAGTAATGGAAGTTGCGTCCGGTGAATACGACGTAGACCTTATAAAGGTGGCAAAGAAGATGAGTCAATTCAAAACAGACGACGCTGTCAATGGCAGCTGGGTAGAGATTCCAACCATACCAGCACTGCCTTCTTCTTTAGGTAAGTTTAGTTACGCATCTAATTTATTTGTACATATAAAATAGGGGCTATTAAAAATTTCGAATAATATCTAATGTCGCTCTGGGTGGGTTTTTAAATGAATATATAATATATATATAATATAATATAATATAATATAATATAATATAATATAAATATTTTACTAACAATCACGCCACGTTAACTGGTCCCGTGATAAGTTCGTAAAGAACTTGTGTTACAGGTACCAGATAACGGAAATAAATGTAAGATTTTTATTATACACATACATATATTGAATATACATCCATAACGCTGGAAAAGACATTTATATTTATCATACAAATATCTTCCCTTTGCGGGATTCGAACCCGCGACCCCCTAGTGTAATGACCATGTCACTTACCACTACACAAGACGGCCGTTTAATGGATTATGTACCCAAAGTTTCGACCTTCTGTCTTAACTAAAGCAAGGTTAAGTTATTGTAAAATCGTAAATCGTGAGTCGTGATCTTGTACTTGTAGGAATATTTAATGGTTTTGCGTCCTTCGAATTTTTTGTACAACGCAAACTTTTTTTATACAACAAAACCTTTATTGTGTTTGTTTGTTTTGTTTTGTTTTGTTTATTGTATAGTACATTGTTTTTCATTACAACACATATGTATTTGAATGTTCAATATTCAATCGTTACCTAAAACTGTTTTTAGCGTGACAAGAAAACCATTTGAGTCGACTATTATCAAAGCCGGCAATCTGACTTTTGGATAATTATTGGTAAATCAGAAAAACGAATTATTGACTTTATATTCCATTGGTAGTCACAAAACTCTTCGGAACGACATCTTAGATAAATAACAGGTTAACTATTAACCTTTATTTAATGCAGGTTTTGGAGCGTATTCTTTGAAGGAGACGATTATATTCAAATCAATCTGTATTGACATATCAATAATATTTTTTTGTCCAAATGCACAGATTGCCACCTTTGATAATAGACGACTCATTTATTGTAATTTTAATATTCTTTATCATTGTAATTTTAATTGTGTGAATGAAAATACGCTAGATTAATTTAAAGAAATTTGCTAGAACGTCACATTATAAAACCAGTTCATTATCAATTCTGTAAATCTAACCTTGAGAATTATCCAAAAAGTTTACATCATAAAGAATCTTTCTAAAGAATTTAGGACATTATACATTCAAAACTCACTAACAAATAAAACCTCATAGCTTTAAAATGAAATAATTCCACCACTGTCCGGACTTTACTTTAATTCATAAAAATAAACTATTTTCTTAAGATAAGCTATTAAGTAGCAAATTTCGACCCAATCGTAACATAACTCATTACTCCTAAGTAACATTCAATTATTTATATATCCTAAATTTCCATCCGGAAACCTTGACAATGTAACAGCTAGACTCTAATGGTAACCATCTCGTGGGCATTTTGAAAATAAAATAAGATTTTCTTTTGTTTTCAGATATAAGTACTGAAATGAAGTCGAAACATTTCGGAGAGAGTCCCAAAATGCGTAAACTCTCAAAGAACATATACAAGCCATCAGGGCAGGTCCGGCAGACTGCCATTTTGCTGTATAGAAACTATTTGATTACTACAAGAAATTATGTATGTTGTAGATTTTAACGTTTTATTTTTTTAATTCAGTCGTTTAAGGCCCGCGTAGACCGTGTGTGTGAGCACAGAGTATATTTCGATACAGAGTTATATTTCGGAAACGACATTAACGTGCTAGTTTAACAACGAAAACCCATATTTATTTTATAAGCTCTGCCTAAATAATTAAAGCTCCTACATTAAGGAAGTCCATCGTGAGTGAAACCGTAATAGCATAGGCACGCCGCTCGCTCAAAACCGCCACTTAAGATATCATTGCCCTTACGTAAGTTTGTGTTGCATTGCGTGCAATATATCAATTATAGACAGTAGAGTACACAAGGAGAATTTTTTTATTACGAATGGCGAAATTTTCAAATGTTACGTGAGAGTGCTGCGTACTTTATCTTTTAATTATAAATTAGTAATGTAGTACTACTGATAAAAAAAGCCAATAGTTAAACAACAATGTTAATTCCTTTAAGCCTTTTTGCTATTGATAAGATGGGCAAACCGGCTTGATAAATTCGCTGTGTGCGGTCGAAATTTTAATTGATTTATAACAAGAGCTGTTCCACCTAGGGTGGTGCAAACAGCACTCCGCCTTACGAACAGTAGCAATAAACATAGCCTGAGGGGCGAGAACGAATAATTATTGAATAAGTATTTGTATCGCTATCGAGAAAAAATGTACATGTTTTATTTTCCCTACCTATGCTGATAGCCTTGAGAGGCTATATCAGCGTAACCCTTGCGTGTAGGTGAGCTCTCGGGGCTCAAACCGGAGGTGTTGCTAACACTGGCCCTAGCAACTATCTACCACCGGATCGGAAACGCGACCCACTGAGAAGATCCGGCGAGAAATCAGTGGGCTGATGTATAGGATTTAAACATAATTTCAGCAGCACGAATAAATTTACTTACATTCGTTTCGCAATTAAATCATCATGTTATCGAAACCCGAAACTTATACTCATAATGGAGAGCACAAATATTTTTTGACATACGGTAACATAAATCGCGAAAGGCTATCGAGTACTACAATTAATAATGTACTACAATTAGTAATGATCCGTTTTCGTATCGAGGATTTGATACATTTACATTACGAAGTCGATAGATTTTCATACTTGACGTACAACAAATTTGATTTTATGAAACAATATCATTTGTTTATAGTTGATTTCGCTCATGACCACCCTTCATTTACCTACCTGGATTAGTCCAGGACTTAGAACCTCTGGTATATAAATGTAAGTAAATCTATGCCATTGACACATGCTGTAATCAACTTCGAAGACAGAGATTGCAATTCTCTATGATCATCACCGTTAATTGTAAATTGCGAGTGTGTGATTAATTTACATAAAAAGTACCAATTGTAATGTTTTAAGAAAATTTAAAAAAGCTACATTTTTAATAAATTTTTTTTTATAATTTTTAGATGATATAAAAAGGTAAATTATTTAATTTATTTTCAGGCTCTATTCATGTACCGGGTTGCTGCTCACGTTGTTATCGCTTTAATATTTGGATATCTTTACTCCGGAGTCGGCGGCGAAGCTAGTTCAGTACTAGGGAACTATGTATATCTGTATGGATCGATGTTGCTAACCGTGTACACTGGAAAAATGTCCGTTACATTATCATGTGAGTATTTCACGCGAACGTGTTTGTTAAACTAGAAATAAAGAGTAATGATTTAAAAATCTGCTTTTCCTTTTTCAAAATTTCCGACATGATCTTTATATTTTAATCTAAAAAACTGAAAGATGTTTTTTTCTCTTGAGCACTATTTAAAAATTACAAATCGAGTAACCGTGATTTTTTTATCAAAATAAACTATAATATTCAATAAGCATTTAATTTTTTTGTAATTCATTTTCAAAAGTCTTTTACATTCATTTAGCAATTTAACGTTAATTAATGAGTTTAATATTTAATCATATTATAAATGTCCGTTTTAAAGTTATAATTGAGTTATTTATGTTTAGTTGTATCGGACGGATACGAACATCACGTCTATTTCTGCTACGAATCTGTGGTATTGCTATTATTCTTATGTCATCGACCTTATGTCTTGAACTGAGTGGCGAAATTTATTTGGCACATCTATGAGCTCCCGCAACATTCCAACTTCAGATAGGCCAGTGATTTGATATAGCCATGTAGTGTAATGAAATATACAATAATAAATAAGAGTTATAACTGCATTTGATAATTAAATTATTTATTTTTCAGTTCCCTTAGAAATGGAAATACTCAAAGGCGAATACTTCAATCGATGGTATAACCTGGCGCCGTATATATTTTCCATATTAGCAGTCGAACTACCATTTCAAGTAAGAGCTTCATATTTAAGCATAAATCTAAAATAAAATACTAAGTAATATTCGACATATTTCATAACAAAAAATTTAAGTTAAAGATAAAAAGAGCACTTTTTTGGAATTATAATTCGAAATGAACGTCGTTCGGGTTGGACTGGGTCTAGTCGCTGGCAGGACCTCTTGTCAGTCCGCATGGGTAGGTACCACCACCCTGCCTATTTCTGCCGTGAAGCAGTAATGCGTTTCGGTTTGAAGGGTGGGGCAGCCGTTGTATTTATACTGAGACCTTAGAACTCTTATCTCAAGGTAGGTGGCGGCATTTACGTTGTAGATGTCTATGGGCTCCGGTAACTACTTAACACGTAATTTACGACGCAAGTAAAACGTAAAATACGTAATTTATGGCGCATCGAAATCTCTATATTCACTGAAGAACGAATATAATTTGTACAACTAAGTTCCTGTCAGTTCAAATTAGCAATGATACTGAAAAACGTTAAACGCGATACTAATGTGAGAAGAAAAAGGCTTTTTGGTCTCAGTTTAAAACAGCACGGTCCCATAAGTTCTTTAGGTATTATGAAAGGCACCGCTAATCGGATATTCACTTGTGATAGGGCATATTGTGAGCCAACACTGGTGTTTACTGATCACATCACACATTTCACATCAGTTCAGTTTTAGGCAGCGGCCTGGCTCTACCCCTGGCATTGCTGAGGTCCATAGGCGACGGTAACCACTCACCATCAGGTGGGCCGTATGCTCGTCTGCCTACAAGGGCAATAAATAAAAAAAGTTCATTCATACTACCTGGAGCCAGTGCGTTCATCCACAGTGCGTTTCCACAGATATTTTTGCCACGTACCATTCAGCTTTATAATGAGCTCCCCTCCACGGTGTTTCCCGAGCACCGTGACATATCCTTCTTCAAACGAGGCTTGTAGAGAGTACTTAACGGTAGGCAGCGGCTTGTCTGTGCCCCTGGCATTGCTGAAGTCCATGGGCGACGGTAACCACTCGCCGACAAGTGGGTCGTATAGTCTCTACCTAAAAGGGCATTAAAATTTAATAAAAAAAACTACTTACCTTGAAACATGAAGTCAAATTCTAAATGGTATTAATGCTTGTCCACATTTTCGAAGCGGAACATACAACTAGTAAGTGGCAGAATAGGCAGGGTAGGTACCTACGCGTGCGGCTATGATGACTTACTCAAAACCTGTAGACACGACTGTGTTGCCCTTCAGCCTGTTTGAAGAAAAGAAAAATCAACCTTATGCAGTCAATATTATCTATGAGTGCTACGATAAACAAAACAGCTTTATGCTAAAAACAAAAAGAACCCTTACCACGTAAAAGTGTAAGGAAAATAAAATCAATGTCTTGAACCACACCTTCTAATTCAGATGATATCCTGCGTGTCCTATGTCGTTCTATCGTATTGGTTGACCGACAACCCGTTGGAGCCGACGCGAGCAACGTTGTTCTTGGCCACAATCGTAGCCACGTCTTTATGCGCACAAGCCTGGGGATATTTCATCGGTTCGACAACACCCACAAAGGTATTTACCGATATTAATTAACTAAAGTTTTTTTCTTCCCCTACCTTAGCTAGGCCTTAGAGGGGTATGCCAGCATCACCGAGCATCTCATGCGGCCTTACGACAGGCCTGGTACTCGTAACCGAAATGAGACGGGAGATTTAAGTTGAATAATTCTTAGAATCTTATCATATTGGGCGACAGATAAATGGAATTAATACGAATGGGAAAAAAATGTGCGTCTAAGACCCCCGACAGAAATGATACTTAAACTAATCTAAGTTGAATTATTTAAAATTGAAATTAACTTGGGAAAAGCTTAAGTTATTACTTATGTAATATTGAAAATAGTAACATAAATTGAAAAAGATATATAAATAGTTAGGACTTACTACATACGCTCTCAGTACCGCTGCCGTATGCGTGAGAGAAAGAGAAGTCAGACAGACTGGCGCCGTAACGCGTAACGCGTTACGTAACAAAGCGGTTTACCCTCCCATAACAAACTATCACTTACAATACACAATATTACATTTTTACTCTATGTATGTGAGAAAATCGTCACATAGAATTTGTTAATTATTAAATAATCTAACATAAACAAATTTTCATCTAGATCGCAGTGTTCATAGGACCAGTGCTGGCGTGTCTGTTTTCAGTATTCGGATTCTGTCTCGCACTATCTGACACGCCACGCTACTTCCGCTGGCTCCACTACATCTCGTACTTCAGAGCCGGCTTTCATGTCGCTGTTTACTCCGTTTACGGTTTTAATCGAAAAAAACTTCAATGCTCTAAACGTAAGTAATTCAATTAAATGGCATTTTTATAGCATGTTTTCGTGTCCATCGCAGATGGAAATGCGATTATCGTAGAATACAATACGTACTGTGCGATAACTGAAAAAGTATCATTTATGAATTCTTTCAAAGTAAGTAAGACACGTGCGGACACGGGCGCATTTATGCACTTCCAAGTGAGGCAGTTATTTAGCCCCAAAAATTTGGAGACTTTATTTTTCTGGTCCACTAAAGATTTAGAGATACATTTACTTGAACGATACTTGTTAATAGTCAGTTGGCAAATAAATATTGCCTTCCGTTAATATTAAAATATTTATCTTGACGCCAATTTAACTGTGTAAGTGGTTACCAAACTTTAAGGGAAGCTTGGTAACCACGATGGCACCGAAACGCCTTCCAGTAAAGTAGATTCTTCTAAAAACTGTTCTTCTCGAGCTTTTGTTTGAAATCAAAACTCCAATACAATTTTGATACTTTAAAATTTTTATTTATTTTCAGTATATTGTCAATTCGTAACGCCAAAGACCTTCTTAAAACAAATGGACATGGAAGAGGTGGACATCGGTGGAAACATGACTATAGTTATATTAACTACAGTGTTAATGCATTTATTAACGTGCGCTGCTCTTTGGTACAGACTTAATAAACGATGACATATTTCATTAAGAAAAAAAAAGAGCGCCATATTAAAAATGTCGTAGACCAAGTTTTTGACAACGCCAAACCAGTGGTTCTTACCGGCCCGCTGGGTACGCATAGTACACTCACGGATACACTCAATATTTCTTAAGTTTTAGCCCATACCAATAATTACAATTAAAATATTAAAATAGTAAGAAGGGTCAATATAACTATTAGGGTTTAATTTTCGTGAATTGCGCTATACAGCATAGAACTCCCACGAATTAAGACTATATTACTTTAATTAGGCAGTGAAGTAAAATCTGTGAGTGGAGAGTATCGTTATTATGTAAAAAATACAATAATAATTCTTCTATATTTAATGAACAAATAATGATCTCCAACCTTAAACGAGGATACGACGACTATTGTCTTTAATTGAAGACTTTTTGTTATTAACTACACTTTTACTCAATTAAGCGTCCGTAATGAGGAGAGACTGTTTTTTCTGAACTGCTTACGTCGGATTCAATAATATTTACGATGCCGTCTCCACGAAGCAGCAAATTACGTCAGGTGGGTAGTTTGAATTAATTTCCATCTTAATTTGTAAGTACATTGAAATGTTGTCACGATGTAATTCCAAAGAATTCAATTACATCGTTCCGAAAAAATGTAACAGCTCATATTTAGTTCAGTCGAATATCCGCCTTTAAGACTTTTATTTCAATGCAAATACTTTTTCGCAAATTCATAATACAAAAATACGAATTATTTATAAAGTTTAATCTAAAAACTATTCGTAACTGGATCTTTTATACTTTGTAGATATTTAAGTTAATAATCTTATGACATGTCAATGAAAATGCCGAATTTTATTTAATTTTATTTTATGTTGAGCTTTATTATAAATAAAATAATTATGTATGAATAATTTATTCAAAAATCGCCAGTCTTGCCTGAGTTG
Organism: Bombyx mandarina; assembly: GCF_003987935.1. Next base: position 453,181 of record NW_021011643.1, read on the forward strand.
AGATCGTGAATATTATAATACTTTATTACAAGGACGATGGGTCAACGACCCAAAAAATGTTTTGACTCAGTATTTCTATTAGTTTAAGAATTTTATGAATAATAACTGTGTAGTCTTGAACACTCTAAAATTTATTTATTCCTAATGCCTACTGTTTGTTAACACGATACTCGTTTTATGGTCATTTAGTTTATCAAATCAATGAATCTTCGGACTGATGGTATACCCTAAAATTATTTATCAGTAATTTTTAATAACTTAATAATCTAATTTTAAATCAAACTAAACGAATTGGATTTACATAAATCTGTTGAACATCTATATTATGTTAGATTAATTAAATACAATACTCGATTTACCTAAAGTGGTAAACTTAAGTGGTAAAGTGATAAACAGTGAATAACTCTATCTTTACATTCGGTTTCAAAAGTGAGTACTAGTTCACTAAATACATTATCATCTGTTGTTTTTGGACTTATATTTCTGACAACCTAATTATTCACACACACGTCAGACTAGCAAATTCCGCCATGAAAATATCATTTTAACTACACTATTAAATATGTAATAATAAATGCTCTAATGAAAATCATCAAAGTGTTACGGAATTCGAAAAAAAAAAAAAAAAACTTTGAAAATAAGTGTCTGTCGTTATTATCAAACCAACCTTGCTCCGAATCCGCAATGAATGTAAATAATAAAAGTAAAACGAACTCCACAAAAATGTTGCCTAAATCTCGATTGAACATGATTTTTTGTTAGACCTTGTTCCTTCCTGCAAGAGAAACTTCATATTATAAAGTTTAAAATAACTCCGCAAATTCGTGCAGACCACGCTATAATTTAAATCAATTTACTTGTCACTCAATACATCTTATTATAATTTGTGGCTATAAAAGTTTTGTACAAAGTCTTATTAAATACCCAAGCCAGAGCCCTCCCATAGCCGAGTAGATATAGAACGAAATTAATCTATTTCCTACTTACTCTATTATCAGTTTTAACTACAACAGTACAGGAACAAAAAGTAAAACGTATTAGTTACTAATGTTATTTTAATTTAAAATAAAAATTTATTAAAAATTATTATTGTTACTATTTTCCAATGTCACTAGCTAAGTAGGTATCAGTGTATCCCAAACTAAGCGATATGCTTGTATCTAAGGTCTGTACGTGCATTGGAATATGGTTCTTATCTTATCTTCCTAATTAGAGTAGGCACTTATTAAATGTCATAATGACAATTCAGACAAGTTTTTAAATTAGCTAATATTTATGTTGAAAACAGCTATCAAAATCATTGTTGGCCTTTAATCTAATAGGAAGAGGCATACATATTTGTGGTAAAGAAGGCTTGTAGGTTTTTCTTTATTTTATGTGTTTGCTGNTTGGAATATGGTTCTTATCTTATCTTCCTAATTAGAGTAGGCACTTATTAAATGTCATAATGACAATTCAGACAAGTTTTTAAATTAGCTAATATTTATGTTGAAAACAGCTATCAAAATCATTGTTGGCCTTTAATCTAATAGGAAGAGGCATACATATTTGTGGTAAAGAAGGCTTGTAGGTTTTTCTTTATTTTATGTGTTTGCTGAGTCAAAATAGTAGATAGGTCTTATGATTGGAAGATGGTAGACTTAAGATAGATTGCATGAAGCAAAATGTTTATTTTTAATTATTTTTATTACTTTTATTGCATAGATTGGTGGACGAGCTCACACAACACAGGCATCTGGTGTTAAATGGTTACTGGAGCCCACAGACATCTACAACATAAATGCCGCCACCCCCCTTGAGATATGAGTTTGAAGATCTCAGTATAGTTACAACGGCTGCCGCACCCTTCAAGCCGAAACGCATTGCTGCTTTACGGCAGGAATAAGCAGGTACCCGTGCGGACTCACAAGAGGTCCTACCACCACCAAAAATATGTATGTAAATGAATATGTATGTTTGATCAAGATTACGGCATAAATGGTGTTAAAAGATCATCGAAGCCCATCAACATCATCATCCATCGTGAATGCTTTTGACCCGAATGCAATGATTGAATTGAACTTTAAATGAGTTTATTTTGGGAGAAAAGCTGCAGTCCAAGGTGCCGCCCGTTCGAGGGGTGAAAGGTATTTTGGTTTAAGCGACATTCCGCTTAATACGTGACATTTATATCTGTAATAAAAGGTCCGTTTGATTTGGTATCAATATCAACACTTTGATGTTTTTGATTGAACTTCAACTAAGTTTTCCCCATTAAAATAGCTTAAGAAGTTTTTTTGTTATGGTATTTTTTTCCAATTAAATTACCTTTAAATGACAATGCTGTAAAGACTGCAAAAATGTCACATATATCAAATAGTCTTTCACCCTCGGCGTTATGATCATAAAATGTTATTAAATGTCTTATTGAATGAAACGAGTATCGTGTAACAATTATCACTATTTTAATGTACACACAAGAACACAATGTACAAGGGAGAATACGTTTCTTGTTTTTGATATTGTTAACATCCACGTGAAAAACGGGGGTGCAGTGAAATGAAATACAAATAAAAGACAGTGAAATTCTGAATATTTTTAAACTGTGATGTACCGAAGTGCTAGATAATGTAATTTTAAATGTAGAAAAAGTATTATCATTTTGTTTTTATACGGTATTTCAAAAGTTCAATCCTTATTAAGAAATAAAGAAAAAAAGGATCTATTCACCGTCTATAATAATTATTATTAAGAAATTAAACTTTTGTAACGAATCGAAAAATTACAATTTGCGTTTGACTAGTTTAGAAACATATGGAACTTCAAATAATTTAGTTTAATATGACAATCAGCTCTTGACTAAAATAAGCCGAATTAATAACGGATACGATAATATAAAAAAAAAAAAAGTGTGTATTTTTGCGTTAGCCCGTACTGTCGAAAAACATTGCCCAGCTTTCGTTCCTCGACTGTGTAACATGCAATCATTTACGTAATGTGTGCACGTGTTTATAATTTTACGATTCGATACTTTGACGAGGAGCAAATTTAATCGGGCGAATGTTTTGCTCCGTAAACAGTCGTACATCGTTTACCGTAACGCAAAATGTATTCGCGCGGAAACCTAGAGTTAATATTAAAAGAACTAATTGGAATAAAATACTTTTACGGTTTTTTTTGCGTTCGACGAACACGCTTATAAGCCAGCTCTTGTATAGTGGCGAACAGAGACATGAGGACATAACTCATTATATTGTGTACCTTTCGAAATGCCCTTGGAATCGGAACAAATGACAACTTCGCGGCGAAAACAACTAGGGTGATGGTAATGTGCGGTCCTACCACTAGGAATTGGACAAATCAATGAAAGTGCATGTTTAATTTTATTCTAAAAGTCAAAAACGAAGTTTGGTGCGCATTTATGTAGCAGAGGATTTCAACACCGACATAATCTCGATAAGAGTAAGCTATGGACGTTTTAAACACGCTTGTTTATAGATTATTGTACGACCGTATAGTCCTGTGTGATCATGAGACACTGTAGCGAGTGACTGGTCAGACGAAAATTTAATTACTGTAAAATATACATAGAAAATAAACAAGCCATTAAACCTTAAAAGTGTTTTTAATCATATTTACAAATCTTGAAGATATATTACAAAACACCAGTAAAAACTCAGTTCTGCTGCATTTTGAGCGTGATTTAAAAATAATAATGTATCTTTGGAATTATGAAATCACAAGTTCAGCTACACGAATATAAAGTGTGCACCTTAGGTTTAAATTGCACGAAGGTATCGTAAAACGCTAAGAATTTTATTCGCATTACTTGTACAGTTTAGACCATCGATATCGTTTAGTTCTTATAAAGCTTAAATCGTGAGGATACAAATCTCCCGGTTTTTTCACAGTACGGGCTACAGACACGCAGTCTTTCAAATTTTTGGAACGAAGTTCCTTATCGCGCGTTGTGAAAGAGGGTTAGACGGAAAAAATTCTTACGAAAAGTTGTCACGACACTTTTTATTTTTGTTGTATGAGTAAGTACTCGAAGACGTGAGAAAGTCTCTTTAAAATTGTATTCATACTTATTATTGTTTATTGGTAAAGCACAGGTCGGTATAGGTAATAAGTTTAATTGTTAGTTTTTAATAACACTTAGTATATGTGTTTTATATAAAAACGAACGGTTTGTTAAATTATGTAACTGAAATAGCTTAATTATAGCAAAACTAGACAGCTTTATGTATTGTAGTAAAATGTGTATGAGTATTGATAAGAGATCATAGATATAAAATCCAAAGTTAGATAAAACTATATAATAAAAGTGAAATAAAGTATGAACAAAGTTACCTCCAGTGAAACTCGAATATAGAATAATGTCGAACCATGCATGTTAATCTAATCTTATAAATTTTTCCTGTCCTGACTATATTGGAATTCTTTTTTTTTTACTGCATTAAAATGGTGGAAAAATTAAAGGTGTTTTACTAATCAATTTTCTATGTGGCATATCACTAAGTTGGCCAATTATTCTCACGTTATCTATCTATCTATCTATATATATAAAAATGAATTGCTGTTCATTAGTCTCGCTATAACTCGAGAACGGCTGGACCGACTTGGCTAATTTTGGTCTTGAATTATTTGTGGAAGTCCCGATAAGGTTTAAAAGGTTACATAAATGTGAAAATGCTCGGAATTAAATAAAAATAACAGTTTTGTTTTTCCTTTGATGTGTCCCCCGTCGGACGGATTTCTTTTGTTTGTTTTAAGTTTATATTATAGGTACAAAAGCTTAGGTATTTTATTTATCGATTGATGCACTACGAGGTCTGCCGGGTCGACTGATCTTTTAGAAACAAAGAGCTCAAACAGTATCAAAAGAGGATAGGGTGAGTTTAAGTGACTATTGATCATGTAATGCGCATCCTTGTTCTGTCTTTTGCCGGTCATCTAGGCACCCGTTGGTATGATTGTGTGTAAGGTAGTGAATAAAAAAGTGATCATATCAACTGGATTAAAATTATTACGCATCAAACCGTTCTTACAAAAGAAATTTATTTAAAAACCGTGTATAGAAAGAAATGAAAGCCGTTCCGAAAATTCTAATTCACGGATTTTTTTTTATTGCTTAGATGGGTGGACGAGCTCACAGCCCACCTGGTGTTAAGTGGTTCTGGAGCCCATAGACATCTACGACGTAAATGCGCCACCCACCTTGAGATATAAGTTCTAACGTCTCAAGTATAGTTACAACGGCTGCCCCACCCTTCAAATCGAAACGCATTACTGCTTCACGACAGAAATAGGCAGGGTGGTGATACCTACCCGTGCGGACTCACAAGAGGTCCTACCACCAGTAATCACAAGAGGTCCTACCACCAGTAATTATTTATTACATCTTGTAATTGGGATATAATTTTAACTTAAGAATCCTGTTTGTTTCTGCTAAATACCAATAATACATCCCGGCTTAAAGAAAATATAGGAGCAGTTATTCTAAAGCAATTGATAATCGTTATAACACGACGACATCGTGTTATCAGGCGTTCAAGACACTGTTCTACTAGCGGCATAACATTAGCTGAACCGTGAGTCTATTCATCTGTTTATTCATTTCTCATTATAAAAAACAAAGCAAATATTGTCTGTTTTAGGATACGTTTTTCTGACGTCACTCCTAACAACATCGTCACTATACTCGATTACTTACTCCATTCCTTCTAAAGGAACATCATTTTTTGTGTACCTACTACATTTCCTTATCATTCAACGTACTATCAACGTTGCTACACATCGTCTAGATCTTTTGTAGTTTAATCGTATAATTAATGATCCTTTATGATAACGCGACATTGTTGTATTTCGACAATTGCAGCTCTGTTTCTATAAGGCTCTAGCGATACTGTATCGGCATCAGCCCACTCAGCTGACCGCCATGTGCAGAGTGGGGGAACGACCGATAATCGTCAACATCGCCAAGTCGTTTACAGAGAACTGTTCAACAGTGTTCCGAGTACCAGCACGAGCGCGTCTGGGCGTTACGCAACTGACGCGATCGCGGACGATTCTTTGTTTACAACAGTATCCTTTGTGCATCGTTTTACGAGTGATGGAATATCTAAATTTATAAGTGAAATTAAAAAAAATGGCAAGCGAAAATTCAGATTCCCAAGAAACGAACTCGACATCGCTCGTTGAGGATTCCCTAAATATTTCCTTTAAGAATTTAGGATATACGGTGCGAAATGGACTCCTGAGTCGAGGTAAACAAAACCTTAAGCATGCTATCGTGTTTATTGTNTGCATCGTTTTACGAGTGATGGAATATCTAAATTTATAAGTGAAATTAAAAAAAATGGCAAGCGAAAATTCAGATTCCCAAGAAACGAACTCGACATCGCTCGTTGAGGATTCCCTAAATATTTCCTTTAAGAATTTAGGATATACGGTGCGAAATGGACTCCTGAGTCGAGGTAAACAAAACCTTAAGCATGCTATCGCGTTTAATGTTTACAATTTGAAGAGCGTTAGTTGATAATGAGTTTTAATTAATTTATATACACCAATGTCGTGTTTCTGTGTTATCTTTTAGCTACACATTAGCTCGGACTTAACGCGGCTGTACAGTATAAGACCCTGACGGTCCGACAAGTTTCGATATCTCTCGCTAATGTCGCGCGCTAGAACTAGGTTAATATTCCAGCAAGTTTCCAACAGTTTACAGCGTAGAAGAACGGTTTGGTTAGTAGGATTTTTAAGAAAAACTTGCCGGCTAATTACAGGCGTACAATATACCTTACCCTACCTGATTCAGCAGCATTAAAATACTATTAAGGAATGTAGTTTTTTTTGTAATTAAACTATAGCGGAAGATACAATTTTAAGTTAGATTTACAAAAGTCCAAATAGTTTTTACACTATATGTAATTCTGTAGTTTTCATACTCATTGTAAAATTCAATTACTTTACCACATAATAGAAATTAAAATTTAAGTTTTCTTCAAGGTTCTAACAAATAGCGTACGCCATTAGTATTCAAGTAACATAATGATTAATTGCAAACATAGAAAATAAAATGAATTGCTTAATTCACTCAAATTCTTGAAATTTATACAAGAATATTATTCTGTTATCTATGACCTTGTAGATAATCATTGTAATTTACTTTGTAATCGCTATCCCGTAGGCCGAAATAATAATTTTATTAAGTGATTTTGTGACCATGATTGTGATTTTAATCGATTAACGTACTTTAATATTGTGGCGGGTAGCCATCATACAACGCAAGATAATTGAGAGATGCCTGAATCTCGCTTACGACATTTTCAAGATAAAGCTCATATATACAAGTTCCGAAAAACAACGTTAGGACCGTCGGTCTACCGAGCAATATCACCCGCTCGGTGGAAGATCTTCCTTTCGTCGTATATTCCCAAACTGGTGACCTGCGACGAGATGTTAACACGCAACCTTCTGATTCATCATCAGCGCATCAAGAACTTCGGCTACCACAATCCCCGCATTCTCGCAGATAAAAGCACGTCATTGACAGTCGTCCCACAGCAAGCCAGCATCGCAGCCTCAACAGGACCATCGCAGCCGACTCACCGCGCTTCCTGGTCCTACGGCACGCAACTTCACTGCCTCATCACGCCACTACAGTTCATCGCAGCCCACGACCGGATCATCAACGCTTGGGGTCACACATCTCCGGCGTGGCAGCTCTGCATCACATGGACTACGCACGACACGCACGCAACATTCAAGCTCAGTCACGACTCACCGCAGGCTTCGAGCAGCACTGGCCCTTGCAAGCTAATCTCAGCACGGACAACGCTAACTAAAAATGACACGATCTCCAGTCTCGGAGGGGAGTGATGTGGCGGGTAGCCATCATACAACGCAAGATAATTGACAGATGCCTGAATCTCGCTTACGACATTTTCAAGATAAAGCGCATATATACAAATTCCGAAAAACAACGTTAGGACCGTCGGTCTACCGAGCAATATCACCCGCTCGGTGGAAGATCTTCCTTTCGTCGTATATTCCCAAAATATATAAAGGGGTTTAAAAATCCTAGTGGATTCCAGTTTCACTTTGGATTCCTAGTACATTCCAGTTTCACTTTGATAGAATATTTAATATATTAAAAACTTATCAATTATTCAAACGCGTCATAGCTTCTATAACGGTAGACGAGTGGTTAATTTCGATGTATATTGTACGTTTGCCTGGTTCGGTAGGTCCGACTTCGGACATATAATTTGCATTGGAATCCGCAATCTGTCGGATCTGGACTTATCGTACCTCTTCAATTGCAAGCGTTAAAATTCCAAGCGACAAAATGACCGGCCGTGCGCTTTGAGCTTAAACGCAACCGCAGCGTACCAACTATGAGCACCGCTGAATTATTTTCCGAACCCCTCAAATGCTTATGATTAGTATTATACGTATAAGTCAGGAGCTCCCAAACTTATTTTGTCTACTGCCCATTTTGAGAATAAATTATTTTTTAGCGAACGCATATTTTCACCTACTTAAAAACCACTATAGCGAGAGCTCAGTCGATGTCTAACAGTCATTCTAGATGAAATAACAAATTGCCTCTCAAGCCTCTACACAACGCCCCAATTTTATTCCGGGTCTCTTACCGCCCCTCTTTAGGCCTACAAGGGGGCCCACAAGGGAACGCTATCGCCCACTTTGGGAAAGACTGGTATAAGCAAATCCCAGACTACACATTATACTGGGTGTTAGGAGACCGCTTCCGAAAACGAAGACAGAGGATAGTACTAATGATAATTTTTGATGATGGAATTATTTAGACAAATGTTGTAAATAAGCATTTGTGCGATCGCGCGAGACTGTGCCCGGCCGCGCCGCCGCGCCGCGCCCGTGCGTTCGTTGATCCGAGCATCAGCTGTTTTTGATTTTGTGTTTCATTGCTGTTTTTCTTTTAAGTAAAGTTATTATTTTATTTAACTATCGTTTCATTTAGCTGTACTAACACGGTGGAGCGTAAATAGTGCTAATAAAACGTTTTTAAAATATGGTTTTTTTTTTAAATCCGGATCGATTTTTTTCCGTCCTATCCTCAAATTACTGTCCTACTATCATCTGTCTTCGTTTTCGGAAGCGGTCTCCTAGCATCTAGTATATTATTATTTATTTTATTTTATGTCCAGTGATAGGTAGTTTATTCAAATTTGTGTTGTTAAACGTAAAAAATCATTAACATGACACGTACCATTTTATTGTACTAAAAATAAAACTAAATAAATATGTGATCGACAATTATTTTTTTTTATTGCCTAGATGTGTGCACGAGCTCACAGCCCACCTGGTGTTAAGTGATTACTGGAGCCCATAGACATCTACAACGTAAATGCGCCACACACCTTGAGATATAGTTCTAAGGTCTCAGTATAGTCACAACGGCTGCCCCACCCTTCAAACCGAAACGCATTACTGCTTCACGGCAGAAATAGGCGGGGCGGTGGTACCTACCCGTGCGGACTCACAAGAGGTCCTGCCACCAGTAAAATAGGCGGGGCGGTGGTTACCGTATTAGCGAATAAGATTGTTGAATTAATAGTTCGAGAAATTCGGTAACGCGGGTTACATCACGGGTCAGTATTGTTATTGAAACGCGCACGAAATATGAACATTACCCGGGAATTTTATGTTAAGAATAAATATTCGGTCCGCTTTTAATGAGAAGTAACGAGGATATGCCGCGTCCTCCAACTACTAATACCGCATCCCTATCATCCGTCTGTCTATAGCTGTAGTAGATTTAGTTAAAAGGAATAAAAATAACTTAATAAGGTTTTTTTTTTGTTTTGCATGCGCTTGCGTGCGCTTATATATGAAAATGTATATTTAAGATCGCTATTTACCTACATATTATATTATTCGTTTCCGAAGAGGATCCTGTATCCCTTACACTCTATTTAAACTAACAAAACTCTACTAAGTGGTATTTCTAAGTTGTGTGGCATTGAAATTGTAGTTTTTTTTTTGGAAGTTTGTGGCCCACCTACTTTTAAGTTACTTAAGTGTACCTTAGAGAGAGAGAGAGACAGACCTTATACTTTATACCTTATTACACACCAAAACACAATTAACAAAAAAAAACAGTCAGCATGCAGAATATAGTTGTATAATAGGCGGTATTTTCGCTAAAAGCGATCTCTTTCAGAAAACCGCTTTATTTACAGAAATTCTGAAAAGATAAAGATACAGCAGCTATATTGCAGTGTACTATTAATAATACATTATTAAAGAAAACATAGACAATAAGTAGTTATACCGTTTACATACACATATAATATGAAATCACTTTAAGATTTATGTACCAATATACTTAGTCTGACCTTAAATACTGTTACAATTAAAAAAAACAAAATATTACATTTGAATTTGGAATCTATTATTTTTATATGATTGCTCATTGAGTTTTCTCATTTTGGCGCCAATACATTGTACAATTTTTTGCGATATTAAAATGGAGTGGGGTGATAAAGAGAACCGAATCGCTGTGATTGCATTACACAAAGTAGGTATGGAGCCAAATGCAATATTTAAAAATCTCCATACGCTTGGTATTAGTAAAATGTTTAAGTACCGGGCTATTAATAGGTGCAGTGAGACCTCCTCTGTTTGTGACAGAAAAAGATCTGGCCGTCCACGTAGTGTTGATACGAAAAAGGTGGTCAATGCAGTAAGGGAAAGAATTCGAAGAAATCCTGTCCGAAAGCAAAAGATTTTATCTCGGGAGATGAAGATAGCACCTAGAACCATGTCGCGTATTTTATATATATATTTTGGAGTCCCTAAAACAATCCGTACGATTGGCAGTGAAAAATTTTCCCATGGAAAGAGTGCGTGCTTCTATTGATAACTAGCCTCAACGTTTAAAGGACTGTATTGCAGCCAATGGAGACCACTTCGAATAAGCTTTTTATACTATAAATTATTTTATATTTATGTATTAAACTAACACACTGTAAAAGTAATAAATGTTAATAGCAATAGATTTTTTTTTCCTTTGTCTCAGTATTTATGGCAAGACTAGGTACCTACATGCACATAATAAATCAATACCTTACATAATACATACATACATATTTTAAAGGGTATTCGATAACATTATGCATGGAATATAATTTCAGCCAAATGGCCATCGCGGCTCCGCCGTAGGTGGTGTATCCTGGTGGACCAATTTTCTATGACATCTTCGCTTAAATAGGACCCAATTTCCAACTTAAAATTGCTCCTAAATAAATTAAGTTACCCCCCACTTCGAGATATAAAGTCTGAATCCCAGTTGTATGCTATATACATATATATTACAACGCCTGCCCTGCTCCTCAAATAGGAATGCACCGCGGAAGAAATTGCCAGGGTGGTGGTACCTGCCCGTGCAGGCTTACGCTCTATCAGTAACGCGGTATTAATGCGGTATCTATATATTAATACGTGAAGCAAAAACTTTGTATCCCTTTTTACGAAAATTGCGCGGATGGAGGAGTATGAAATTTTCCACACTTATAGAGAATACAGAGAAGAAGTGCACAATGCTAATATTTTTTTTAATAATGCATAAAATATACATTAAATAAATAAAGAAAACATTACACACACTACATACCATGTATTTGACGCACACACGCATGCATACTATTTATTGTCAAACTTTGGTTCTTGACGTCTGTGGTCAAATTGAGAATAGATTAAATATTGTTTGTCTTTATTAATATTTTTTATAGAAGTATAAAATACAATCATAATAGTGTACATACTTACAATTCCAATTACAGTCGAATTTCGACTACTGCGGGACGTCTAGTCAAATTAAATTCACAGCTACGAACGCGTCTATGTCCTTCTACACTTAGACTCGCTACAGACGGAAACAGGGCGGTTTGACCCCGCACGTATATTCATTATTCGAATACGTATCTATGCGACTTTGACCGCATGGCTCAAGGTGGACATTGTGGCTTATATAATCGTTTAACATATTTAATATTCATTGTTGAATTACCACAAATTGTATTATAATTAGAAAAAAGACGTTTTACAACGCCCGGTGTATATTTTACTACGAAGCATTCGGCGTTTTGATAATGTTGAAAGGTAATAGTTATTTCAATGCCATTAAGACTACTGCAATTTCATGTCACGGTGACAGAAATTTGAAGACTAACGGAATGTTGTCAGTAATACAATAACTTTTTATATTTTTGACGTTCTTTTTGATCTTGCTGTATTGTTTTATGAGGAAATAGCAGGAATACACAAATGCATTTTATTTGATTTGAAAAATCAATACATTTTTTTTTATTGTGGGGTGAACGAGCTCACGGCCCACCTGGAGTTAAATGGTGGAGCCTATAGACATCTTCAACGTAAATGCCATCACCTACCTTGAGATACGAGTTCTTAGGTCTCCGTTTTTACAGTCCAACGGCTGCCCCACCCTTTAAACCGAAATGTGTTACTGCTTCACGGCAGGAATAGGCTGGTTCGTGGTACCTATCCGAGCGGATTCACAAGACGTCCTACCGCCAGTCATTACGCGTAATTATAATTTTGCGGATTGGATTTTTATTACACGATGTTATTCCTTCGCCGTGAAAGTCAATCGTGAACATTTGTTAAATACGTGTTTTATTAGAAAAATTGGTACTTGCGAGCGGGATTCGATCACCGGTGCATCGTTAGGTACGAATGCACCGGACGTCTTATCCTTTAGGCTACGACGACAACTTAAAAGGAACAAAAAAATACAAGCAGTTCTAAGCGCAATGGAATAAGTTACATTTCGCCTCGAACCAGAACGCTAATTGCTCTTCGGCAAAAATATAGAAGACGCCGTAAAAACCTTTTGCTCTGACGGTACATAATAGACAATGATGAATAAGTAGACGCAGTATTTATCGTTACGACTAGCAATTTTCCTTCTCTAGACGAAACACCTTGTGGATCACGTTGCAGCGTTTCCGCATCCGCATTAAGTCGTTTTCATACCAGTTGATTGACTCGTTATTGAACAGCAGTCTTTTAATTTAATGCTTATGTAACACACAATTGAGTAGTCTATTATCAAAGGTGGCAATCTGTGCATTTGGACAAAAAAATGTTATTGATATGTCAATACAGATTGATTTGAATATAATCGTCTCCTTCAAAGAATACGGTTCGAAACCTGCATTAAATAAAGGTTAATACTTAACCTGTTATTTATCTAAGATGTCGTTCAAAAGAGTTTTGTGACTGCCAATGGAATACAAAGTCAATAATTCGTTTTTCTGATTTACCAATAATTGTCCAAAAGTCACATTGCCGGCTTTGATAATAGTCGACTCAATTTAGCTTTTCTATAATATTTAATATATGACACACCTACTGCTATCTGTTTGGTAGACTGTTATTGGTATACTACGATATATTATTAAACTTAGTACAATAGTAGTAATAATAGTAGGCTTGGCTGTGCTATTGGAAACCAATTATGAATCCAAAATAATTTGAATAGGATTTCCACAGATTTTTAGGGTCCTACATATACTCGATTTTTGAACCACGTGCGTATGTCCCATCCACCACCACCATCCCGTTTTTTATGGTGCGAAGCAAGCATGCCTTCCCGTTCGTAGGATGGGTAACCGTTTTAATATCACGGAACTTTACTTCATTATTTCAATGTGGGTGGCGAAATTATGGGACCTGGTAACTGCCTAACACCAGATGGTTCATGAGACTATCTGCCCATTTGCACCAATAAAGAATACATTATTTTCAAAGCGTCTCTGGAAAGATACGTAGGCACGTTTAATAAAAAAATTCTCTGTCCTTTATATTCATTTGGACTTCCTTTAATGTATAATGAGGATGAATCATAGATCTGTTTGTTACATTAGTAACAAAATATGCTCGTTGTTTATGTACAGTAATGTACAAAAGTAGTTTTTGTTATTACATATTTATTCTTTACGGCATTCAAGAAATTGCACCGAACAATTTCAAAATTTTAAATATTATATAATACATATTATGTATTTGTACTCTATGTTACGACAAACCTCACGATAAGTTCTTACTGTAGCCTGTAAGCACCATAACGTAAATAACGCACCTTGGACAAAAGAAATCGTGGTCGAATGAGTCGAAAAAGAGTTCTACCACCAAGAAACGCCAGTTTTTTTTTATTGCCTAAGTATGTAGACGAGCTCACAGCCCACCTGCTGTTAAGTGGTTACTGGAACCCATAGACATCTACAACGTAAATGCGCCACACACCTTGAAATATAAGTTCTAAGTTCTCAGTAAAGTTACGACGGCTGCCCCACCCTTCAAACCGAAACGCATTACTGCTTCAATATGATAATATATGTGGAAGTTTACTCGTTTAATACTTAGAGAACAATCAGAGAAGGAACCCATTATCCGATAAGACCCATAGTCGCCTTTACGACATCCAACACAACACAGGCAGTAGGCAAAGTCTTGATTGGGCTCCTGATAACACTGGTCTTCATGGATGACGATGAAAACGCAGATGGGATGGGCCGTACGCTCATCTCCCTTCTTCGAATGCAAAAAACAATATAAATAATTTTTTATATGTAGTAAGACACAAATGCAAAAGAATGGGTAGCAGTATTCTCTTGAGTATTACACAAACATACTGCGTTCACCGAATAGCATTTATTGGTGATACGGTGTATTCTAAATCCCAGAGGATCCGTACCGCCAAAGTAAATTGTAGGCAGTGAGCTAATTCACTCACTGACGTAATAAAAACAATAGACAATGCATTTGCACATAATAAATACATACACGATTGCCTGTTCATTGAACTTGAGATAATCATTACGATAATGACAGCTCTTGTATTTCAAGATATGCAAATGGCAGCTATCACGGACGATGTACCTACATTACCACATATACTATACTAAGCAGCGTATAAGGGCCTCGCTCCCAAAACCGAAAGGGGAAACCGTGAGCATCACACCTAGTACTTCACAGGCGTTCAGAAACGGCTTCCAAGATGAAAGAATAATCTATACTAGTGGTCCCGCAGTAGTCGAAATTCGACTATAATTAATTGAAATTATAAATTTCAACATTATTATGGTCCTCTTGTTACAGATTTCGCCAAGACTACACTAAAGACAAATACTTGTAATATTAAAGATAAACAATACTAACCTATTTTCAATTTGACTACAGACTTTAAGCAATAACAACAGTTTGACTATAAACAAAGAGTATATGTATGTGTATCAAATACATGGTAGGGTGTGTAATGTTTTTTTTATTGATTTAATGTATCTTTTATGCATTATTTAAAAAAAATATTAGCATTGTGCACTTCTTTTCTATATTCTCTATAAGTGTGGAAAATTTCATACTCCTCCGTCCGCCCAATTTTCAAAAAAAGTATACAAAGTTTTTGCTTCACGTATTAATATATCTATATATATATATAAAAATGAATTGCTGTTTGTTAGTCTCGCTAAAACTCGAGAACGGCTGGACCGATTTGGCTAATTTTGATCTTGAATGATTTGTGGAAGTCCAGAGAAGGTTTAAAAGGTAGATAAAAATTAAAATGCTCAGAATTAAATAAAAATAACAATTTTGTTTTTCCTTTGCTGTGTCCCCCGTCAGACGGATTCCTTTTGTTTGTTTTAAGTTTATTTTATACAAAACTTTCGGTCTTTTATTTATCGATTGAGGCACTATGAAGTCTGCCGGGTCAGCTAGTCGTGTAATAAAAATTACTAGTTGTACTTAATTACTGGTGGTACCGCGTATTTTAATGCCCGAGGGTACATACCACCACCTATTTATTTCTGCAGTGAAGCACTCGTACGTTTGAAGAGTAGTTCAATAGGAGTACCATAAGATTGTTTGACATCACGTCTCAAGGTGGGTAGCGGAAATAGTATTGAGATGTCCATAAGCTACGGTAACTAGTTGACACTATATACACCCTTTTGTATAGCAATAAAAGCAATAGGCCAGACGATGGTCCAACTTGCGAGGTCCACAATACCCCCTACTAACGGCATACACTAGCTGTACTATTCAGTAAACGTTGACGACTATGAGAAGAGATAGAGTAATACATCATCATCATCAGCCTGTATCTCTCCACTGCTGGATGTAGGCCTCTCCCATAGTCCGCCACAATGAACGATCCTCTGCCTTCCGCATCCAATCTCTCCCAGCATATCATCGGTCCAATGGGCAGGGGGAGGCCCAACGCTGCGCTTACCAGTACGCGGTCTCCAGTCCAGAACACGTCTGCTCCATCGGCCATCGGTTCTGCGACACGTATGTCCGGCCCATTGCCACTTCAGCTTGCTAATCTTTAGGACTATGTCGGTTACTTTGGTTCTTTGACGGATTTCATCATTTCTGACTCGATCCATCAAAGAAACTCCGAGCATACCCCTTTCCATAGCTCTGGAGAGTAGTACTATTCTGGGATATTATACGGCAATTTTTACTACTGACATTTGAGTTAATTTGACGATTGATCTAATCTTAATATAGGTAATTCTTGTATTCGGATGTATGCTAGTAAACTACTCCTAAACGACTGGACCGATTTTGATGATTTTTTTTTGTGTGTCCCAGTAAATTAGAGAATGGTTTTGATTCATAATACGAAATTGTATTTTTTTTTCTTTTTTCTACAAACCGGTCCAGATTACTATAACTTATTCAAAAAAGTGTAATTTTCAGATATAAGACGTACATATAAACAAGACATGGTCTATCGGGTCCGCTTTTACGGTAGGCAGTGGCTTGGCTCTGCCTCTGCCATTGCTGCCGTCCATGGGCGACGATAACCACTCACCTTCAGGTGGGCCATTTGCTCGTCTGCTTACAATAAATAAGCGGGCAATAAAAAAAAATTAAGGATTTTACCCTAATTTCATTTTTGTCCACAGCTCGCAAAACTATATTAGACGGTCTGTCTGGATCATTCAATGCTGGTGAGCTCACAGTTATAATGGGACACTCCGGAGCGGGAAAGAGCACACTCTTAGACATACTTGCAGGCTATACGTGAGTGTAATATATATACTTAGTATAATAGTATTATATTTATGGTCTTCGGTTTTCGCGGGTCATAGATTTCGACAGTCGGAAATATTTCACGACAGAAAAAAAAAACGCGATTTAAACCTTAAACTTAGTTTTATTAGCTTATTCACTTAATTAGTAATTAATTATTTTATTAATTTATTATTATTAACGTATTTGAACTTTGTGCACAGGGTTAAATGCTTAACTGATTTGTGAAACTTGCATGCGCGGGTAAATCATTGAAAAACCGTTCATTGTTACTCGTCGCAGAGACTTAGATTTTATAAAATTTAGAAAATGTGGTTACAGACCTCATATTCAAACACATAATTTTCAAATATGTATAGTAAATAAGAATGTTTCAAAATCGTTCAAGATGATTTCATCTATCTTTATTAATAATGAACAATAACTTAAGTAAAACCATAAGTTTTCCAACCCTAAGCCACCATCACACTTGGTGATCGTCACGTTATCGTTATCATCAACCCACAGTCGTCCACTGCTGGACATGGACCTGTTCCAATCTATACCACTAAGCCCGATCCTTGACTCTTCTCATCCATTACTTGCCGGCCACGCTTAGAAGGTCATCGCACTACCTAGCGTGGTCATCATGATGTCTGAGGACAAATCATTGACTCTACTACATATTACAATTTTATTTTAAACCATCTTCTGATATGTTGTGCGTTCAGTTTGATAAATACAAAAATTTCAGTTCAGTTCAGTTTGCTAAATACCAAATTTGGTAATTCCAAAAAAAGGATCGATATTTTAAAACGGCAAAGTGTTACTAAACTCTTCAATTTTAATTTTTTTATATAATCACTGGTGGTAGGACCTCTTGTGAGTACTGGTGGTAGGACCACTTGTGAATCCGCGCGGGTAAGTACCATCGCCCTGTCTATTTCTGCCGTGAAGCAGTAATGCGTTTCTGTCTGAGGGGTAGGGCAGCCGTTGTAACTATACTGAGATCTTAGAACTTATATCTCAAGGTGTGTGGCGCATTTACGTTGTAGATGTCTATGGGCTCTAGTAACCACTTAACACCAGGTGAGCTGTGAGCTCGTCCACGAATTAATTATTTTCAATCAATCTATTGATTGACGACGATCTTTAGGTAACTAAGACACACTTCGCGCTCGAAGGTGATATCAGATTAATGTCTGCATGCAATTAATCATTGATTAACAATTAAATTCGAACAATTCTTGTCATATCTGTCGCTTGAGTGTTTTTCGATACTTTGTTATAATGCGATAAATCGAACACGTTGTACTTCGTCACAATGTACTTCGTAATATTTATTTAAATGTATATTCAATAAATTAAGGCTAATTATATTTTTGCTATTAAAAACACATGTAGGTTTTTTTTGTAAAATTTAAATACGTGCATTAAAAGGATGCGGCCAATTATAATTTTTACTACCCTATTGTGTTTACGCAAAAAAAAGAGTAACGGGAATACTGCCACCCCCCTTAAAATATGAAATCGAAGCCTCATTTGAATTATATTAATAGATCCCCTACTCTTCAAACAGGAATACATAACTGTTTTGCGGCAGGCCTAGGCACCTATCCATACTCATACGGCATTATAAATCACCCTACCAACAGTCACTTCGAAAATTTATTAATTATGCAGATTTTGGTATAACAAAATTTTATTAGACGACGCTTTTCCTTAATCTTGGCATTTGTTCTTAATAATCTTTAACACCGCGTTAAGTACCTAATTAGTTATCTATAAGTATGTGTCAAAAACTTTAACCCCGACAGCTTATATCGGACTTTCGAGCCACCACCATGAAATTCTGAAAATAATCGAGGGGTGAAAGGCAATATGTATCTTTAGAAATAAAAGTGCGTTTTATTTGGTATTATCATCAATAGCTCGATGTTTTTAATTGAATTTCAATTAAGTTTAATCTTTTGATATACCTAAAAAAAATTTTTGTTATGATATTTTTTCGAAATTTTAAACTTTAAATGGCTCACTTGTAAGTTTTGAAAAATGTCGTTTAAACCAAATAGCCCTTCATAACTCTATATAACTAGTCTGGTCATATGTATTGTCACACAGTAAAAACTTTTCTTTTCGAATGCTGGCCACAAAAAAGTTTATTGAATTCGAATTTCGAATTGTTCATGAAAATAAAAATGTATACTTTTAGAATTTTACTCATTTTAAAATATGTAGTGGACGCTTAAAGAAGACCGTGTTGCAGTTATTGCGTTGCATCGTTGCGGTTACGCGCCAATTCAAATTTTTAACATACTGAAAATTTTGAATATAACCAAAAGATTCGTTTATCGTACCATCAAACGATACAATGAAGACTCTAGTGTAGATGACAGGTCAAGAAGTGGTCGCCCTCGGTCTGTTAGGACTCCAGCAGTGATAAAAGCTGTGAAGGCGCGAATTCAAAGAAATCCCAAACGTAAGCAGAAACTGTTGGCCCTTCAGATGGGGTTAAGCAGAACCACGGTGAAAAGGGTGTTAAATGAAGACTTAGGGCTTCGGGCATATCGAAGAAAAACAGGACATCGTTTGAATGCTCGTCTAATGGACCTGAGACTGAAGAGATGCCGCGCTTTGTTGAAGCGGTACGCGGGAAAAAAATATCGGGAAATTCTTTTTTCGGATGAAAAAATTTTTACCGTAGAAGAGAGCTACAACAAACAAAATGATAAGGTGTACGCACACAGTAGTGAAGAAGCGAGCAACCGTATTCCGCGTGTCCAACGAGGTCATTTTCCATCCTCGCTCATGGTATGGTTGGGAGTTTCTTATTGGGGCTTAACAGAGGTACATTTTTGTGAGAAAGGTGTAAAAACGAATGCAGTTGTGTATCAAAATACAGTCCTGACGAACCTTGTGGAACCTGTTTCTCATACCATGTTCAATAACAGGCACTGGGTATTCCAACAAGATTCGGCGCCAGCTCATAGAGCGAAGAGCACACAAGACTGGCTGGCGGCG
Source organism: Bombyx mandarina (assembly GCF_003987935.1). Next base: position 473,272 of record NW_021011643.1, read on the forward strand.
CGTGAAATCGACTTCATCCGGCACGAAGACTGGCCCTCCTCCAGTCCAGATTTGAATCCGTTAGATTACAAGATATGGCAACACTTGGAGGAAAAGGCGTGCTCAAAGCCTCATCCCAATTTGGAGTCACTCAAGACATCCTTGATTAAGGCAGCCGCCGATATTGACATGGACCTCGTTCGTGCTGCGATAGACGACTGGCCGCGCAGATTGAAGGCCTGTATTCAAAATCACGGAGGTCATTTTGAATAAACTTTAGTGTCATAAGAATCTATGTTTTGTTAAGTTCATTTTGGTATATGAATGGTTACATAATGAATAAACTTGTTTCAATTATTTTACATTAAACATGTGACAGAATTTATGACCTGACTAGGTATATATAATAATGCACGTACCGCACTTGCACTCTTGCCTAAATAAGTGCAGACAAAGTCTAAGTAACTAAAATAAATTACGTTACGACTGAACGCGTTTAAGGACCGTGACAGATTTATTCGTTCACTTCTGGATCAATCGTGACGTTCAAACAGTGCCGTAAAAATTCGCATTGAGCGTATGCTCATTAAAGACTTTAGAATACTTTAGATATACAGCATTTTATCACAAACCTTATAATAAATTTGTAATAAATTAAAATTATTATTTGAGAAGTTTAATGTTAATCATATATTTTATCGTTACAACTCTTATAGGTACAAAAAGGTAAGATGATTTAAATTATATAAAATTAATAATTTTGTGCAGCGACCGGCTCGTGCGCGTTATTCAGTTTTATTTTTCTTTATCGACCCTCTGTATTTTTACGAATCCTGCGCAGGCGTCGCCGCGTCGGTCGCACAGCGTTGTTCGACACTTTAGGGTTTCACTTAGCGTGCGAGGATTAATTATTTTACTTCGGTTCCGCATATTACAGAAGTAATTAAATGCTTAGCAATTATAAAATTTGGTGAGCCACAAAAAAAACAAAAAAAACAACATTAAACTAATTTGGAGGGCATACAAAGGTTTTGTTTGCAATTAAAAAAACAGGCAGCAATCCTTGTTCCACAAATAATTTTGATAATGATCAAAAATTAAATCATGAATAGGCAGCTTACAATAACATCAGTTTGCATAATAAACATTCAGTCCGCAAAATAACTATTTGATCAGCAAAATTTCATGTTTGATCAGCAGAGAAAACATGTCTATGTGCAATATGTTTCATTGGAATGCATATTTAAAACATACTGAGCAAAATAACTAATTGGATTGCATTTTTGTTGAAAAATCGACAATGTACGTTAAAAGTGCACGGAGTAAAAGCAAGCGCGTGACACGAGGAGACAATCGCGTGTGAGCATTGTCATTCGATGATTATACGGCGATTACTGGTGGTACTTACTGGTGGTAGGACCTCTTGTGAGCCCGCACGGGTAGGTACCACCACCCTGCCTATTTCTGCCGTGAAGCAGTAATGCGGCAGCCGTTGTAACTATACTTGAGACCTTAGAACATATCTCAAGATGGGAGGCGCATTTACGCTGTAGATGTCTATGGGCTCCAGTAACCACTTAACACCAGGTGGGCTGTGAGCTCGTAGATGGGTATCTAAGCAATAAAAAATATTAGCAGTCAAATTGCAGTGGAAACAACGTCTTTTAAAGAGATTTGTGTAGTTTTTGTGATTATAATACGATTGTTTTACGAGTAAAATGAATAATAATTGTAATGAAAAATCGATGCCGGTGGCCAAAAAGAAACCAAAGCTGTCTTTGTACTGAAAATTAGTTCAAAATATGCAGCTCAAAATGAATTTTTTTGCTTACCCCCTGAGTGCTTACCAAAATTTTATTAAACAGGAGCAGCTCATTGCAGCTTATATATATAAATAATATTTATATAATAAATAATATTTATTCGTAGGTTCAACATTAAACTTTTTATTTTATACACACGTACCCATCTGCGATTACGTAAACACTGCTATAACACTCAAGCCTCCTTGAAGTCCTTCAAAAAGTAATTAATTCTTATTTATTAAGTATATAATTAATACGCTGTACAAAAATAATTACAGCCATCTAGAATGACATAAATTGCTTACTGATTTTGGAATGTTGGCTGGCCATGAGTTCCTGACCAATTAGCTATTTCTGCTCACAGATAATATTTTCTGCTCACAAAAATACGAATACTATGCTAATCATTTAAATAACACCCTTATTATTTTTCTAAAATCACGATACAGTTCAACACTATGAATAAATATTATTTATTCGTAGTTTCAACATTAAACTTTTTATTTTATACACACGTACTCATCTGAGATTACGTAAATACTGGTATAAAACTCAAGCTTCCTTGAAGTCCTTCAAAAAAGTAATTAATTCTGATTTATTAAGTGTAATTCTCTAATGAGCGCATGGCAGCTCACAATGTCAGAAGGTTCACCAGAGAACCACGGAGAGAGCTATCATATGCTCAAAACTTCCGTACGAGATCGAATCAGGAATGAAAAGATTCGCGAGGGAACCATGAGAAGTATCTACACCACTAAATAGATCGATAGATATAATTGTACTTAACGTACATAAATATTGTATTAAACATCTGAATTCGGGAAGTAGACAGCGACGGCAACGATAAGGCGATTATCATGACGCATAGACTTATCGAAGTACCGTTCCGACGCTAACTTTAGATGTTTCCTGATCGATTTGAGGCCAAGGTCGTCGTGAAGCTCGACGTTCCTCACGAAACACGGTGCTCCGACGACAAAAGATGACGGCTCCCTTTGAAAGAGCACCGCTGTGCTTTTTGCTGGATTGATGTACTCGTATATGCGCCATTTTCGGAACAACTGTCCAAGGGTTACGGCTGCGCTCTGGAGGTTACTCGCGATTAGGGACTTGTTTCAACTTAAGTAGTAAACGGTCGTGTCGTCACCAAATAGGGCTAATTGGGTCGGTGACGACCGGGGAATGTCATTAATGAACAAACTAAAAAGGAGTGGATAGAAGACGGAGCCTTGCGGGACTCCAGCCGTGAGAGGTCGCGAGGAAGGCTGGGTTATCTTGTCTCAATAACGAAAGGAGCGGTTTGACAAGAAGTCCCGTATGATGAGCACGAGATAGTCCGGCACGTCCACGTTGAATAGTTTAAAGATCACACCGTTGTGCCAAACTTTCTCGAACACTTTTGCGACGTCGAAGAAGAAGACATCCGTGTGTAACGGTTTTGATCGATTAAGAAACTCGCGGGCAGTTCAAGGTCGCACACTGCAAAAATAAATTTGTCGATCTCTGAACAAATATCATGCGAAGCTGTTGCAGGCGGCAGTATTCTCGATTTTTGAATGTCATTAAAGGATTAATCAGATTTAGTGGCTTAAAATAAGATTAAACTAGAGGTCCCGCAGTAGTCGAAATTCGACTATAATTAATTGAAATTGTAAGTTTGTACACTATTATGATTGTATTTTATACTTCTATAATCACAAATTTCATTAAATTTCATTTCAAAATATTAATAAAGACAAACAATATTTAATTTATTCTCAATTTGACAACAGACGTCAAGAACAAAAGTTTGACAATAAATAGTATGCATGCGTGTGTGCGTCAAATACATGGTATGTAGTATGTAATGTTTTCTTTATTGATTTAATGTATCTGTTATGCATTATTTAAAAAAAATATTAGCATTGTGCACTTCTTGTCTATGTTCTCTATAAGTGTAGAAAATTTCATACTCCTCCGTTCGCGCAACTTTCGTAAAAAGGGATACAAAATTTTTGCTTCACGTATTAATATATAGATAGGAACTTCATTTACATATATATGTAGCTCAGAGCACGTATTTTTTTACGATTTTTTCAATATGTGACAGACCGGTATGTACCTGTATGGAAAAACTGTGGTATCTAAGGTAGGAGCGTAACTAAAATTCAATTTCTTTTTATTTCTGAACATTATATTTATGCTGATAAAATGATAACAATTTGTTGTTGCATAAATAAAATATTAATTCATAATAATTATTAAGTTTGTAAATAACAATTTTGTTTTAAAATACTCCTTTTGTAGCATGTGGATGTGATAACAAATTTAATTAATATTAATTAGTGTTAATTAAACCCGTTGTTGTTTTGCAAACTTAATACGGGAAAAAAATGTTTTTATTATGATTGCCATCAGAAGATATCAGTTAGCATATCCTGGTCACCTCGCTATTTAGCCACTGGTTCTCTCTGTAGTGGTGACCTCAAATCCTCGATCTTCCCTGACTGACCAGTCCAAGCTTTGTCATAAACGTCACGCAGATACCAAGTACCATAGTAATTTAATGAGCCATATCACAATACAATGCGAATAAATGCGCTATTATCCCGCTTCATACGAAATCCATAGGATAAATTTTATATACATACATCCATATAATTTATTCCAATTTTAATTTAATTATTGTACTTATGTTAATTTAAAATAATTATCCTTATATTTTAGATTATAAATGTAGATTAAAAGCATAAAATTTGGACTTAATGAACAACTTCTAAAAACATATAGTAAATCAAGGTAAATTTAAAGTTAACTCTCCGTAATGACCTCAAAAACTTGGAAGGTCATCGAATTTACATTGTTATTCTAAAAACCATTTTTAAATTCAAATTAAAGCATAAAACTTACTATATAATATAATATATACTCGTAGTATAAAACGTACCAATTAATGTTGGAGTTTTCGTTCGAAGTTTGCATTAATTTAAGAATATTAAGCCCGCCCGGTTATTTACCACGATCCTGCTTATTACTACCGTGAATCAGTAATTCGGTTTGGTTTGAAGGATGGGAGGGGGGAGCAGCCCTTGTACTGTAAAAACAAAGACCTTAGAACTCACGCTTCAAAGTTGGTGACATTTACATTGATGATGTCTATGGACTCCGGTAACAAGCTAACACCAGGTAGGCCGTGAGCTCCGCCACCCTTCTAAAGAATAAAAAAAACTACTAATTCATATGCAGACATATGGTAATACTATTGACTGTCTAACCTACATGGACGTATTTTGGTTATGTAGAATTCAATGTTTTTTTTGATGTTTGAGAGATTAGTGCGGGCCCGGAGGCCTTTCCAGTTTTACCAGGGCAGGTGGGCGAGTAAGGGCTCAGCCAGGAGGGGTGGTATTTGCTTACAGCTACCCGAGCGCCTCCAAACGAGTACGGTTACCGGGGCCCCTACTCCTAGTGTTAGACCTAAAGGTGTCTAATGCAAGGGTTATTGGATTTGATGGATCCGTAAGGACGTGTCTAGGGCGTCGGTGACTGGCTCCTGCGTGATCACGATTCGGGGAATAGTCAGCGGCGGCAACGATAAGGCGATTATCATGACGCATAACTTTATCGAAGTAACGTTCCGACGCTGACTTCATGTGTTTCCGATGGATTCGAGGCCAAGGTCTTCGTGTAGGTCAACGTTCCTCACGAACCACGGAGCTCCGACGGCTAGCCTGCAAAAGTGGGATTGTAGGGATTGGAGGATGTCTATGTGTGTGCGGGCCGCGTGAGCGAACACCACACTCGCGTAAGTCATGACGGGCCTTATGCTAGTTTTGTAAAGTGTCACCTTGTTCCGAAGGGACATTCTACTCCGCTTACAGATCTTGGGGTAGAGTCTGTCGAGAAGAAACGCGGCACGGTCGCGGACGGATTTTATATGGGGGCAGAATGTCATGGATGCATCCAGGGTGACACCCAGGTACTTGACCTTCTTGGCCCAGGGTATGGGTTGTCTAAAGAGGGTAATCGAGGTGTGAGATTTCTTCTTCTGATCAGGGAGGAAATCCGTGTAGAGTTTCCCCTTTGAAATAGCATCGCAGTGCTTTTCGCTGAGTTGATGTCTATGCGCCATTTTCGGAACCACTGTACTAAAGCTACGGCTGTGCTCTGGAGTTTCCTCGCGATTAGGGATTTGTTTCTTCTCGAGTAGTAAACGGTCGTGTCGTCGGCGAATAAGGCTAACTGGGTCGGCGCCGCTCCTATTTAGTTTATTTATAAACCTNAGTTTCCCCTTTGAAATAGCATCGCAGTGCTTTTCGCTGAGTTGATGTCTATGCGCCATTTTCGGAACCACTGTACTAAAGCTACGGCTGTGCTCTGGAGTTTCCTCGCGATTAGGGATTTGTTTCTTCTCGAGTAGTAAACGGTCGTGTCGTCGGCGAATAAGGCTAACTGGGTCGGCGCCGCTCCTATTTAGTTTATATATAAACCTGTCGTTTATAAGTAAACTAAATAAGAACGGCGAAAGGACGGAGCCCTGCGGAGCTCGAGCCATGAGCGGTCGCGGTGAGGACCAGACTCCTTCGACTCGATATCGAAAAGAGCGGTTCGACAAGAAATTCCGTATGATGAGCATGAGACTGTCCGGCACGCCAATGTTGAAAAGTTTGAAAATCAAACCGTTGTGCCAGACTTTGTCGAATGCTTTTGCGACGTCGAAGCAAAGGGCTCCCATATATAACAGCTTAGGGTGGTTAAGCCCTACGAGAATGTGCTCCGTGAGGCGATGCACCTGTTGTACGCATGAGTGATTGGCGCGGAATCTGAATTGTTCATCGATGAGAATGCCCTTGGATGAGACGAAGTCTCTGAGGCGTTTGTAGAGCAGACGCTCATACAGCTTGCCTAGAGACATGAGGCTAATCGGGCGGTAACTCGTCGGATGATTTTTGGGTGTACCGGGATTATTTATGCCGATAACGTCCGCTTCTTTCCACACGGCGGGAAAGATACAGTTCGTCATAGCGGCATTGAAAATAGATGCCAACATCACGATGAGTTGGGCGGGTAGAAGCTTAATAGTGCGGTTAGAAATACTGTCTGAACCAGGAGCCTTGCGAGGACGTAGGTCTTTGACCAAATCTTTAGCTTCCATCGGGGTGACGGAATTCAATGCGGAAAGGAAGAATGGAAATGATTACGCCATAAGTCGGATTGATTTAATTATTCCTAGACCATATGTGATCCGCCAGTAAATTAATCGATACCGATTCGTTTTAATGCTTAATATATACATAATTTAAATCCGTCTATTGTATTAAAGATTAAAAATATATAAAATGTCATGCTTAAAAATTCTACTTACGTACTGTCATGAACTAGCGAGCATCGCGTCAGTACATTCCTAGGGTGTTTCAATAAATATGAAGGACTTCAAACAAATAATCAGGACATATCTACAGGTCCACGCGAATCTCATCAACTAGCCAACAAGCTTTTTCTTATTGCTTATGTTGGTGGATGAGCTCACGGCCCATCTGATGTTAAGTGGTTACCGGAGCCCATAGACATCTGCAATTTAAATGGCGCCACTTACCTTAAGATATCATTTCTAAGGTTACTTTTACAGTACAACGACCGCCCTGCCTTCAAACCGAAACGCATTACTGCTTCACGGCAGAAATAGGCAGGGTGGTGGCACCTACCCAAGTAGACTCACAAAACGTCCTACTACCAGTTATATAATTTAAACATGACAAGGCAAACATAGAAATATTAGAATAGTACATGAAATCCATTGTATTCAAATGGTATACTTACCTATGTATATGCGAATTCAAAACACCTTATGCAATTCGTAATTTGTTATTATTATTCCTTGAACACAACCTAATCTACTCGTTGAAAACATAGACAAGAAATTATTTTAATCGTAGATATTTACGGATTGATAAAATAAAAAATCAAATTATGCAATCATTCAACCAATCGTAACCAAATTTTTCTATCAATAATTAGTTTTTTTTTGGAACAAAGTTCTTATGGGACAATGCGGAGGAGTTAATTTTTTTGTACCCTAACCGGGAAAAAACGTCCGTAACCTAAGATTTTTTCCGATCTCCGTCCGGGGTCAGAACCCGGTCAGAGTAGGGGGTTTCCCGCGGTCAACACTACAACCAAACACGCGGCGCCACTCCGAGGACGCCCGACCGACGGGTCGTCGAGTAATTAGTTGCATCAACCTAAATTCGAGGCAGATTGACGTTAAACAACAAATATTAAGAAAATCAACGAAATTAAAATACTAACAAGAACATATCGAATTATTCATTACATCAATTGTCATGCTTAAAACTTTTGAAAATCAAAACCAGATTTTTTCACTTGTACATTTATTCTGTTAGGTACACCAATTTCTACGTCGCTTACATTTAAAAAGCACGTCGCTAAAACAATTTATCTGACCGACTGCGCTTTACGAAAATATCGCCATGAACAGCTTGTAAATCTAAATTTGAGTAGGTACGGAAGCTCCCATATAGTTATCAACCATTTGTTAAGCTAGCTAGCTTTTCAGAATACATTTTACTAAAGGATTAGGATTATTAATAGGTTTTTATTGTATTTCCAGTATATTACATTTTACACGTAAACAGAACAAACGCTTTTAATAGTTAGATGCAAATACAAAGATTAATAACAGCCCTGCCCTGTTGAAAATGAAATTTGAACTTCCCAAAACCAAAAAAATACGTTACAAAATGTACCACAGCTTGAACTGATAAGAGGCGTTAAGATCTACGCATTGATTGTGTTTCTCTAAAATAAAAGGATGGAGATAATTATTAATGCATATAAAATGAATAATTGTTTGCTCCATTTTATAGTGCGTAATATAATTTGACGATAAGCAGCATTTGCCAATGCAATTATCATTCGGCATAGATATAAAATTTAGGAACGGTTGCTTTGTGTTAAAAAATAACAGATAACAAAAACGCCTTGCTGTCCTCTAGTATTGCTAATACCCACGACCGACAGTAGTCTAGTAAATTTTGCCATCGTGCTAAAAACAGCAAAAGATTTATTTATTTTTAGAAAAGATTTGATGAGTTCTAGATAAATTCTAAAAAAATATAATAAAATCGTGATTCGATTTCCAGAATCGTAACTAAACCCAACATTTTTTTGTTTGCAAGTACATTCCAACATGATCTCAAATATCTGGATAATATTCAATTTATTATTTGTTATCATTACGTGTAATAAAATAGTGTTGATATCAAAAGTAAAGATGATTCACGTAGCTATGCTACTATTGTGGTTTTGTCAGTTTGTTAGTTTAGTTTTAAATTTTCAATCGTTGAATACACATTTATTAAAATTTAAAAAATACAGTGTATATATATACAAAATATATATAACACTGTGCAAATGAGACTATTTACTACATTATACTACAATTTAAAGTTTACCTGCATTCAAAGACATTCAAAAATGTAGCGCCAATAATACTTAATAATAGGTTACTGTTTATTCTTCAACGTAAACTAAACTGTAAACTAAATGTAAACTAAATAATAAATACGAAACAAATAACTTATGAATGAGAGCATCTCTTTAAGATTACCAATCTTAAATAAAGATAAAAAAATATTAAATGCATTATTGACTTTTGTTACATACATACATACTACAGTTTCTTGGTTTTTGAAATATTATCTCATAAGAAACAATTCATCATTAATTATTGTTACCTTTTTCGATCTGCTGAATTTATATTCTAAATAAAATTTATAATTTGAAAACGAAGCAGTCGCACCATGTTCACATAATCTGAGCGATAAAAACCCACATTTTTCGTTTGAAATACTATAATTATATTTAATTTGATATAATAAATCTTTGAAACATTTATTTATATAGCTATGCCCAACTAACGTCATTAGTACATAGACGTGAATCAAACAATCAACTAGCAATTAAACAAAGATTCTGATTACAAATAAAACCCGTTTCCCGCTATGTCGGTGCGAGTGAGTGCAAGCGTACTGAAGGCCCAAAGTCCGTCTAATACTAAAATGAGTCAGTGTTTACTAACAATGACCCCGATCACTCGGAACCGTAATAATACTAATGCATAGTTGTATTTGGTACAAACAATGGCAATTAAGTACCGATTTGCTAATTGTACTAATAATTTTGTAATATAGTGAATTAATTTCGTATAGTGGTACTATTTACTATTTACCTACCTTTACCTAAGTGTAAATTACGGAATAGTTATCAATGCTGCTTTATTTTTATCTCACAAACTGAGGTTTTGTTTTCTGATTTCGAATGCCTGACGTCTTTGCTTTCAATACGCTTTTATTAGCTAGGCATGTATTTATGTAGCGGAATCTTTAAATGTGATTTTCACCTTCCTAAAACCCTTGGATTGAATTAAAACTTCGCACACTTATCAAGGACCGATGACAATACTTTAATAAAATTGTGCGATTAAAAAGAATAAAAATCATTTTACCATTTAAAAAAAAAAACGGTGCGTTCTTTTTAAAATATTTTATAATGACTTTACTTTTACTAAAATCTATCAATAAAATATTTACAATAATTGGCATGTAGCAACCCATGCATTTTTAGGATAAAATGAGTTTTTTCTTATTCACTCTATTCTGTTTGATCTTATAGAAAATTATATTCCACTTTTTAGTTCTCAGCTCAGTGCAAAGGCGTATTTTTTTGTTTATTTTTTAAACTATTATTTTTATGTTGCTTTAGATGAGTAAACGTGCTCACGATCCACCTTACGTTCACTGGTTCCCGAAGACATAAGAAATCACAAAATGAATGCCACCGCCTACTCTGAGACATGGAAGGAATAAATTCTGAAATGAACTGGAATGGAATGAACTCCCCTCCACGGTCTTTCCCGACCACTAGGACATTTTAATGATCAAACGAGATTTGCGGAGTTTACTCGGCAGTAGGCAGCGACTTGGCTATGCCCCTGGCATTACTGATGTCCATAGGCAACAGTACCTACTTACCATCAAGTGGGCTGTATACTCATCTGCCCACAAAAGTAAAAAATAAAAGGTATGAGGTTGCGGTCTCAATTACATTATAATACGGATATTCCACCCGTCAGACCGGAACATACGAATCTGACAGTGAACCAAGTAGGACAGTTCGGGAAATTCAATACGTATCAACACCAACCAATATCCAAGAAAGTTCTTAATATAGTTTTTTTTTTCTATTGCCCTTGTAGGCAGACGAGATTACGGCCTCCTGATGGTGAGTGGTTACCGTCGCCCATGGACTTCAGCAATGCAGCAGGAGCAAAGCCAAGCCGCTGCCTACCGCTTAATACTCTCTACAAGCCTCGTTTGAAGAAGGACATGTCATAGCGCTCGGGAAACACCGTGGGGGGGAGCTCATTCCATAGCCGGATGGTACGTGGCAAAAAAGACCTCTAGAAAGGCACTGTCGATGAACGTAGCGGTTCCAGATAATATGGATGAACTCTGCTCCGATGGCGGGAGGTGCGATGATAAAAAGGAGATGATGGGATCATCTCAAACAATTCCTCAGAGCACTCCCCATAGATGTTTAAATTTTATCAATGTTATTCTTTCATCGTGGTAGTCCCTGTTGAATATGCTTTAAATACACTTGAAAAGCAGGTCCTTGCAGAATTTGAGCCTCAACATGTTCGCAACACGCGATTCGTGTCCTCCAAAGCCTTTGAAATCATGTTTTACATTTATATCTATCCGGGTAGGCCTGAACAATTAGGCCAATTCTGATTTCCATTAAAATCAAAAAGAAATAAAATATTTAGAATACATAGTTCTTTAAATAAATAAAAAACGACCATAATGAAATGTAAAAAAAAAATCGGGTGATTATAACTATGTATTATTTTTATTTCACGAAACCAGTTGGACCAGTTACAATAATAATATACTCGTGTTTTAAATTGCGGACATACATTAATTATGTACAAGTGATTTCACGTTAGAGATTCGCAAAAACTAGTTTCCAAAAAAGTATGTATTATTATTATTAAAGTGAAACTTCTTTAGGCGCGTTGAGAGTAAAATTTAACTCGCGACAGATTCGTTACGTCTAGAGAGAAAATATACCATTTCGGACGAGCGAGAGTAAGAAAATAGATAGAGCGTCTCGCGAACCACTCGACTTCAGAGAGGGAGAAAGCGAGCTAGGTCGTTTCTCTTATACAAATTCTATTCCTGACATTTTCGTATGAAACAAAAGTATAGTTTCAATTTGTTTTATTTACTAACTCTATTCAACATAATATATTTGTTTATTTAATTTCATCTCCATAAAAATGCCTATGCTACGTTCTAAACTTAACCGCATGAATACTACGCGACAAAACATTTTTCTCCAAGGATGTATTGCTAAATTCTGCGGGTTAAACTTTTGTTATGATGTTATACAATGATGTATTTTCGATTGTAAAAAGTCCGGTAAAAAGCGGTCAGCAATAATATAAAAACCTGTGTCAGTGTTGGAATGGAAACGTGTTCATCACACGAATGTTTACCCCATGTGGACATGGAATCTAAGAACCTCGGCCTAACAGTCAAGGGGCTAACTACTTCGCCGCCAAATCACTCATTAATATTTACCTAATTAAGAATTCATAGCACCCCTTAAATACAGTGTAAGAAAGCTAAATATAAAACTTCGATTCCCTTTTCACGAATTCATTTCTTTTACATCTCCTTAACTGAACGCTTCACGAAATATTTATTTATTCACAAAAAAATCTCGGTAATATAAAATTAAATATAGATAGATCGTCAAACTAGAAATCATTATCATATCAAGTTTTCGTTTTGTGATTCAGGTTTCATAACATGAGTTCTCATTTACAGAGAACAACTAAAAAATAAGAAATTTAAAACATTTTGAAGAATCTAGAGTTAAACGGGTAAATGCCCCAAGAATGTGTTTCCTACCTATTCGCTGGTAGCCTAAGGTAACTGGCATTCCAGATACGCGCGGACTGGTGGATAGCTCACGGGCTCAACCTGAGAGAATTTGTGAGCACTAGTACTAGCAAGAAAGAGCATTGCTTCAGAGAATCTACCACCGGATCATATTCGGGACCCACTGAGAAGATATGGCGAGAAACTCAGTCATATGGGTCACCCGGGTGACTCGAAAGAGAGAGTTTGCCGCAAAACACATAAGAAACAAGAACAGACAATCAGGTTCCGAAAACAAAATCAATTTCATCGGAATAAAGGAGCCCTAAACCGTAGCAGTCCAACCATATTACTGTCGAGAAGATCGTATGCTATGTTTTCAGTTATAATTTATCTAACAATTGCATTCTCACCGTATACAAAGGCTAACTCATTTTTTATGCTGCCCCGCTCTTTAAACCGAAACACGTCACTGCTTCACCGTAGAAATAAGCAGGATAAGTGATACCAAACCGTACACGCCCACAAGATTCTACACCACCACCAATTAAATGCCCTACGACCAGTAAAGATTCAAGTAAATTTTAAGCAAATACTCATTCTGCAAACATATCAGCGTGCTTAGTGCGACTTTTTTAACGTTCTCGATCGCGTAAAAGTTAACTCAAATTTCTATGCAGTTGGAACAACGCCCCTAGCGGCAAACGTAGGCAATCGTACTCGTATCGTAATCATCATCATTCTCCTGCCCTTCTCCCAGTCACCTGGGGTCGGCGCAACATGTTTTCTCCTTCCGTACTCCTCTATCATATACCATTTTTTCGCTCACTCCCCTCTTACACATATCGTCTTTCATGCAATCCATCCATTTATTCTTAGGTCTACCTCTTCCTCTATATCCTTCCACATTCATAGTTAGCACTCTCTTACCAACCTCATTTTCATTTCATCTCATGACATGTCCATACCATCCCAAACGCGCACTTCTCAGCTTCTCTGTCACAGGTGCCACTTTCAGACTTCCTCTAACATATTCGTATCGTAATCATAATCGCAAAAAAAAACGCACTACGCACACTGAACTGTTTCGTTTCGCCAAATCGAAAATAGTCTCAGTAAATTGAGAGAATAAATTCTTAAGCTATGTAAATGAATAGCAAAATTACTTAACCCCTGGTACAGTAAACAGGACATTACATTTTTGCATTTCAGAAAAACTAACAGAGAATTAATAAATTTCGAATTACTCAACTCAAATTCTGTTTTAAATAATACTTTACGTGTTGATAATTTGTAAGGAAAACATTAATTATACTCATACCAATATACATACTTCATTTATTAGTACTAATGAAGGTTGATTGCAGAACCGCAGCGATCTGCAATAATGATGAACTAGTTGCTTGGACAGGCCCGTTTTATCTTCGCCGGCACGCTGGCTATTATTTGGAGCGTAAGGAAGTTCACAATCAATGGATATTCCACAACGACAAAATTGGTTACGAGATCTTTGATGTTTTTTTATGGCACTACACAAGAAACCGGGCCCGCGGTTGGTCTCATGTGTATCGCAATATATGGACAAAAAAACCTTAATGCCAAGAGCAATTTTGAAAAACGCGATCGACTCATCAATTGTATTGTATATAAACTTGACATCCCAGCTGTTCCGTAGTAAAATTAGTTTAGACGTATTCCCTTGTAAAATGCGCCCAAATAACTACTAATTACGGAAATTGAATTTTTTTCCGGTTTTAATTTTTATTACACATTTTATTATTTCTTCATCACGCAAGCTAATCGTGAACTCGTGCCAGATATGTATTTCCTTAGAAAAATCGGTACCTACCGCAAGATTTGAACTTTTGAATGGTAAAGCCCGACTATGACAAGCAATTTTTTACAAATCCTATTTAATTTTAATCTAAAAATTCCTTGTCTTTGAACTTAATTAAAGTCTTTTTCTTCCTACCTAAGCTGATAGTCTTCAGAGGCTATGTCAGCGTAACCGGGCGAGTAGACGAGCTCACGGGGCTCAAACCGGAAGTGTTGCTAACACTGGCCCTAGTAAGAGCAGTGCTTCGCAGAATCTACCACCGGATCGGAAACGCGTCCCACTGAGAAGACCCGGCGAGAAACTCAGTGGGCAATTAAAGACAACCGTCAAGTTGTCTATGTCTAAATTCTCCGCTCAAAAACGCAAATAACAGTAAATCAAGTGAGGCACCGAGGACCGAGAGGCCCGGTAGTGGTGGGGTCGATGACCGGCATATTCAAAGTCACTTTACCCACCAGTCTTTATAATTGGAGGTTCTTTTTTTTTATTGCTTAGATGGGTGGACGAGCTCACGGCCCACCTGGTCTTGAGTCGTTACCGGAGCCCATAGATATCTACAACGTAAATACCGCCACCCACCTTGGGACATGAGTTCTAAGGTCTCACTTGTAACAGTGCAATGGCTGCCCCGCCCTTCAAACCGAAACGCATTACTGCTTCACGGCAGAAATAGGCAGGATGGTAGTATCTATCTACCTGTGCGGACTCACAACGGACGGAGAGAGAGAGAGAGAGTATTCTTTATTGTACACCAAAACAAATAAACAGTGCGATACATTAAACAAAAAAAAGTACAATGGCGGTCTTATCGCTAAGAGCGATCTCTTCCAGACAACCATCAGGTGGACAAGAATCATTTGGAAACGAACTACGCGCGGTGTACCAATCCAGTGAAATACATATGCATATATGTACACATACATATACACATACATACATACATTCGTAAATATACATACAATTAATACACAATGTATTACAATATAATAACAATTATAAAAAAAAAAATGTTGCTTCTTTACACATAAATAAGAATAAGCAATTTACATATAAAAGATACTTAAAATACCTTTGAAACATATACAATTGAAGTAGATACCAATTTCAGAAATCTACCTTATCACATATTAAACTGGTTGACTAATATTTAAAAAAACGGACCTTGTTGAGCAACAACATTTTTAATCAGCTCGACTCTTACGGGATGTGTACCGCCCCCAACGCGTAAACGGAAGTCCCACGGCTAAATCACGTAGAAAAATAAAAAAAGTTTTGCCGATATTAGAAATCGATTAATTGGTAACATAAAAGTATAAAATTTAAATACGAACAAAACCAATTTATATATTTTCCGTCTCGTGCTGCATTTGCTGTCTGCGGTCTGTTATTGAGTTCTGAATCACACTACAACGTGTTTTAAATCGAACACATTTTAATTTAGCGATTTCCTTATACGTACAAAGCAATTTTGGTATTAACTTTTGACTTTGTACATTGACCCTTCAAACCAAAATGCATTAATGTTTCCAAGCAGAAATAGGATGGTGGTCCTACCACCAGTGGAAATACTGCATTACTACAATGTGTTTTGTGGCATTATTTTTTTCTACCATCCGTTTGAAATGAACTCCTCTGCACTGTATTCCTCGAGCGCTATGCCATGTTCTATCTTTTATTTGTCTATTGCTTATGCACGCTTTTCTGCAATGGCTAAACGAAATATTGTTCCAAGTTAAACCAGTCATCAATTTTGATTTTGATTTTGCTTCATGTTTGAAATAACATTTTGTTGCACGAGTATACATTGTTTTCATTGTCTTTCAAATCTGAAAACGAATGTGACATAGTCGCGAACGCGCGTCAGTATAACGATAAATTAAATTCTGCTAAGCACGAAATATTCCTTGCACCTGCAAAATAATTTATAATCTCCATAGATATTAATAACTATAATGATATACATTGTGATTACTTATTAATAAAACAAATACACACCTGTGTTACATCAACCAACTGTTCGATAAAGAATATTATTAAGATATATATATATTTAAAATAAAATATTAATTAATAGACTACGAGGATGGCTTCTAAACTATAGTAATAAAAAACCCATAAAATCTTCTTGCTTTGCTTGTCTTGAACCGGTCTGACAGATTGAACATACTCAAGATACCTATGTAATTAGTTTCATGTACTATCAATGGCTTGACGACAAGTTCGTCTGAAAAAAAGTTGATTAATGTAAAATTATTGTGAAAATAACGACGAAGGGAAGAGTTTCCATCGAGTTAGTGTAATTGCTCGGTAGACCGACGCCGCGACGCGACGGTCCCAATGTTGTTGTAGAAAATATCGTAAGCGAGATTCAGGCATCTGTCAAATATATTATATTCTATGATGGCAACCCGCGACAAATTTAAAGGCTAAAATTCATTTTAAGGTCAAAGTCAAATTTCTGTGCAAAAAAGTATAAATAATTTTTTTATCAATCTTACTTAGCTAATTGGAGTCTCTATAAAAATATATAAATAAACATTTTTCGATGCACTTTCGTTTATAAAGAATCTTATTAAGCAATTGCCACTGAACAAAAACCATCATCGCAAAAAATAAAAATAAAATAATCAGAAATAAACTGACTTTAATAACCTTTGATCACGTCACCATATCGCGACTGTCGATCATATTATTATTATGATCGAACTCACAATTTTACTGGAATCGATACAGTCGACCTAATGGTTGAATAATATAGGGCTTGGCTTACTTTTACAATTATTTTCACAGAGTGGTTTGACTAGATAAACCTAGAATTACTAGAATAAAAGAACTAAAACCAAATTAATGATTGAAAAATTATGATATGATTTGAAAAATTATATTTGATGAAAAATTAAATTAATGATTACGAAATTCCTTATCTGCTATTAAAGTATCAATGAACTTTATCTAATTTTACGAACCAATTTTTTTTTATTATATCTTCTATCAGTATCAATTCAGCATTGGCATTTTAGTGATTTAAAACGTTTTGTTACTATGGATAGACAACTCATAACTCGTTTGGTATCAAACTGTTAACATAATTCGTAGACAACATAACGTGAATCCGTAAACATCACATTTTCACAAATGAGTCCATTTTTTTCTCACCACTTCCTTTAATGCAGTGGCTCCCAAACTTATTTTGTCTACTGCCCACTTTAAGAATAAATTCTTTTTTAGCGCCCCCAATTTTCTCTACATACTTAAAAGCATTATAGCAAGAGCTCAGTCGTGTCTAAGAGTTCTTTGTAGATGAAATTAAAAATCGCTTCCCAAGCCTCTACGCAACGCCCCCATTTTTTTCTGGGTCTCTTACCGCCCCCCATTAGGCCTGCAGCGCCCACAAAGGGGCGTTATCGCCCACTTTGGGAAAGACTGCTTTAATGCTACCATTCAAATCCAAACTCAACGACCTTGTAGAGAACAAACAAACGATCGAACTAATGGGAAAACTATTAAATTACTAAGAGAAAACAATAAAATCGTTCTGAAATAAAAGACAAATAAATAGTAGAAAAAATAACTGCTACCGTTAACACCACTTTTAAATATATTTTTTACATAATATCATGCAAACGAACAAAAATCACTGATGACGTGAATTACACTCTCGAAAGATTAACAGTCAGATTTTTTTGCGTTGTATTGCAGATTCACAAAATAGACAAACTTTATTTTTAGTTTGTTTTTTTTATTGCTTAGGCGGACGAGCTCACGGCCCAACTGTTTTGTTAAGTGGTTACCGGAGCCCATAGACATCCAACATAAATGCCGCCATCCACCTTGAGATATGAGTTCTAAGGTCTCAGTATAGTTACAACGGCTGCTTCACCTTTCAACGGGTACCTACCCGTGAGGACTCACAAGAGGCCCTACCACCAGTAATTACGCAAATTATAATTTTGCGGGTTTGGTTTTTATTACACGATGTTATTCCTTCACAATGGAAGTCAATCGTGAACATTAGTTAAGTACGCGTTTCATTAGAAAAATTGGTACCTGCCGGCGGGATTCGAACACGGGATTCGGACGTCTTATCCTTTAGGCCACGACGACTTGTAGTAACATAGTTTTTCTTTTTAGTTTAAGAAAGTAGATAATTCCTGAGTCGGTTTAAGTAATAAATAATAAATAAATAAATATTTACTAACAACCACGCCACGTTAACTGGTCCCGTGATAAGTTCGTAAAGAAATTGTGTTACAGGTACCAGATAACGGAAATAAATGTAAGATTTTTATTATACACATACATATATTTAATATACATCCATTATCCTGGAGAAGACATTTATATTTATCATACAAATATCTTCCCTTGGCGGGATTCGAACCCGCGACCCCCTTATGTAGTGACCATGTCACTTACCACTACACCAGACGCCCGTTAATATACGGCCGTAATAAACGATTAATAAATAAACAAAACGCGTTTGACGGTCAGTGCTCTCGTTAACGAATCTAGAAATCTAAAAATATTTAGTGCAATTATTTTGTAAACTTTTTGAAGTGAAAACTTCTTTAGAATCGTTATGATTTCAAACCGGATGCAACGGAAAAAACGACAGGTAAGAGACACAAATACAAAAATGTGTAGAATGAAGCCAGCAAAGAATGAGACAGAAATATACATACTATTTAATACAGCGCCATCTGTGAGATTTTTTAATACTAACGTGTGTATGAAAGCTCTTGTAGTGAATTTTAATTTAGGATTATACGTGAAATTAAAATATCAATTCACAGAGGGCGCTACCTTACAATTATTTACTAATGACAAAATTTTACATATACTTAAGACGTTTAGGATAATTGTATTTGAATTTTGGAAGGTTTCACTTCTACCACGTGTGAATTGCACACATTTTGTTTTTTAGTTTAAAAAAATTTTCCTTACATTTCTTCAGGAAGCCCACAAGTGGGAGCATATACGAAAACGGTCGTATACGAAACGAGAGAATGTTTCGGCGGAAATCCTGCTACATATTTCAAGATGATAAACTTATTGAAACGCTCACTATTAAGGAATCACTTACGATAGCAGCGGAACTGAAACTTGGAAATCATATCAGTGCGAGTCAAAAACGACAACGCGTATGTATCTATTATTTAGCATTAAATCGAAAACTTAATACAAACAAGTCAATAAAAATTCGTCATATAACATTCGAATTTCTTTAATCGTGTATTTTTCCTCAGGTAGAACAAATAATAATGTCTCTTGGGCTGTACGCAGTGGAGAATACTAAAGCCGGGAACCTATCAGGTGGACAAAAAAAAAGACTAACAATAGGTCTGGAACTAGTCAGCGATCCGCCCGTTATGTTCCTCGATGAACCAACAAGGTAAACTAAATTCAAACTATTAATAAATATAATGACAGTAATAACACGGGTCAACACCAAATTTGACTTTGATTGCAAAGCATAAAATTTCGATATTTTAGATCGTAATTAGACGAAAAAAATATATATGGCATGAAAAAGTTTGCTTTTGAACTTTAATAAATTTACCACATATGAAACAAAATGCATCAGCATCGTATTTACACTTTCGTGACATTTTAAGTTTTTCTGGGCTTGTACAAAACACCTGATCGTTGTTTATGACTAGAGTGCCATTTAGAGGCACTGTGTAAACGTAAACACCCCACTCTCATAGCGCGGTTTTTTTTAAAGTATTAAAATTAATTAAAAGTTATAAAAAAATTGAAAAATGAGTATTATTACTATAACTATCACAAAAGCAAACTTAATACCAAAATAACGTATTTTATTTTCGTTTTTGTTAATAATTAACCGGAAAAACCTAATATAAACATTAGAACAAAGAACGAATTTTTTTTGTATAGTTGTGCAATGGACATTTTTTCTTTAAATTAACAATACGACTTAACAAACACTTCATTTTTTTGTGTTCATATAAACATTTCTAGACCACATTCAAAAGATTGTGTCTACTATGCTAAAGATTTGAAAAATCATTATTAAAATTCTAAGAAATTTCTACAAACTATTATATAATTCAATAAAACGTATATTTCAAATACGTCCAGCTAATTTTCATTTTATTTATTTATATTTTTAATGCAATTATGACATTATTTCTGTTTCAGTGGACTAGATATTTCGGTAGCAAAAAAATTAGTCAATTTACTTCACCTGTTAGCACGGCAAGGACGAACGATGGTGATAACTATGCACCAACCTTCACTCAGTCTACTTCAAATGGTGGACAGGCTATACGCAGTCGTTGCAGGAAAGTGTGCTTATATGGGCTCCGTGCCTCTGCTACTGCCATATTTAAACCAATTGAACCTACCAGACTTAAGGTGCTTGTCATATCATGACCCTGTTGAATATTGTAAGTGATTTTCATTAAATTTTGGCGGTATTTTTTTAACAATAATTTAAAAATAAGAAAGTGTAATAAAAAAATGCTGGGAAGTAAATCGATTAGATAGACTATTTATTGTCTAGCACTGATTTTACAAAAAGGCTACTAACTTAACTGACAACCCACCAGGTTTTCATTTCCATTATTTGAGACCAACACCAAATTTATTTAATTCTTAATAGTTTTGTTGGATTTTACAAAATGCCAAAACATAAATGAAGAAATCAAAATAAAATATTTTCATAAGTTTAAATATTAATGTCAACACTGTAAGCTCGACACAAAGTTGATAATACAATTACAACTAATATTATTATACAATTACAATACAAGAAATATTTATTACAGTAATAGAAATCAGTGGGACCTATGAAGAAAAATTAGTAGAAAAGTCTAAAAATGGAAGTAACAATTGTTGGGTTACTGAAGCGACTGATAGTCCAATTCTAGGTAAGAACTATCAAGAATCACCGAACCGTTATCCGTAATGGATCAGGCGATACAGCTCCCGTTGTCAGAGTATGAAGGTAATAACAAAAAATGCCAGCTCTGACCCAGCAGGTATTCCGTGGCACACAGGTGACGCAACCTTGGTAGGCTGTGGATAGCCAGCTGACTAAGAGACCCAGTGGTTATCGTAGGGTGGTGAGAAGTATTGACTGCGGTATCCTCTCTTACCTGCCTCGAGCAGGGATCAGACGTTCGGGCAGGAGTGCCGGGAAGCCGTTTCGTAGGTGACCTCCACCATATTAGAAGTTCCATATAACCCGCGCGTCCCGACCAGCTTCAGTTGAGGTCTGTCTCATCCAAGGTGTAGAAGCGGACAATTCATAGATAATAATACACTTAATATTTGAGACAGTTTTATTTCGCTCGACACCAACGTACCTCGCTTACCGCATAGAACGCTTAAGCGGAACATGTGCAATTTATTTATAACAATATTTATATTTTTTATATCTACTTATTTTTCATTTTATTCAAACAAAACTAAGGGCAAACAAAATTATTTATTCGCAATTAATATCTGAATAACTTATTTATGTATAAACAAGAAGTTAAGAACTTTTTTCCAAAGATATTCCTTGACTAGAATGTGTGAATTACGATGAGATAAAATTACGTTACTAAATATTATATATGAGTAAACATACGTTGATGTTTTAACTTGAAAAATCAAGGGAATCAAAGGACAATACAAAATATCTCTTATTGACATTTTGGTTATCGACAAGAAAAAAAAGTCAGAAAGAAATTCAAGCTAAGTTTATTTTTTTCAGAAAGACCGAAACTACTTAGAATTACTTCAACAAATGAGGAAATTAGTTTAACACTATTAACAGCTCCCAAAGAGAATTCGACAAATAAAATTATTTTGGCTCTGAAAAGCACATACTCTACCTCGTTTTGGAAACAATTCATCACATTGACAAGAAGATCTGTATTAGTGAGTTATCATGCTATATATTGAATAAATTCCTTTCCCACTATATAATATGAAAGGCTAGATGAAAAGGCTGATGCTAAAAACTAAAGCGATGGTAAAATCGTCATCACTTCTTCACACAAAAATGATTATCCAAGAAAACCATACTACACCAATTTTTGTCAACTCATATTAAAAATATATGAGAAGGAAAATGAAAAAATGAAAAATGTTAAAAAAGTTTACGACAAACTATAGCCGTTAAGTTCCATTTCTCCACAAAAAAATAAAGATTCCTAGTTGAACTTCTCTAGCCTGATTTCATTGTAAGTTTAACACTGATACTGAAAACCTACCAAATAACGAAGTATATTGCCCTTTCTCTTTTGCTACGATCATTGTTAATCTCAATATAAATTTTTTAAAAGGAATTAGTTACTTAAACAACTATATTCTTTCAAAAATTCATTCCAAACTAG
This sequence comes from Bombyx mandarina, assembly GCF_003987935.1. The sequence goes on from NW_021011643.1 coordinate 496,190, forward strand.
CGAAAAGGTTTCATCTTAAAATCCCAAAAAACTATTAAAATTATTTACTGTCTAATATTTTCAGAGTACGTGGCGAGAACCTTCATTTACGTTAACATTCATAAGCATTCACGGATTCATGGCATTGTTTATTGGCATCCTATTCAAGAATGTTGGCGAAGACGTCGAAAAAGTCAGAGATAATTACAACTTTCTGTACTTCAGTCTGATGTTCCTTATGTTCAACGCATTTAGTGCCGTCTCAATCAGATGTAAGTACATAAATGTTGCTATACAAACAACCCAACGGATCTATTTTGATACTATTCTATTACTGAATATTTACAATGAGGTAAAGAAAATAAAATTAAAATCTGATTGAACAATAATTGATTTCCTCAGCAGGTCAAAAGAACCCGCAAAGATTCCAACCCAGTCAAAGGAAATATTGAAAGAATCAATGCATGTTAGATTCTTTGTATTTTAGATATTTGGGATATAGGCTGTCAGACGATTATTGTATTGTTTGTATAGGATTTCGGAACTCACAACACCAAATAAACTATCATAAGCTATGTCCATTTGATATGAAGAAGCTCTTTTATTACTACATCTGGAGCCCCGACGTAGATGACGACGAAATCTCAATTGCATTGCAAATACATAACCGCTGTCCAAACAAGTACAAAAAGGCTCAGGCCTGCTAATCTGGGACCTGGTCTTTAAACTGGAACATTATTGCTTCGTAGTAGAAATACACAAAATCGCTGTGACCATTAAGGCTCGCAATACGCGCTACTACCAATAAATAGGTACCAATTATGCTAGTGTAATACTAAGAACGCTGCTACGCGATCTCTAGTGTATCGCTTTTTACGATAAGGTTGAAAAGAAATGGAACAGTAATCTATAAATAAAAATAAAATTGGACTGTCTGTTTTTACTATTAAAATAACCGCTTTTTACTATAATACATGCATATGGTGCATATACAAGGTGGGTGGCGCATTTACGTTGTAGATGTCTATGGGCTCCAGTAACCACTTAACACCAGGTGGGCTGTGAGCTCGTCCACACATCTAAGCAATAAAAAATAAAAAAAATGAATATACTTAAGTATATACACAAAAATAACATTTTTTACAATTTTTGTCTGTCTGTTTGTTCCGGCTAATCTCTGGAACGGCTGGAACGATTTTGACGAGACTTTTACTATCAGGTAGCTGATGATATAAGGAGTAACTTAGACTACTTTATTTAGACTAACTTCGCCCCGCGGCGTCACCAGCGGTACGACAATAACCACGGGTAACATGGCGGGGCTCAACTATCAATAATAAAATTTAATGTTTCCGAAGCGAAGCGAGGTCGGGTTGCCAGTAAATAATAAATTTAGCAATGCTATTCTAGACACAACTCAGTCAATTTTCGATCTGTTTATTTTTTCTTTTAAGAATCCTTTTCAAGTAACTAAAATCTAGTTCTCGATAAATAATTATTATTTTAAATTTGGAACCATTTTTTTTAATACTCCTAACTTTTTTCAGTTCCGGAACAAATCCCCGTTACCCGAAGAGAACATTTCAACCGTTGGTATACTACAGGCGCTTTCTACGCGTCAACTTTACTCTCTACGCTACCTATACAGACCGTGTGCACCCTTCTATACTCGATTCTCGTATATTGGATGACAGGACAATCACCGAATTTAATTCGATTTACAATATTCATTTTCACTTTGCTGTTAGTCTCATACGTATCACTATGTATGGGTCTCCTTAATGGATCAATATTTAACGTAAAGGTTTGTCAATGTATTTTTTATTTTATTTGTATCATTAAGTGCGTAGAATGAGTATTTAGGATATTTTATATGTTTTATTTTAACTTGCAACGTTTGTTTGTTGCATATAAACATGTTTGATTCGGTCAAAGCCCGCAAACAAAATTTAATTATTTTTTTTATTTTTTTTATTGCCTTGATTTGTGGACGAGCTCACAGCCCATCTGGTGTTACGTGGTTACTGGAACCCATAGACATCTACAACGTAAATACGCCACACACCTTGAGATATGAGTTATAAGATCTCAGTATAGTTACAGCGGCTGCCCCACCCTTCAAACCGAAACGCATTTCTGCTTCACAGCAGAAATAGGCGGGGCGGTGGTACCTACCCGTGCGGACTCACAAGAGGTCCTACCGCCAGTAAAAATTTTACCATTTTATCTATTTCTAGAGTTGAATTTCAATATGTTCAGTTTCGATGAGATCGCATTTGTTTTTCGGTAAGCATAATCGGAATCGATGTTCAAAATTGGCTTATTAATAACAATTTATTGTGACGAAACAATGAGCTAATAAATAAGTCAAATGAAATACACATACCAATTTCAGTGCTTTCCGTTGTTATATTGGTTTGATATTGTATTCAATTAAACTTCATTAATCGAACTTCAAAACTTCATACAGAGAGACTCTCAATTTGGACCGTATATCTTTATTTTTATTTGGTTAACAAATTAAAAGAAAATTTCTAATCGCGGGGTCGCATTCTTTTTAAATTTTATACAACCAGCGTAAACCACTACTAGTTTTAATCACAATGTCTGTCATATATTATTTTATATATCGCGGGTTGATGCGACATTTCGCTTCATACGCGACATTTATCTTTATAATTAGAAGTCCGTTTTATTTGGTATGACCATCAATAATTCGATGTTTTAATTGAACTTCAATTATGCTTACCCCATTCAATTAGCTGAAGAAGTATTTTCGTTATGATATTTTTTTTCCAAATTTTAAACTTTAAATAGCTATGCTGTAAAATTCAAAAAAATTCGCTTAAACCGAATATCGGCTAACTCGGTTAACTCGAAATAGCCTTTCACCCCTCGGTTTTTTTTTTACATGTAATATGTAAAAAAATATAGAGTACCTAAAAAAAATCGACGTAAGAAATTTCATTGCTTTGGCACATTCCTTATCAAAAGTTAGCCCACTGAGTTTCTCGCCGGAACTTCTCAGTGGGTCGTGTTTCCGATCCGGTGGTAGATTCTGCGAAGCACGGCTCTTGCTAGGATTCGTGTTAGCAACGTCATCAGGTTTGAGCTCCGTGAGTTCACCTACCAGTTAAGGCTACGCTGATATAGCCTCTCAAGGCTCTCAGCTTAGGTAGGAAAAAAATAAAAATAAAAGCTAAAAAAAAATCAAAAGTGTCCTCCGTCCAGTGTCTTCACGAGAGATTTCTTCATCGACATCAATCAAAACTCCGACACTAAAAATATAATTTCTCTTTCATTTCAGAATGGAGTTATATTTGGTCCGCTAATGATTATGCCGTTCACTATATTCTCCGGGTTCTTCTTGCGTTACCGCGATGCGCCGTATTTCTTCCGCTGGATGTTTCAAATATCATTCTTGAAACACGGACTCGTTGGACTCGTGCTCTCCGTCTTCGGTATGGGCCGGTCTAACTTCAGCTGCCCAAAAATATTCTGTTACTACACTTACCCTACGCAGTTATTAATAGACAACCACATGGACAAAGAAGAATTTACATTAGCGATTGGAGCACTTTTCGCTATAAGTTTCGCATTGATTGCGACTTCTTTCGTGATCCTCAAAATTAGACTGAAGAGTAAATGGTGATGTGATAAATGAACAAATTAATTAAGTTTTAGCAAAAATGCTTTACAGGGTAAAGTTTTTTTTTAAAGGACGTTTTTGTAAGTCAACTGAATAACGCCAGTTAATAAAGATACTCAATAGTACTATTGTATACCAAATAATGTTACAAGATCTTATTTTTCATCACATATTTAGGTTTATATAATAATAAAACATCATCAATATCACTCAGATTATAGATTACTGATATATTTTGATAATTATAATGAAAATTGAGGATTACTCCCGTCCGCGCGTAGGAGGAATAGCACCTGGACTACCAACGAATAGGAAGAGAGAAAAAAAAGAAGATTACTTCAATTTTTGTTTTGATATTGAAACCGCTACGTATGGATAATTAGTAGCAGTGTTTATACATACTTAGCGTATTTTATATTAATTTGTCTTTACAGCAGATTTGACATAGTTTGGTGAATCATTCTGGATTTTTAAGTCATATCGTATCATATAAATTCATTACTACATTAGTCAAGTGCCGTAAGAGTTTAAAAATTAAAACATTTGAACTCCGATAGATTTTTGTAAATGATAATAGAATTATTGCAGAAGATGAAAATTACATTTGTTGGTTATTCATTGACTTTTTGTTTTAGATAGTTGGCTGTTTGTTTTTGACATAGAGTATAAGTGTGGTAAATGAATTGTAATATAATTATTATGTTTAGATAAATTTTTAGAGAGATATTTGCGGGTCAGGGTTTATAGAAATGTCGCTGGAGCTTCGTTAAACTTTACTTATTTTATTATAGTATAATAAACTACAAACCCAAAGCATTACAGCAAAATTGATCTATAACTACTTTGAATCAAATTCGAAAAATAAAGATGTTGTCGTGGCCTGGAGGTTAAGGCGCCCGGCGCATTCGTATCGATCGTCTGGTGGTGACGGTGTTCGTATCTCGCAAGCAGTTAGAAAAATTTCAAATGAAATAAATACTTGACATATATATTGTTTTATAGCTTAGACGGGTGGACGGAGCGCGAACTCCGCGTTGTAATACGCGGAATCCCTAAAGAGTTAGATGTAGAGCTCGTAAAAGCCGACCTGTTAGAACAAGGCCTACCAGTGAATTCTGTGCACCGTATGCACACCGGTCGCGGTAGGGAGCCATATAATATGGTTCTAGTCGCTCTCCAGCCTACCCCCGAGGGTAAGAAAATCTTTAACACACAGACCGTCTGTAGGCTCTCTGGTATCGCTGTCGAAGCCCCCCATAAAAAAGGCACTCCTAGCCAGTGCCATAACTGTCAATTGTACGGGCACTCTTCCCGTAACTGTCACGCGCGCCCCCGATGTGTTAAGTGTTTGGGCGATCACGCCACGGCCCTCTGCGNGGGTCGCGATTCCGATCCGGTAGTAGATTCATTCGCGAAACAATTGCTCTTGAGTTGTTAGGTCTCCTTCGGAGGCGCTCGGGCAGTTGTTAGCAAATCCCACCCCTCTTGGCTGAGCCTTTGCTCGCCCACCTGTCCTGGTGAAACTGGCAAGGCCTTCGGGCCACCAGTAAACTTACAATCATAAAAAAAAAAAAAAAAAAACGGGTGGACGATCTCACAGCCCACCTGGTGTTAATTGGTTACTGGAGCCCATAGACATCTACAACTTAAATGCGCCACCCACCTTGAGATATAAGTTCTAAGATCTCAGTATGGTTACAACGGCTGCCCTACCCTTCAGACCGAAACGCATTACTGCTTCACGGCAGAAATAGGCAGGGCGGTGGTACCTACCCGCGTGGACTCAGAAGAGGTCCTACTACCAGTAAGAATGTTTACGAATGAATTCCAAGATGAGAAATTATAATTTCCTAAATTACCATATAATTGAGATATAAGCTGCAAGCCGTGGCGTCGCGTGGCGGCATTTACATTGTAACGTTTTTTAATGGCCCGTGTTATCAGACGAAGATACGATCCAGCTGATGGTGAGTGGTGAAGTCGATGTCTATGGGCTCCGGTAACCACTTAACACAATTGACAACATAGTTTGTTTTTCGTTTGGTACACCAAGGCTCTTTTTGTCAGAACCTGCTATTATAAAGCATTGTGATATTCAAAGTTTATTTCTTTAAGGTACAACTATACATATTATAGAGCTGCCAACTCTGCTCATAACAATTGTAATGAAAATAAATTTAATAAACGTAATGTTGAATTTTAAATTATTAAATATTAATTCATTTTTCGAATTTGATTAAAGATTCTTATTAAAATATCTATGTAAAAATAAAACCCGAAAACCAAAGAACAAAGATTTTTCAACTCATGCTCGGTACAAATAAATAATTTTAAGCAAATACAATATTCAAAAAACAAAAAAACAACGTTTACTATTGTTACACAAAAGAACAGAATTTCTTGAAAATAAAATATCTACATTTTTTATTTATTTAGGTTTGACCGATCGTGGAATGTTCATAGGTATATTGACTTTTTTAATTATAGAACATTATTAAGTAATTCATCGGTTATATTTGTAAATATAAACTAAATTTTATAATTTCAAATGGACTGGCAACAAATACAATCTCTAATATGTTGTAGTGGTTTTATTTTCTTATTAATACAGGATGCATTAACTACTGCCTGTGGTACTTAGTCTTTAGATCTATATATAATATATAAATGAATTGCTGTTCGTTAGTGTCGCTAAAACTCGAGAACGGCTGGACTGATTTGGCTAATTTTGGTCTTGAATTATTCGTGGAAGTCCAGGGAAGGTTTAAAAGGTGATAAAATATAAAAAAAGCTCGGAATTATATAAAAACAAACAATTCTGTTTTTCCTTTGATGTGTCCCCTTGATGTGTCTTTTATTTATCGATTGAGGCACTACGAAGTCTACCGGGTCAGCTAGTCTAGTTATAAAATATACCTTTAATGATCCTTTTATTAATTGCATAGAATGTGGGTGGGTGTGGGTGAATGAGCTAACGGGCCAACTGTCGCGCAAATGTCAAATAGCTACCGGAATTCATAGATATTACAATCTAAATGCCGCTACCCATCTTCAGATGGTGTGCGTCTTAAGTTTACACGGCCATTCCCCACTTCAAATTGAAGCACATGATAGGACCCATAGTTCGTCAAAAGAAATCTTCCAACGCGTAAAATAGCCTATCAACCGCGTACAAAGCGAAAAACATTACTGTAAGAATAGGCAGGGACGTGTTTAAGTACTAAACGCAATCCTGAAATGTGTAACTGGTAGATTATTAACAGTTGACAGCAGACATGGCCGTCTCATTGGTTTTATCGAGTATACGGGATAACCACTAGATGAGCAGTGATTGATATTTTTTGATATACAATGCATATTGAAATAAATTCAATTTCCATGTCGATTTTGAAGAAGCTTTTTCTTCGCGGAAATTCTTGACCTTAACATGACCTTCGAAAAAATTCTCGGAGTTGATTTGCAGCGCTAAAACCGGTTATTTTCGAGGTAAACGAGTTAAATTTAGATCTTAAGTGTGTATTCACTTATTAAACTGGTGATAACTTCATCGACCCCTGTTTAATAGATCATAGAATCTTCAAGAAGATCACAGCAAATTCAACACTCGATATCTATACACCAGATAAAATATCCGCTTGGTATTATGTATTTGTCTTTACTTTCGTACTAACTGTACCTAGTCAGGTCATAATTTCTGTCACATGTTTAATGTAAATTAATTGAAACAAGTTTATTCATTATGCAACCATTCATATACCAAAATGAACTTAACAAAACATAGATTCTTATGACACTAAAGTTTATTCAAAATGACCTCCGTGATTTTGAATACAGGCCTTCAATCTGCGCGGCCAGTCATCTATCGCAGCACGAACGAGGTCCATGTCAATATCGGCGGCTGCCTTAATCAAGGATGTCTTGAGTGACTCCAAATTGGGATGAGGCTTTGAGCACGCCTTTTCCTCCAAGTGTTGCCATATCTTGTAATCTAACGGATTCAAATCTGGACTGGAGGAGGGCCAGTCTTCGTGCCGGATGAAGTCGATTTCACGCGCCGCCAGCCAGTCTTGTGTGCTCTTCGCTCTATGAGCTGGCGCCGAATCTTGTTGGAATA